>CM028688.1:25476161-26076161 GCA_016771965.1 Brassica carinata | reverse complement strand
AAATTGTACCCATGTTTGGGGATTTTCAAGGGGACACGCTGCGTTTAAGGGGCGACAACGTGACAAAAAAGATGGACTTAATTGAACAGAAACATCTGAACTCTGGGTTCATGCATTCTTCTTTCTTTGGTTTCTATTTCCTTATAAATTGTTATCAACAAAAACTCTAGAGACATTCGCTAATGGCCAAGTTTGATTTGTTTATGCATATTCGTAGTGAATAGGTAGAGAAACCCGTAAGAAAAAAAGTTTATTGACCAAAACTATTATTTTTCTGTTTCAAATCATCTAAAGATTTTTATTTGTATTTTTTAAATTTCATTAAATCACCCAAATAACTTCAAAACTCACCTAAATCTCACTAAAACTAAGACATCCTAAAACCTTCTAAAACTTTTAATTCACTACACCTCTTTTAAGTTAGGCTTGGATGTTCAGGGTACCCGTTCAGATACGGGTCGAGTACTCGTTGGGTTTCTATTATTTCTACTTATATTTAACTTCATTATTATTAAATGTATATCCCAGAATACAATTAAGGAACTAAATAACTTAATTATTGTTTTAAAGTATAACTTCAATATATATTAACACACTCAATTTAAGTAACTAATCAATTGTATTTTGTTTATTATATGCCTACTAATTTGTATCACTACAGGAAATGTGGGTAGTAATAGCGGACGAAAAGCGCTATGATTCATTTTAATAGCTTCCTTGACGCCTCGACATCGCCGTTATAATAGGTCCGACCCTTTTAATAGCGGTTTTCGGTTGTGCTATTATTAAGTTTATAACAATAGCGCTTTTGTATTCACAATTGTTAATATTTATAATAACGTTTAACAAATGTTATTAGAACCTAATAATTTGATTTTTCTCAGTAGCAAAGATAGCAAATGTTTCGTGTTATTAATTAGTTTTTTAATTATCTGAAAATTAATTAATAATAATTAGGGAATTGATTTTTTTAATAATTAATTCTGAAATATGAAATAAAAACAATTTAAATTATTAAAAATCCAAAAAACAATATAATTATTTAAATCCCATAACACAACATTATCACATTCATACAAACCATCACAATCATCCCTAACATAAACCTATCAATCTACCACTAATAAACCTTCACAATCATCCCTAACATAAACACTATCATCATCCGAAGCTTCATCACCCATATCATCAACTTCTTGGACAGGTAAAGGAGCACCACCTAAATTCTCTTCTGTTTCCAACTCATGATAACCTCTAGGTGGTGCGCTCATAACAACATACCAATTTGAAGCATCATCCTCCCTAGAGTAGAAAACCTGTTTTGATTGAGAAGGTAGAATGAATGGATCTTTCAAATAGGCTGCTTGGTTCATATGAAGGTTAACAAGAGTGAAGCCATCTTCTTCCTTCACATCATTCGCTGTGTTTGCCCAGTTGCATCTAAAGAGTGGCACTTTGAACATGTGATAGTCGATGACCAAAATCTCCTTTATCACTCCATAGTATGTAATCATATCCGACTGTCTCATATCTCGAGCACTTGATCTACACATGCTAAAGGCTTCATAAGTTACTCCACTGTTTTGTGTCTTCAGCTTGACCGCATCAGTATGAAACCGTTGGCCATTGATGATGAATCCTTTATGTGCTAAAGCAATATTTCTTGGTCCAAATGCCAACCACCTTATCTCCTTAGAATTACTATCTGCTGAGTCTGAATGAATCTGCGACAGGAAATCAGAGCATGATCATCAAGCCGAGGTACTTAAATTATAATCAAAACATGATAATATGTACCACCAAACCAATCATCAATCTACAAGCTAACCAGTCATCAAAATACTAAAAATCCAGACAGTTCATCAAGCTATAAGCTACTCAGACATCAATTCGCTAAAATCTGGACATGTTCTTCAAGATACAAGCTAACCAAGCATCATGATACAAGCTAACCAGTCATCAGAATAATCAAGAAAAGAATATGGAGTTTGAAACCTTATTTTTAAGCCATTCTGCAAAGTGTTCAGTATGGTTTTTCCATAACAAAGTTTCATTTCTAGCCAATCGAGCATCCTTAGCTTGCAACTCTTCCAAATGCATCCTGATTTTAAATTAAACAACAGTATATGAAAATGAATTTATGAGTAAAACTAGTAGAAGAAACATAGAGAATTACTTACTCAAGAAATGGATCCAAAGATGCCATGTTCATTAGCACATAGCGATGTGCAATGTCTCTATCTTTTTCTGAAAGGGTAACCTCTATACCCTTCTGCAGAGGTCGGCCTTCAACCACCATTCTGTCAGCCTCAACATCTTCATTACGATTAACTGCTTCTTGAACTGGTACTGAATCTTTAAGGAACTCTAAACAAAATGCAACACATTCTCCATTAAATCGCCTCAGCCATACATGCTTCGGCCTTGCATAATTCTTAACAAAAGCCTTTAGTGTTTTCATGTACCTATAACTCAGGAAATAAGAATATTAGTCAAACATCATTGCGGGAAGTGCATATATTAAAGCAAATGAGTTCATCAAACCTTTCGAAGGGATACATCCAGTGGAAGTGAACTGGTCCTCCCAAGCGTGCCTCTTTTGATAGATGTATTGGAAGGTGAAACATGATATCAAAAAGGACTGGAGGGAAGAAGCGCTCCAGCTGACACATTGTTTCCACAAACTCTGTTTCCATGGATATAAGTTTCTCTGGGTCAATGATGCGCTGGGTCAATGATGCGCTGACACAACCTATTGAAGTAACTGCATAATCTATTTATGGCTATCCTAGGACCCCTATGTAACAACCCTCTTAATGCAGCTGGTAACAAGTTCTGTACTAGGACATGATGATCATGCGACTTTAAACTACCAATATTTGGAGGGTTAACTGAAACACTATTCGCAATATTACCACAATAACCATCAGGACCTCTAAACTTAGCTAACCTTTGGCAGAAAATGGTCTTCTCTTTCTTCGATAACCAGTAGGCAGCAGGAGGTAAGTATGTTTTTTTTCCCCTCACCTCTGTGTGCAAGTGCTTTCTGATTCCAATATCTTCTTAGTCTTTTCTTGCTTTCAACCCATCTTTTGACTTCGCACTTTGCATCAACAGAGACAATATAGCATCGGACACATTCTTTTCTACGTGCATAACATCAATATTGTGACGAACAGGTAACTCCTAACACATTAAACAAGAAACTGTTAGGCATATTCATATACAACAATCACATAATATAGGTCAGTTACTATACTTTACCTTCCAGTAAGGTAGATCAAAGAATATTGATCTCTTCTTCCACCGCCATAGTTCATTTGATTCATCACACTCTTCTTCTTGTACCCTCTCATCATCTTCCAACTCTAGTCTTTTCCTTTTTTTTCCTTCTCTAGAGGTCTACCAAAATCATTCGTAAAAGCCTGTAGTGTCTCATATATCTCAGCGCCTGTTTGTATCCTATTCGCATTCCCTTCCTCCAAAGTGTTGTCAAACCAAGCTTTTCTATATCTGTAACGATGTCCAGGCGGTAGTCTCCTTCTGTTACCAATGTAGACAAACTTGCGGCTAAACTTAAGCCACCTTGCAGGTGTATCCTTTCCACATACATTGCAGGCTTGTTTCCCTTTACTTTACATCCGCAGTGTTCCTAAGGCTGGATAGTCACTGATACTCCAAATCAGCAAGGATTTGAGATTAAAATTCTCCTTCGCAAATGAGTCATACACTTCAATACCCTCAGCCCACAAATCTTTTAGATCGTCTATCAGTGGTGCTAGGTAAACATCTATGTTATTACCAGGAGCAGTAGGACCAGGGATCAACAAAGTCAGCATTATATTCTCAGCTTTCATACACATGGTTGGAGGCGTGTTATAGTTCACTAACAACACTGGACATGTGCTGTGATTGGTGCTTTGCATGGAGAAAGGGTTCATCCCATCTGTAGAAATCCCAAGTCGAAGATTCCGTGGATCAGCAGCAAAGTCTGGCCATTTAGCATTCACTTGTGCCCAAGATATAGAATCAACGGGGTGCCGCATTGTACCATCTTCAGTGGCATTAGTATAGTGCCAACGCAGATCTTCAGCCATCCTCTTTGATCTAAACATCCTCCTAAACCTGTCCTTGATTGGAAAATATCTAAGGACCTTTGCCGGAATCCCCACCTTTATCTCATTACTGTGCTTATCCATTTCACATCTTGAAACTTTGCATCTTGGACATCTTTCTAGGTTCTCATACTCATTCCTATACAGTATGCAATCATTCTTGCAAGCATGAATACTGTCGTAGCCGAACCCAAAGATCTTCAGAAATTTCTTGATTGCAGCTAAACTCTTGGGAAGAACATTGTCTTCAGGTAGCAAATCCTCAAGTAAAACCAACAGCTGATCAAAGTAGTTCTCCGACACACCACTTTTAACCTTGAATCTGTAAAGTCCCTTGATAGCTGAAACCTTTGTGTGCTTGAGACAATCTGAGTATAATGGCGTTTGAGCGTCTCTTAGCTTTTTTGTAAACTCAAGTTCCTCTGGTGCTTCATCATCTTCGTTGTCAGTTGTCGGGTTTGGACCACCTTCGTCCATAGAGAATGCTGTCTTAAACAAATCAAATGCCTCTGTTTCATATTGAAGAACACTGTCTTATGCAGAATCTCTTTTTTCACCATGAATACTCCAACGAGAACTCTTATACTTCTTATCCATACCCCTAATCACCAAATGCTCCACAATTTTATCCAAGGATCGATGGCTCAGATTAGGCAGTCTCTACAAGGGCATAGCATTTCGCATGACTTCCCAATCTTCTTGCTGACGAATTCACGAAATTAGTTGCTCCTTCTGAATACTCGTGGCTATTCCTACAAGAATCAGACAAAAGAAGTTAGCTTTCCTTCTGAATACTCCTTCTGAATAATCGGCGTCATACAGGAACGGCTGGTACAAGTGAGATCGAGAGATTTTAGGTTATACCTTGGAAGCCAAATCCACGTCTTATCCATTTGCTTACTTTCAATCGAATACAGAACGGCTGGTTCGATTTTAGCTCGAGATACATCTGCTTAGCTCAAAGCTCATGAGACAGAAACGAAAGAGAGATGTTGTGTTCTGAAATTTTCCGAGTGCAAACAGAGGCAGAAAAAAATGAACGGCTGTGATCAAAGATTTGGAGAGCAATCAGACGATCTGTGATTAATCCGAGTGCAATCTTAGTAGTTGCTCCTTATTGGCTCAGAAAAGAACGGCTCAGATCAAAGTTACCAACACGAATCAATGGTATAGGATTAATCCGTGTGCGATTAAAAAGAATGGCTAAGATTGAGGTTGGCGAGACACATCCATCGGCGTATGGTTTGCCATGTCTGCAATCTTGGAGGTTACTCCTCATTGGCTCAGGATATTAATTTCGTTTGAAATCTTAAAATTAATATATATATATATATATAGGATTTTGAAGCAAAAAAAATTAAATTAAATCTTAAAAATTAAAATATCAGTATTCTAATTTTTTTTTTTAAAAAAACATATACATAAAAAATTTTTATGTGAGCTTTTATAAAATTGATCAATCTAGCTCATATGTTCATAAACACTCTACTTATTTGTATGTACAAAGGATTTAGGGTATAGGGTTTGAACAAATGTGTGTTTATAAAATTTATAACTAACCACTTTTATGAAATTAAGATTATGAGGACCTTTTTAGAATGAACAAAATTGTGAAATCAAGAACAATTAGGGTATAGGGTATAGGTTTGTACTTTAGGGTTTAGGGATTTCACTTTAGGGTATAGGGTTTTAATTTTTGGTCTCACCGTTTGTGGTTTTATTTTTTAAAGCTTATGGTTTAATGTAAAATTATGCACTTTAGAGTATAGGGGTTAACGAGCTATACATTTTCACACAGATCCTTATATCATAATATAACACATAATTTAAACCGTTACATAATATCACACATGATTTAAACCGAGTAAATAAGTACTTAAACATTCGTTCACACACTAGAAATACATAGCCGACGAGAACCAACTTGAAAACTGTTTCAGACGACAATTTTAGACAAACTTGATTTTGTCATTTGGCCATGCCACAACCGAACCCATTGCATCAGATATGTATTTAATCTCTGAATTTGGCCTCCAGACTTTTGCATCACCGATCTTAGCAACATCAATCCACACCTTGCTTGCATTTGGACCTATGGGTACAAAGTGGCAAAACTCATTCGGATCCGTTGAAGCTACCCTTCCTTCAGCTACCTTCGTCGAGTTGTTGCAATCCAAGAGAATGCACTTCTGCTTCGTACTTCTGGTCGAACTAGTGCTGCCTGGACTCTACAACTCAAACAAGATGTCAGAAGCAAGTTCCAACATCAATCAAGGACGCAACATCAATCATCAGACAAATAAATACATTAACTTCATGTCAATAACATACCACTGCTTTTTTTCTTGGCTGGCTTCGAAGGTGATGCTATTTTCTTCACTACACATTTAGTAGGTGTTGATTCTGTTTCTGGTGTAGGCATGAATTCAACCTTTAGGACTGGCCATGCTATTTTCTCGCTAAGTGCATCACCAATGAACAACATATCAGCGGTTGGCCTCCACAAATATGCCTGATCATTGAACACCTTCACAACTTCGATACTAACAGCATTGGGACCCAGAGATATATTGTTAACCATCTCTTTGGATTTAGAAAAGCACACGAGACCTTCAGCAATAACCTCATCCTCATCATTGGTTCAATCATATATCTTGCATCTTCGAGATTCACCTTCTTTGCTTTGCTAAAATTGAAGAAGGTAATGATTAGAGAACTCAATTGTTGTAAGAAGAAAACAAGATTTGAAATTTACCATAGATAAATCTTCAGAACAATTTGGATCCTTATCCAAAATCACTTTATTCATTGGCCAATCTATCTTGTATCCCACAGCTTCTTCAAGAGTTAACACATCCGTGGTAGGCCTCCAAAGTGAAGCTGATGAGCTTAGTGCAGACTTAACTACGATAGTCACTGCATTAGGACCAATTGGTATACGACCAATTTTGTACTTCGGTTCAGCAGAGCAGAATTCTCCTTCACCAACAACAACATCCTCTGATTCAATCCAATCCAGTATTTGTACTCTGACTCCTTCTTTGAATCCACCACTACTCTCAGATGTTTCAGCATCACCGTTACTTTTCTGAGAAAAGGCAAAGGAATCGTAAATGTCTTAAAACTAATTGACTAAATGTAATGAAAAGGATTACCTTCTTCTCAGCTAATTCTCGCACCATCCCCTTTAACTCTTCAATCTCACTTTTCATTTCTGCAATTTTTGCGTCTCTAAATTGCAAATATGCTAGCTTATTAGCCGTAATCCCTCTACCAAAGCCCCTTACTCGTCCAGGTTTGTCTTTTCCCAAAACCTTGCTCACAGCATCTTCCCTTATGTTATCAGCAGCTGATGTTGAGTCCATCTGACTGTCAAGTGACTGTATTTGTTCTTGATAAATTCATTTAAACGCAAAATCATTCATTGCCATAATCTATTTAACTATACACAATATACAACTTCCATAATTCTTACAATAGTCTCAGCAAACCGGGGCTTCACAGGTCTGCCATCAGCATGAGTGTGTCCCGTAATCCAAACCTTCGATCTAGTCACCTTACTTGGGTCTTTACTCTTTTTTTTTTCTATATAAAAACAGACATATCTCAGTACCAGTTTAATCTAATAAGCTGAAGATGTACAATATATAGATGTTTGACTATTCTTTTACCATATCATCAGCTAAACGAAGCATTCCTTTGCGGCTGGTGGTGTGAGGAATCTGATTTCTTCTCATCGCTCTGTACTTGTTACTCGTTTCCTACAATATAAATATGACAGTGATTAAATCTATCAGCCATGACCTTTAAGGATGAAACTTACTTAGTTGTAGATAACTCACCGTGAAAGATTTGGTAGTTTTACTCTTAACCCAAGAGTTCCAGAGTTGAATGGATGGGATGTTGCTCGGTTTTAAAGCTATTCTCTCAGCTGCAGTCTTTGCAACACGTACTTGTGACACCAGCCTCGACTTCCCAGCCCTCCACACATTTCCCAGCTGCTTGAAAATAGCAGCTTTCTGCCACTCTTCTTGCAAGTTAAATCTCCCCTGCATCACAATAAGCAAGTTAAACATGTTTATAATTTCATCTTGCGGTTCAACAAAACATACTAATGTATATATACAAACCTGAATTTCTTCCCACATTGTTGCTTTAGTCGCTGCATCAAGGTTTCTCCAATCAGCGAGTGTAACCGGAACATGTTCCCTCACAAGAGGACCAAGAAAAGACGATAGTGTTACTGAACCAGGTCCAATATGCTCACCAATGTCATTGAATGTGACCATAATCTTATCATTGGGATTTTCAGCCACTCTACGCAACTTTGTTGGTCCTCTTTTTTTTTTGAACTTCCTCCCCTCTTAACTCAACTCCTTCAGTACTAGGAATCTCATCATCTTGCGCAGTGCCATCTTCTTCCATATCGCGAGCTTCTTCTTCGTTCCCTTTCTCATTGAAAACTCCATCATCTTCCATATTGGCCGGTTCGTCTTCATTCTCTTTCCCATTGCCATCTCCATCTTCTTCATCCTCTTTCCCATCGACATCTCCATCTTCTTCATTCTCTTTCCCATTGCCATCTCCATCTTCTTCATCCTCTTTCCCATCGACATCTCCATCTTCTTCATCCTCTTTCCCATCGACATCTCCATCTTCTTCATCCTCTTTCCCATCGACATCTCCATCTTCTTCATCCTCTTTCCCATTGACATCTCCATCTTCTTCATCGTCTTTATCTTCTTCAGACATTGACTTCTCAGCCTGATCATCCTTATCTTCGGGTGTTACATCTTCTACTTCATCATCCTGAACAGGTGTTACATCTTCTACTTCATCATCCTGAACAGGTGTTACATCTTCTACCTCATCATCTTGAGCAGCCACTTTCTTGATTCTACTACTTCTTCTCGTTGGCGTTAGAACTAAATTCTTTTTAGGGGAAGCCGTTTTATTTGCTGTTGTTTTCTTCACTTTTAGTTGCGGTCTCTTGTCCTCCAAGCCTTGGTCTACTACCTCCAAGCCTTGATTACGTCTACTCCGACGAGAACCAACTTTTCCTCCTCCTCTTGTCTTTGCCATTTCTGAAATTGATAAACAAATCCAAAATCAAATCGAAACCCACAATCAAATCAAAACCCACAATCAAATCAAAACCCACAATCATATTCAAAATCTAAACCGAACAAACCCAAAATCAAATCATGTGTTAACGCGGACATGCATGTGAAAAGAGATTCGAATCGAAGAGATACGATCGAATAGAAACCCAAAATCAAAGAGATTCGAATCGACATGCATGTTCACACAATTGGAAGTTTCTAATCTAAACTCAGAATCAAATCGAAACTCATACCAATTGAAGCTTCGACTCGAGAGAACTCTGAAGAACTTCGACGAGTCTCGGTTTCGATTTCGAGGAATGTGAAGAGAGTGAAGTGAAGAGAAATGGGTTTCGATTTTAATACTTAGAGTTATTTTTAATATATTTTTTCATATACGATAGCATTTATTTTTTGATTTGCAATGGTAAGGCGCCTCCACTTACCAAATTAACGCGGCTGGATTATTTTATTTTCCCACGTCTACAAAGATAGCTTATACATTTCACAAACGCTATTATAAAGGCCCGTGTCGATATACAATAGCATAAATGAAAAAACCCGCTATGCTACGACGCTATTAATACCCACATTTCCTGTAGTGTATCTATACAAATGTAATTTAATCTAAAAGCAAGAAATAAATTCTTCAAAACCCTCACCAAATACATAATAATATAATTCTTATAGATAGTGTATTAAGATTATATATATATATATATATATATATATATATGTATTTCATAAAATAAATATTAATAGTTAGCTACTATTAATATTTAATGATTTGATAGAACATGTTGTTATTGATATTTTTATGAGTATAGTTTTACGGGTCATTTCAACAAATATGTAAAATATTTATCAAATATAAAACTAATTGAACAAAACATAAAACACACTTTAAGTTAGACTTGGACATTCAGGTACCCGTTGAGATACTGGTTGGCTAATTTGAATTTTGGTTCTAATTTATATCACATCATCGCTCTCATTCTGGTAAATTTATAAGTACGGATCGAGTTCAGATATAACACATTGATTTTGGCTCTAATTTGTATTACATCCTAAAATCCATAAAGCAACCATACATTGTTCAGATCTGGTTATACTGGTTTGGTTCAAATATATCCGGAGTTAAATCCAAAAAATTAAAATATAAGAAATATATACTTATTTATATAGAATCGGATATTAAGGTATTTATTGAAAATTTAAATACTAATTTTTAGATATCATTTCAAATAAATATAGAAATAAATATTTGAAGCACATATTTATGTTCAAATATTTATATTGTGATTAATTTGAACATTCGGATCAGTTTTGGATTTTTCAATTTTTTTTTTGTTTTTTCGGGATACCCATTCGGCTTGGCTAATCACTTTAGATCCATATATGTTTTGCACCACCCTACAAGATCCATTCTAGTATTTTTTATCTTTTGGACCGGGTACATATCAGATTTTTTGGTTTGAGTTTGGTTTGAACTTTGAGTTGCAAATGTATGCTCATGTCTACTTTAAATAAAAAAAAAGATCATTATACAAAAATTTTACCGAAAAATTATCCCGCGCTTCTAGTATCTCTTAAAACTGAACACAAACGATCGTGACAAAAGAACCTTAATTTCCTCTTTTCATCACAGTTTTTGCTGTCAATAATTTTTTTTGTTGCCTACAGATAGTGGGATATACTTAACAAAGGAAATGATTAGTTGGACTGTAGGAGCTGACTTTAGTTTTAATTCTTACTTACATCCTTTAAAATCACCAGTCATGCTTTATATTGGTTTTTAAAGCTACAGTTAAAAATGGCTATAAAAACTTTATTTTCTAAAACTCCAATTTTTTTATCTGTAGAAAATATATTGATGTAGCAATAAATTTTAAAATTACATCCCTTACAGCTAAATAAAAAAATCATACAAACTAAATTCTACTGCAAATTTGCTACAGCTACATGCTAACCAATCACCTCCATAGGCTTTAGTTATTATGTTGGACCTCATAGGTATATCGGTTTGACTCTTTTATGAAATACTATGGGTTTGTCCGCACTTCGCGTGGAATATTATTTTATTGTTGTTAAGTATGATTTCTGGATGTAATTATGTGGTCGTCTTTATTTGTTAAGATCAGTATTTGATACTTTTACTGTGTTATGTAGTAATATGTGATATGTTAATATATTATGTGTTTGTTTTTTCAATAATATGTTGTTGTGTGTATAGTAGTACTTGTTAGTGGTGTAGTGAGCCTTTGATATAAAGCATATTGAATTTAAACAACTTTGGATTTTGACATTTGTTGATTCTAAGATTAACGGTTTCAGTGTCAAAATTGTATTTTATTTTTTTCAAATTTTTGAACATTATTCTTTTAAGATGTTATTTGTCCACTCTCCATATTTTGACCATGAGTCGTCACCATCTATGTATTTCCTTTACCTTTCCAATGTGCGGTACTGCTCACCATCACCGGAAAGAGACTCAACTCTTGTTCTTCCTCGTTGTGCAGTTGTTTCTCACAATATTATAGGCTGTTCCGGTCAATATTGGATGCTTTTCTTCTTCTTTAGATTTTGGCTAGGGACTGCATCTCTTTGGGTTGGGTCAGATTTTAGTCATCTTTGATGTTGTCTTCCTCGTCGTTGGCTTGCCGTCGATAGTCCATGCTCGTCTTGGTTTTCAAAATATGGTTTTTGGTGATCTGGTTTCTATGTTCTCTTTCATAGACCAAGGATGGTTCCACTATTTGCTGATTTTGTTTCGTCTCCCCTTCCCTCTATGTTCTCTCATCTCGTTGTAGCTGTCATTGCTGGTCATGTTTCTGGTGGCTCTTCCTTTCGTCATGTTTGCCACTCCAAGTTTGGATAGTGTTTTCGTCCGTGTATGTTCTGTGGGCTTGGAAGGTTGTTTCTGGTCTCAAGCTTGGGCTCTGTTTTCTCGGTGGTTGGCTTCCATTCTCCCTCCCTCGGATTGTTTTTCTTCTTCCCCTGCTTCCTTTTTCTGTGCTTGTTTAGTTTGTGAGGTGCTTCTTACCTCTTAGCTGGTGGTTGTGCTTCCGGTGATTTAGGCATGTGTCTTCCTGCTTCGTGGTCATTTTGGCTTTCCGGTGATTATTCTTCCTCTGATTCGTTTTCTTGGTTCTTTGCATTGGTGTTTGGTCACGCTATTTTGTGTTCAGGGGATTGTTTTCTCTCGATTTTCATATTTTTACCTTTTTGACCTATGTTTATTAGGGCGAAAACACTCTATAATAAGTTGAGGTAATTTAATCTTCGTTTTTTTATCTCTTTTCAGTTTTGGACCTTTATTCAGTTAGTGTTACTTTGACATTTTGCTTTTCACTATGATTGAGGAAGTTTTAGGTTTAGATAATGTATTGTGCTTTAGTTTCTTCTTCTTAGTTTGGTTATTTTTAATAGTAAAATAAAGATATAATTTGTAAATGAATTAATAGAAAATAGTAAAATAATAAAATAGTGAATTTATGTTATTTTTAGTTGTGAATAAATTAAATATTTAATATATTTATATTATTTTTCTTATTTATTTATTTATTTATATTGAATTTTAGTGACTATTAAAATAAATTATAAAAACTCACATGATTATGGTTTTTGTGAAAAAGATAAGATATGATGAATTGTATTTTAAATTCATCTGTATGCAATATATATATATATATATATATAATTTAGGACCAATTAAATAAGAAAATGCACAATTACAAAATATTGGGCCAAATTATATTAATTTAAAAGAAAATTGACTTAAAATATAAAAACAAAATATACGAGGACACATGTCATCAAATCCTCCTTTAATATTTCACAAGAAGAAGAAAAAATCTACTTTATATATATATTTAGATGAGATAATTGGCTTCCATAGGCACAATGACACCCATAATTAATGATCTACCCCAACACAAGAGAAAATATTTTCGAGACGATATTGTCCCTACATCTACACTGCGCATGCTGTACTAAAGACTGTTACTGATGTCAGACTAGCAGACTTGACAGTGCTATCAATCTAATTGGACATAAACATAGTTCTGTTTGCATATGTACGTCACGACCTAAGCTATTTACTTCGTAGAAAACAGACTCGTTTTAGTGCTCCATTAATGTTTATATTTAAGTTCAACCTAATAATCTGTGAGTCTTTTCTTTCTTTTTTATTTCTTAACCATTTTATCTCCAGTCTAACATTGTTTCAAACTTTTTTCTTTCTAATTACTTTCAATTGCAAACAATGAAACTTTCAGATCTCCCACCCCGCATTGTTTGCCGCAGGAAAAGAATCTATAGGGGATCGGGTCAACTCGCATCACAAGATCAAGAGGATTGAATCCATTCTCGATGCATTAGATTTGGAGGAGACAGATTTTCTGCGGAAGTCAACTTTTAAAAAGATTCTTTCTCTCGAAGAGAACCCGCCAGGGCATTTAGTCAATTCATCATTGTCCGGTTGCTACCTTCATCACACACCCCTCATATAGTCCATGAGCGATACGACGCTTATTAAGGATTTTGATGAATCTTTTAACATGGTTGATCATATGATACATTGTTTGTTAGCGGCTACATTTTGCTCAATACTTAATTTATTAGATGATACATTTTTTGTTCTCCGATACATGTTTTTGTTGTAGATATCTTAATGCTTTATTATGTATATTATTGATTATTTTAATATGTTTTACATAATTATGATTATTAGTAAAACATGTTGTGTGTTCTTAGCTAATTTGTTAGTTTGTACTTTTTGATATATTATTTTGTTTTGCCAATTATGATTTGTTATCCGATAAATATTTTTGTAGATTGGCCGTTATCGATGCATGTAGCCTACTAACCAATGTAATGTCAATGGTAACATTGTTATTGACTGTTAATGATGTACGTAGTATGCTAATATATAACTTAACATATGTAAATTTGTGATTGCGAGATCTCACACTAAACAATATATCACTTAACAAAATATCTATCAAACAATGTATCAGTTAACAAAATATCTATCAAACAATGTATCACTTAACAAAATATCTATCACCGATACATGTTTTATTAATTGCATTAATTTGGGTACAAAGTGGTGATTGTTAGATGAATCACCAAATATTTGTGATGTGAAAGAAACATGAGATGTAAGTGTATATGATACTATAATTATTAACATGCTAACTTGTTTTATAACATGCTAATTTTTCTATTTGTCTCGTTAACTTTAAAATTAGTTACTAACTTTATAGGTTAACCGTTAAATAAAATGTTAGATTGGATTTAAGCCAATCAAATATTGGATTTAAGCCAAGCAAATATTGGATTTAAGCCAAGAAATTGACCACTGCAATTATGCTTATTTGAAGCATATTACTAATTATGTTAATCGTTAAAAAGAAGTGATGAACAAACAAAGTGATGAACCTATTTTGTACATTCCACACCTTCTTTTTATATTATTCATCGTAAGATTAATGCCAACTTGAGAATATAATTTTAACAAGCTAACTTGTCTGACTTATACGATACTATTATTGTTAACATGCTAACGTGTTTTATAACTAGTTAATTTTTTATTTGTCTCGTTAACTTTAGAATTAGTTACTAACTTTATAGGTTAACCGGTAAATTGTATTTAAGCCAAGCCAAACAAATACTGGATTTAAGCCAAGCAATTGACCACTACAATTATGTTTGTTTGAAGCATATTACTAATCGTGTTAATTGTTAAAACGAAGTGATAAACAAACAAAGTGACGAACCTGTCTTATACATTTCACACCTTTTTTATATTGTTCATCGTAAGATTAACGTCGCCAACTCGAGAATATAATTTTTCAACTGTTAGTTAAATTTTATAATTTAAATATTTGAAACAATTATACTTTAATATATTTAAATCTTAATCATAATTTAAATATAGAGAATAATATATATTTTGGTAGACAAGTACAGAAAATAAATAAAATGTCTTATATTAATAAAAACATAAGTGCTCCAGCTGTAAACCACTACTCGTACACTACACTCTTACCAGACACTTTTCTATTCCCTACAGTGTCAGAATCTGTAACAGAAGCCATCATCATCACGAGGGGTAAAATCGTCTAGTCCTGGACGAAATGGCATACACCAAACCATTAACATCAAACAATGTATCACTTAACAAAATATCTATCAAACAATGTATCACTTAACAAAATATCTATCAAACAATGTATCACTTAACAAAATATCTATCAAACAATGTATCACTTAACAAAATATCTATCAAACAATGTATCACTTAACAAAATATCTATCAAACAATGTATCACTTAACAAAATATCTATCAAACAATGTATCACTTAACAAAATATCTATCAAACAATGTATCACTTAACAAAATATCTATCAAACAATGTATCACTTAACAAAATATCTATCAAACAATGTATCACTTAACAAAATATCTATCAAACAATGTATCACTTAACAAAATATCTATCAAACAATGTATCACTTAACAAAATATCTATCAAACAATGTATCACTTAACAAAATATCTATCAAACAATGTATCACTTAACAAAATATCTATCAAACAATGTATCACTTAACAAAATATCTATCAAACAATGTATCACTTAACAAAATATCTATCAAACAATGTATCACTTAACAAAATATCTATCAAACAATGTATCACTTAACAAAATATCTATCAAACAATGTATCACTTAACAAAATATCTATCAAACAATGTATCACTTAACAAAATATCTATCAAACAATGTATCACTTAACAAAATATCTATCAAACAATGTATCACTTAACAAAATATCTATCAAACAATGTATCACTTAACAAAATATCTATCAAACAATGTATCACTTAACAAAATATCTATCAAACAATGTATCACTTAACAAAATATCTATCAAACAATGTATCACTTAACAAAATATCTATCAAACAATGTATCACTTAACAAAATATCTATCAAACAATGTATCACTTAACAAAATATCTATCAAACAATGTATCACTTAACAAAATATCTATCAAACAATGTATCACTTAACAAAATATCTATCAAACAATGTATCACTTAACAAAATATCTATCAAACAATATATCACTTAACAAAATATCTATCAAACAATGTATCACTTAACAAAATATCTATCAAACAATGTATCACTTAACAAAATATCTATCACCGATACATGTTTTATTAATTGCATTAATTTGGGTACAAAGTGGTGATTGTTAGATGAATCACCAAATATTTGTGATGTGAAAGAAACATGAGATGTAAGTGTATATGATACTATAATTATTAACATGCTAACTTGTTTTATAACATGCTAATTTTTCTATTTGTCTCGTTAACTTTAAAATTAGTTACTAACTTTATAGGTTAACCGTTAAATAAAATGTTAGATTGGATTTAAGCCAATCAAATATTGGATTTAAGCCAAGCAAATATTGATTTAAGCCAAGAAATTGACCACTGCAATTATGCTTATTTGAAGCATATTACTAATTATGTCGTAAAAAGAAGTGATGAACAAACAAAGTGATGAACCTATTTTGTACATTCCACACCTTCTTTTTATATTATTCATCGTAAGATTAATGCCAACTTGAGAATATAATTTTAACAAGCTAACTTGTCTGACTTATACGATACTATTATTGTTAACATGCTAACGTGTTTTATAACTAGTTAATTTTTTATTTGTCTCGTTAACTTTAGAATTAGTTACTAACTTTATAGGTTAACCGGTAAATTGTATTTAAGCCAAGCCAAACAAATACTGGATTTAAGCCAAGCAATTGACCACTACAATTATGTTTGTTTGAAGCATATTACTAATCGTGTTAATTGTTAAAACGAAGTGATAAACAAACAAAGTGACGAACCTGTCTTATACATTTCACACCTTTTTTATATTGTTCATCGTAAGATTAACGTCGCCAACTCGAGAATATAATTTTTCAACTGTTAGTTAAATTTTATAATTTAAATATTTGAAACAATTATACTTTAATATATTTAAATCTTAATCATAATTTAAATATAGAGAATAATATATATTTTGGTAGACAAGTACAGAAAATAAATAAAATGTCTTATATTAATAAAAACATAAGTGCTCCAGCTGTAAACCACTACTCTCGTACACTACACTCTTACCAGACACTTTTCTATTCCCTACAGTGTCAGAATCTGTAACAGAAGCCATCATCATCACGAGGGGGTAAAATCGTCTAGTCCTGGACGAAATGGCATACACCAAACCATTAACATCAATCAATGTATACTTCTCTAATATGAACCTGAGTTGGGTATATCTACCTAAATATCTCTATATAGATAATGGGCCGTACGTTTTCAAAACCAAAACCATTACCTTATAACTGACATATATTACGTGTGCCAATATATTGTGCGACTCAGATTTTTTTTTTTTTTTGAAATTGTGTCTCAAATTTTCAGACCAACAAATGCATATATATTTAATCTAAATGTTAGACACGTAACAGTAAATGGTTTTGAAACCACAAAATATGTACTATATAGTGATATTACTAGTATGTCCGCGCTACACGCGGGAGTTGTCCATTAATTAATGTAAATTCATGTTCATAAAGTATAGTTTCATATTTTCCTTTAGAAAGATATGACAAAGGAGTATATTAGCTTTTTTGCGTTTTAAGTATGGTTTAAGAGGGGAGACATACAATGATTTTTGTTGTATGAAAGTTGCAGATAAGTTTACTTTTTTGCATTGTTTGAGTATAATAAAAATACATACATATCATGATATAGAAAGCATATGTGCTTACATAAAGTTGATCGAAAAAAGTACGTACATAAGAATAAAAAGATGTAGGCATGCACGTTTGTAGCTTTGGTTTAAATATAAACAAAATTTTCCTTCTTTTCTAAAATCTATTTGATGACCATATCACATCAGCAATAAAAGTAAATTTAGTTTTCCCAGACCTAGCAAGTCTAACCGGCTTACACCCAACATTAACGTTGGTGAATCAGTGAAATAAGGAGTTGTTTTGCCTGTAGCTAGTATCGATATGGTGTGTAGGAGATGGTTTATCAAATTAGTGTTATGGTTACATTAGGCTGATTTTAAATCCTTACGCTTGTGCAGTTGATTGGAGTATTGTTCCTACGTAGAAGAGCTTTGAAGACTTGTCCGACGATGGTTCCTAGAAACAATCAGGAACATGTGGAAGAAGAATTTGTGTGCTTTTCTTGCGTCGGTTTCGTTGGATCTATGGCTACAGTCGGTTTGAGGCAGTAAAAATTAACAATGTAACAGTCTAAACAATCTCTGTGTGTCTCAAAAAGTATATTTTCCAACTAAAAATTTCAGATTGTTTAGTTGTCATCAGTATACGAAATACCAAGTGCTAGGAACCTTGAGATCATTATTCTAAGAAAGATTGCCTAACAAATATGTAAAACTGTTTTCAAATATTAAGCCAAAGCGACAACGATAGTTGAAAACCAAATTAAGAAAAACTTGGTTGAAGCACAAACTTTTTAAAAAGAGTAACACTCAAACGTGTTTCCCTTGTAAAACTACTTAAGTACTTAGAGCAGCTCCATCAATCAGGAGCCCTTATGGGCACTTAACAATTAATTAGTAATAAAAACAATGATTGTAAAGGTTAAAGACCTTTGTTTAGGTAATTTAATTTTTCCTAATCCATTGGTAGAACTTCACAGGGTCCTTAAGATAAAAGGTGAGAGTTTTCTTCACTTACAAGGTCCAAGGAAAAATCATCTTTGAATCCATCTTCTCTTTCTTCTCTATCTTTCCTTCTTCTTTTGAGGATCTTCGGTGAAACAACATATACAACATCAGATTCATCGAGTTCAACTTTTCCCTACATAAGAAAAAAAAACAGAGATCTTATTATACATATTAAATGCACCAATCTTTGGTTGGTAAAATATAACATTATAAATAAGAACTCTAGCGTGTGATATACAGCACTGTACCTAACTAACCATTTATGAGATTTCTTAATGATGCACATAATGAAACCAAACCAATGAAACCCTGGCTCGCCCTGCAATAGAGAGAACAATGCTTAGCTCAAAGATCAGACAACACAAATCCAAAACCAAAACCACTTGATAAGCTTCCTATAAAAATACAACTACACAAGAGTAAAACAGATATCACCTTGCAGGATTAATAGGAGAGAGCTCAAAGGTTAGATGAGATCCCAAAACGATGTTCCACCAAATTTGACACCTGATTAAACCATAAAATGCTCAAGCTTTTTAGATAAACACAAGACTCAAAGTTTCCCCATTTGTCAAAGTATTAGTCTTTCACAGAACATCACCAAGAAACATCAAGACTAAAATCAAACGTTGTCATTATTACTTTTAAGAGAATCAAAAACAGAGCAAGAACACAAATACACTTTACTCAAACTTCAAAGTTTCCCATTTCTCAAAATCTTAGCCTTACACAGAACATATACAATCTCTTTTAAAGCTTTCATCACCATTCAGCAATAAACCTCAAGATTCCAACCAAACATTGGCAATTTACTAATAGAGGAAGAACAAAAGCTTTTACCCCACTAGCAATAACAACACCTGCAACAACAGGGACGAGAGCACCATAGTAACCTAAGCTTCTCTTAAGGGTCATGAGATAAGCGAAAGAGCGGTGAAAAACGGCGTCGTTGCACCAACAGCTTGATTGAAAGAAACGGGGATCTTTGGTGAAACAAGACAGATTCGTCTTTCAATCCAGACAGAAAAGATGGAGTGATAGAGTTGTCGTTGAGGAAGATGAATTAGTTACTAACTTTATAGGTTAACCGGTAAATTGTATTTAAGCCAAGCCAAACAAATACTGGATTTAAGCCAAGCAATTGACCACTACAATTATGTTTGTTTGAAGCATATTACTAATCGTGTTAATTGTTAAAACGAAGTGATAAACAAACAAAGTGACGAACCTGTCTTATACATTTCACACCTTTTTATATTGTTCATCGTAAGATTAACGTCGCCAACTCGAGAATATAATTTTTCAACTGTTAGTTAAATTTTATAATTTAAATATTTGAAACAATTATACTTTAATATATTTAAATCTTAATCATAATTTAAATATAGAGAATAATATATATTTTGGTAGACAAGTACAGAAAATAAATAAAATGTCTTATATTAATAAAAACATAAGTGCTCCAGCTGTAAACCACTACTCTCGTACACTACACTCTTACCAGACACTTTTCTATTCCCTACAGTGTCAGAATCTGTAACAGAAGCCATCATCATCACGAGGGGGTAAAATCGTCTAGTCCTGGACGAAATGGCATACACCAAACCATTAACATCAATCAATGTATACTTCTCTAATATGAACCTGAGTTGGGTATATCTACCTAAATATCTCTATATAGATAATGGGCCGTACGTTTTCAAAACCAAAACCATTACCTTATAACTGACATATATTACGTGTGCCAATATATTGTGCGACTCAGATTTTTTTTTTTTTTTGAAATTGTGTCTCAAATTTTCAGACCAACAAATGCATATATATTTAATCTAAATGTTAGACACGTAACAGTAAATGGTTTTGAAACCACAAAATATGTACTATATAGTGATATTACTAGTATGTCCGCGCTACACGCGGGAGTTGTCCATTAATTAATGTAAATTCATGTTCATAAAGTATAGTTTCATATTTTCCTTTAGAAAGATATGACAAAGGAGTATATTAGCTTTTTTGCGTTTTAAGTATGGTTTAAGAGGGGAGACATACAATGATTTTTGTTGTATGAAAGTTGCAGATAAGTTTACTTTTTTGCATTGTTTGAGTATAATAAAAATACATACATATCATGATATAGAAAGCATATGTGCTTACATAAAGTTGATCGAAAAAAGTACGTACATAAGAATAAAAAGATGTAGGCATGCACGTTTGTAGCTTTGGTTTAAATATAAACAAAATTTTCCTTCTTTTCTAAAATCTATTTGATGACCATATCACATCAGCAATAAAAGTAAATTTAGTTTTCCCAGACCTAGCAAGTCTAACCGGCTTACACCCAACATTAACGTTGGTGAATCAGTGAAATAAGGAGTTGTTTTGCCTGTAGCTAGTATCGATATGGTGTGTAGGAGATGGTTTATCAAATTAGTGTTATGGTTACATTAGGCTGATTTTAAATCCTTACGCTTGTGCAGTTGATTGGAGTATTGTTCCTACGTAGAAGAGCTTTGAAGACTTGTCCGACGATGGTTCCTAGAAACAATCAGGAACATGTGGAAGAAGAATTTGTGTGCTTTTCTTGCGTCGGTTTCGTTGGATCTATGGCTACAGTCGGTTTGAGGCAGTAAAAATTAACAATGTAACAGTCTAAACAATCTCTGTGTGTCTCAAAAAGTATATTTTCCAACTAAAAATTTCAGATTGTTTAGTTGTCATCAGTATACGAAATACCAAGTGCTAGGAACCTTGAGATCATTATTCTAAGAAAGATTGCCTAACAAATATGTAAAACTGTTTTCAAATATTAAGCCAAAGCGACAACGATAGTTGAAAACCAAATTAAGAAAAACTTGGTTGAAGCACAAACTTTTTTAAAAAAGAGTAACACTCAAACGTGTTTCCCTTGTAAAACTACTTAAGTACTTAGAGCAGCTCCATCAATCAGGAGCCCTTATGGGCACTTAACAATTAATTAGTAATAAAAACAATGATTGTAAAGGTTAAAGACCTTTGTTTAGGTAATTTAATTTTTCCTAATCCATTGGTAGAACTTCACAGGGGTCCTTAAGATAAAAGGTGAGAGTTTTCTTCACTTACAAGGTCCAAGGAAAAATCATCTTTGAATCCATCTTCTACTTCTTCTCTTTCTCTATCTTTCCTTCTTCTTTTGAGGATCTTCGGTGAAACAACATATACAACATCAGATTCATCGAGTTCAACTTTTCCCTACATAAGAAAAAAAAACAGAGATCTTATTATACATATTAAATGCACCAATCTTTGGTTGGTAAAATATAACATTATAAATAAGAACTCTAGCGTGTGATATACAGCACTGTACCTAACTAACCATTTATGAGATTTCTTAATGATGCACATAATGAAACCAAACCAATGAAACCCTGGCTCGCCCTGCAATAGAGAGAACAATGCTTAGCTCAAAGATCAGACAACACAAATCCAAAAACCAAAACCACTTGATAAGCTTCCTATAAAAATACAACTACACAAGAGTAAAAACAGATATCACCTTGCAGGATTAATAAGGAGAGAGCTCAAAGGTTAGATGAGATCCCAAAACGATGTTCCACCAAATTTGACACCTGATTAAACCATAAAATGCTCAAGCTTTTTAGATAAACACAAGACTCAAAGTTTCCCCATTTGTCAAAGTATTAGTCTTTCACAGAACATCACCAAGAAACATCAAGACTAAAATCAAACGTTGTCATTATTACTTTTAAGAGAATCAAAAACAGAGCAAGAACACAAATACACTTTACTCAAACTTCAAAGTTTCCCATTTCTCAAAATCTTAGCCTTACACAGAACATATACAATCTCTTTTAAAGCTTTCATCACCATTCAGCAATAAACCTCAAGATTCCAACCAAACATTGGCAATTTACTAATAGAGGAAGAACAAAAGCTTTTACCCCACTAGCAATAACAACACCTGCAACAACAGGGACGAGAGCACCATAAGTAACCTAAGCTTCTCTTAAGGGTCATGAGATAAGCGAAAGAGCGGTGAAAAACGGCGTCGTTGCACCAACAGCTTGATTGAAAGAAACGGGGATCTTTGGTGAAACAAGACAGATTCGTCTTTCAATCCAGACAGAAAAGATGGAGTGATAGAGTTGTCGTTGAGGAAGATGAAGATCGAAATCGCCAAAATCGCCAAAGAAGTTGAGTGGTCCAGATTGGATGATGAAGATGATGTCGTGCTTGATATTGGAAGAGGAAGAGAAGTTTTGATTTCGGCGAAACACCCGACGAAAGAGCGAGAGAGACATCAATGACCGGTCCATTCACGAGCTGACACGTAAGGCTCCTTAACAACACCAAAACCACCAAATTAAGTACCGGTACTTTGAATTTTGTCCATTTTTCATTTATTTTTTTTTTTGCTTTTCTTTAGAACTTGTGTTAAGTACCTCCCAGTGGAGGTGGTCTTACATTTTGACTTTGACTACTTACATCAATGAGGAAGGCTTCTTGTGGCCTTAGTTTTACAATTAATGCAGGCAATATAATACCATGGACAGCCACGTTCTTCAACATCATCAATTGTGGTTTTTTTTTAGCAACTAATCAATTGTGGCTATGCAGCCAAACAACGCCTCTTACAATCGGTTAGAAGCAACTGATTTACATAACCAGGCCTCTCATTTTGAGTGAGTTATCTAGAGCTTTAATTTCACCTTGGAAGATTTTTGCTTGATGTATGCGTAGATTTCCACAATAGTAATTGTTTCATCCTTAGTTACCTCCTCCATACTCACCATCTTAGCAATATCTGGGATAGAACCCCACTGAGAGAATAAACATAATTACCAGAGTCACTGAAATTAGGCTGAATTAAAATATCTTCTGGCTGTACAAACACTAACCAGTTAAATTAATCAATGGTGGGTGGAACATCTTTGTCTAGAAAACCACGTGAGGTTGACATTGAGCTGAGAGCAAGATGAACACATATTAGTTGAAGAGTATAATAAAATACATACATATCATGATATAGAAAGCATATGTGCTTACATAAAGTTGATCGAAAAAAGTACGTACATAAGAATAAAAAGATGTAGGCATGCACGTTTGTAGCTTTGGTTTAAATATAAACAAAATTTTCCTTCTTTTCTAAAATCTATTTGATGACCATATCACATCAGCAATAAAAGTAAATTTAGTTTTCCCAGACCTAGCAAGTCTAACCGGCTTACACCCAACATTAACGTTGGTGAATCAGTGAAATAAGGAGTTGTTTTGCCTGTAGCTAGTATCGATATGGTGTGTAGGAGATGGTTTATCAAATTAGTGTTATGGTTACATTAGGCTGATTTTAAATCCTTACGCTTGTGCAGTTGATTGGAGTATTGTTCCTACGTAGAAGAGCTTTGAAGACTTGTCCGACGATGGTTCCTAGAAACAATCAGGAACATGTGGAAGAAGAATTTGTGTGCTTTTCTTGCGTCGGTTTCGGTTGGATCTATGGCTACAGTCGGTTTGAGGCAGTAAAAAATTAACAATGTAACAGTCTAAACAATCTCTGTGTGTCTCAAAAAGTATATTTTCCAACTAAAATTTCAGATTGTTTAGTTGTCATCAGTATACGAAATACCAAGTGCTAGGAACCTTGAGATCATTATTCTAAGAAAGATTGCCTAACAAATATGTAAAACTGTTTTCAAATATTAAGCCAAAGCGACAACGATAGTTGAAAACCAAATTAAGAAAAACTTGGTTGAAGCACAAACTTTTTTAAAAAAGAGTAACACTCAAACGTGTTTCCCTTGTAAAACTACTTAAGTACTTAGAGCAGCTCCATCAATCAGGAGCCCTTATGGGCACTTAACAATTAATTAGTAATAAAACAATGATTGTAAAGGTTAAAGACCTTTGTTTAGGTAATTTAATTTTTCCTAATCCATTGGTAGAACTTCACAGGGGTCCTTAAGATAAAAGGTGAGAGTTTTCTTCACTTACAAGGTCCAAGGAAAAATCATCTTTGAATCCATCTTCTACTTCTTCTCTTTCTCTATCTTTCCTTCTTCTTTTGAGGATCTTCGGTGAAACAACATATACAACATCAGATTCATCGAGTTCAACTTTTCCTACATAAGAAAAAAACAGAGATCTTATTATACATATTAAATGCACCAATCTTTGGTTGGTAAAATATAACATTATAAATAAGAACTCTAGCGTGTGATATACAGCACTGTACCTAACTAACCATTTATGAGATTTCTTAATGATGCACATAATGAAACCAAACCAATGAAACCCTGGCTCGCCCTGCAATAGAGAGAACAATGCTTAGCTCAAAGATCAGACAACACAAATCCAAAAACCAAAACCACTTGATAAGCTTCCTATAAAAATACAACTACACAAGAGTAAAAACAGATATCACCTTGCAGGATTAATAAGGAGAGAGCTCAAAGGTTAGATGAGATCCCAAAACGATGTTCCACCAAATTTGACACCTGATTAAACCATAAAATGCTCAAGCTTTTTTTAGATAAACACAAGACTCAAAGTTTCCCCATTTGTCAAAGTATTAGTCTTTCACAGAACATCACCAAGAAACATCAAGACTAAAATCAAACGTTGTCATTATTACTTTTAAGAGAATCAAAAACAGAGCAAGAACACAAATACACTTTACTCAAACTTCAAAGTTTCCCCATTTCTCAAAATCTTAGCCTTACACAGAACATATACAATCTCTTTTAAAGCTTTCATCACCATTCAGCAATAAACCTCAAGATTCCAACCAAACATTGGCAATTTACTAATAGAGGAAGAACAAAAAGCTTTTACCCCACTAGCAATAACAACACCTGCAACAACAGGGACGAGAGCACCATAAGTAACCTAAGCTTCTCTCTTAAGGGTCATGAGATAAGCGAAAGAGCGGTGAAAAACGGCGTCGTTGCACCAACAGCTTGATTGAAAGAAACGGGGATCTTTGGTGAAACAAGACAGATTCGTCTTTCAATCCAGACAGAAAAGATGGAGTGATAGAGTTGTCGTTGAGGAAGATGAAGATCGAAATCGCCAAAATCGCCAAAGAAGTTGAGTGGTCCAGATTGGATGATGAAGATGATGTCGTGCTTGATATTGGAAGAGGAAGAGAGAAGTTTTGATTTCGGCGAAACACCCCGACGAAAGAGCGAGAGAGACATCAATGACCGGTCCATTCACGAGCTGACACGTAAGGCTCCTTAACAACACCAAAACCACCAAATTAAGTACCGGTACTTTGAATTTTGTCCATTTTTCATTTATTTTTTTTTTTGCTTTTCTTTAGAACTTGTGTTAAGTACCTCCCAGTGGAGGTGGTCTTACATTTTGACTTTGACTACTTACATCAATGAGGAAGGCTTCTTGTGGCCTTAGTTTTACAATTAATGCAGGCAATATAATACCATGGACAGCCACGTTCTTCAACATCATCAATTGTGGTTTTTTTTTAGCAACTAATCAATTGTGGCTATGCAGCCAAACAACGCCTCTTACAATCGGTTAGAAGCAACTGATTTACATAACCAGGCCTCTCATTTTGAGTGAGTTATCTAGAGCTTTAATTTCACCTTGGAAGATTTTTGCTTGATGTATGCGTAGATTTCCACAATAGTAATTGTTTCATCCTTAGTTACCTCCTCCATACTCACCATCTTAGCAATATCTGGGATAGAACCCCACTGAGAGAATAAACATAATTACCAGAGTCACTGAAATTAGGCTGAATTAAAATATCTTCTGGCTGTACAAACACTAACCAGTTAAATTAATCAATGGTGGGTGGAACATCTTTGTCTAGAAAACCACGTGAGGTTGACATTGAGCTGAGAGCAAGATGAACACATATTAGTTGAAGAGTAAAATAAATCTACATTGCAGTTCAACTTGAACTGATAAGATATAAGTAGTCAAAGTCAACTATATGATGAACAAAAACACATCAAGCATTGGTCCAGTTGCTGCTTGAAGAGCATAATATTTGGCCTTCCCGTATTGATTTCTAATTAGAGATCAGAAAGACTACCATAATATCCAAATTGGAGTTTTAAAGGTAAAGTAGTTTGACTGAGAAAAATCTTGAAGTTACATTTTTAAAGTTTGAATTACTGAACTTTTCAAAAAATCTCGGTAGATCAAATAAGTATCTTAATAGAAAACTAAGCCAAACATCACAGAAACATCTCATGTTACAATTAGGAGTTCAGTTGGTTAAGTAAGAGAGAGAAATCATTACCTCCAACATGTTTTGTGTTCATGGTTGTAACTAAAAGACGATGGGAATATTGACACAGGCTGTAAATTTATTGGAGAATTCTGTTGCAGCAAGTCCCAGAGATACAATTCCGTAACAGGTCCCCCGCAAATGATAATCAATGATGGGTTAAGCTTATTGGTTTGTAAGGTTGACACAAGACAATGCAAAATAGAGCATGTCGTTATTTTAAGAAGGTAAAGACCATATTCTTTAGAGGAGTGTCTGACAGCTTGAAATTCAAACTGATCCGGATAACATCAAATCCGCTTACCTAGTACACTGAACCCCCCTTGAAAATATGCTTGAAGGTGTTCAGACGTAGGAGATTCACGGTGATTCGAATGAGGGTTGCCTGCAATACATTATACACAGGGGCGAAGCCAGACTTTTTTCCTAGTGGGTGCAAAAACAATTAACATAATAGGACAGTGGAGAATCGAACCTGAGTGATCTGAAAGTTATGGGTGCACCCTTCCCAAATATGCCATCTCCAACTCATATGTTCAGTGTAAAAAATCAAATTTCTAAATACTAATGGGTGCACGTGCACCCCTACACCATAACGTAGCTTCGCCCCTGATTATACATGATTAAATGGAAACATAATTAACAAACAGAATCTATATCGAAACGGATGCTATTGTCGACAAGAACAAATCGAAATAAATGTGCTTACATTCTTATCAGTGAGTATCATGTCCAGGCTCATAAGCTCACTGCTTTTCTTCACACTTATGGCCTCCCAAAACCTCAGCAAACCAACCTCTGCACTATTGGAGCAGCGCCCAGCTTTCAGATCGGCAAAGAAGATGGAGGAATTCGCCATTGTAGTAATCGTAATCTGACCAGAATATCCTTGTAGATCTCGGTTTATATGTGCTCTTCATCGCTGGTTCATGGGGGTATTTATACTTGTTGATTCACTCGGTTACTCTGGAATTCGATCAGGTAGATTGAATGATGCATAGTAGAGTAGTGGGTTAAGCACATTAAAGCAAGGATTAAAGTAGATCTTAATTGAATATGAAGACGTTACGGTGATCTAGTCGGTGCTTGAGATACAGATAATTTACGGCTGATATGAGAATATGGAAGGCGAGAAGAAGATGAACCCAAAGTTGTCTGGACTTGCAATTTCGGCTTAAAGCCCATACGAAAATAAGAACCAATCATATGGGCTTCCAATTTTGTTTAAAACTCACACAAAACTAAGAACCGATCAAATAAATTTTAGAGCCCACAAAATGCAAAGAAGCAGCGATTTGATTTCGGCGAACTTTTTTTTTTTTTGCCACGTGTCCAAAAATCCCCCACCTTATTTGCTGACGTGGCGGCCTGAGAAGACAGATAAGCCAACTTTATTGTAATAGAATAGATAGATAGATAGATAGATAGATAGATAGATAGATAGATATCATTACCATTTTTGATATGTGATTCCACGACAGAAATAATTATGTACATCAAATCTAATATTTTGTAGACTATGTTTACCTTGCATATAGTGCGAATTTTAACCTAGTATTGAAAATATCAATCAGTATATAGAAAATCTATTAGAGGCATTATTTTGAAAGTTAGTAAGGATGTTTAATAAATTATTCTGATAAAAATACTAGTATCTTATATTTTAATTTTAGTCTAATAAAATAATTATCATAAATTAACAAAGTACTCTATACCATTTAGTCTATATAACTATAATGATCACCAAAACAATAAAACAACTGTTACTTATACTATATATAACACAATTTCATATAAATTTAAACTAATAAAACTTGACAGGTACCAACTGAATCTAATCTAGAATCACATAAATTATAAAATTTAGTAATAATATTTAATCCCCTATATACTAAAGCACAAGTCACCTATCCAATAATATTCTGACACATAGCACTGGTATTTATTTTATAAGAAATAAACTTTTTTCAAACACCTAAATTTCTTCAGATTATCACCCCACGTTCAACGTCAGTTGTCACGATTGCAAACTGTTTGGTTAATCGAATGGCTGTATAATTAACTGCCCAACCCACAATCGTTTTGATCCAGATTTCTCTCATTTAAAAGCACTATCTCTTTACAATTTAACTCAATCTTCCACACAATTTCTGTGTGTTTTCGTAAACTCTATATTTTTAGTGTCCCTGTGCAATCAGTTGTTCTATAAGCAATAGCACTCCAACGGCAAAAGAAAAATTGTAGATGTCAAAATCAGAAATCACCATTCATATAAATACCAGCTGTTTGTTTCTCTCTCTGAATCCATTTCTGTATATGCAGACGTACAAATTCCAGTAACTGGGTTTCTTTTCGCAATCAATCTCTATATATGATAGATACATACAAAATTATTTCCTTAGTCTCATAGAAATATGATTTTCATAGTACCCCAATATCTCCGTGTGTTTTAAACTTTTAATCCTTTCATGGTTGGCATCTTCTATACAATACATTTTTTCGTTGATTGAGTCAATTTCTTTAATATTGTTCAGATTTAACATAACTGTCAAAATGCAACCAGAGGAGCAGTTTCTGGTGATGCAGCCGCAGTGGGAGCTTTGAGGAGCGTCCAGAATATCACAAGAGATGATGACATCTCTATACATGGCGATGGCGATCTGGACACGAACGACTGTCTGAGGTAGTAAATATCTTATAAGTTTTATTGATGGGTTCATATTGCCTTGTAGATCTCGGTTTATATGTGCTCTTCATCGCTGGTTCATGGGGGTATTTATACTTGTTGATTCACTCGGTTACTCTGGAATTCGATCAGGTAGATTGAATGATGCATAGTAGAGTAGTGGGTTAAGCACATTAAAGCAAGGATTAAAGTAGATCTTAATTGAATATGAAGACGTTACGGTGATCTAGTCGGTGCTTGAGATACAGATAATTTACGGCTGATATGAGAATATGGAAGGCGAGAAGAAGATGAACCCAAAGTTGTCTGGACTTGCAATTTCGGCTTAAAGCCCATACGAAAATAAGAACCAATCATATGGGCTTCCAATTTTGTTTAAAACTCACACAAAACTAAGAACCGATCAAATAAATTTTAGAGCCCACAAAATGCAAAGAAGCAGCGATTTGATTTCGGCGAACTTTTTTTTTTTTTGCCACGTGTCCAAAAATCCCCCACCTTATTTGCTGACGCATACCGGTACACAGATGTGCTCCAACTTTATCAGAATAGATAGATAGATAGATAGATAGATAGATAGATGATGATATCATTACCATTTTGATATGTGATTCCACGACAGAAATAATTATGTACATCAAATCTAATATTTTGTGACTATGTTTACCTTGCATATAGTGCTAATTTTAACCTAGTATTGAAAATATCAATCAGTATATAGAAAATCTATTAGAGGCATTATTTTGAAAGTTAGTAAGGATGTTTAATAAATTATTCTGATAAAAATACTAGTATCTTATATTTTAATTTTAGTCTAATAAAATAATTATCATAAATTAACAAAGTACTCTATACCATTTAGTCTATATAACTATAATGATCACCAAAACAATAAAACAACTGTTACTTATACTATATATAACACAATTTCATATAAATTTAAACTAATAAAACTTGACAGGTACCAACTGAATCTAATCTAGAATCACATAAATTATAAAATTTAGTAATAATATTTAATCCCCTATATACTAAAGCACAAGTCACCTATCCAATAATATTCTGACACATAGCACTGGTATTTATTTTATAAGAAATAAACTTTTTTCAAACACCTAAATTTCTTCAGATTATCACCCCCACGTTCAACGTCAGTTGTCACGATTGCAAACTGTTTGGTTAATCGAATGGCTGTATAATTAACTGCCCAACCCACAATCGTTTTGATCCAGATTTCTCTCATTTAAAAGCACTATCTCTTTACAATTTAACTCAATCTTCCACACAATTTCTGTGTGTTTTCGTAAACTCTATATTTTTAGTGTCCCTGTGCAATCAGTTGTTCTATAAGCAATAGCACTCCAACGGCAAAAAGAAAAATTGTAGATGTCAAAATCAGAAATCAATAGGTTCTCGCTGGTAAAGTCTATCTATATAAATACGTTTTTCAGCTGTTTGTTTCTCTCTGAATCCATTTCGTATATGCAGACGTACAAATTCCGTAACGGGTTTCTTTCGCAATCAATCTCTCATATATGATATATACATACAAAATTATTTCCTTAGTCTCATAGAAGATGATTTTTTCATAGTAAATTTTGGTCATCTCCCGTGTGTTTTAAACTTTTAATCCTTTCATGGTTGGCATCTTCTATACAATACATTTTTTCGTTGATTGAGTCAATTTCTTTAATATTGTTCAGATTTAACATAACTGTCAAAATGCAACCAGAGGAGCAGTTTCTGGTGATGCAGCCGCAGTAGTGGAGCTGTGGAGGCGTCCAGAATATCACAAGAGATGATGACATCTCTATACATGGCGATGGCGATCTGGACACGAACGACTGTCTGAGGTAGTAAATATCTTATAAGTTTTATTGATGGGTTCATATTGCATTGTAAATATCTTAAATCGTGTCTCTGTTTAACGAATTTACATTTATTGATGCTTTGTATCATGTTTTTGCTATCTATCTTGGGGGATAGAGATCATAAAATGGTATGTTAAGCTAGATTTGAAATAGTTCTGTTGGTTTCTAATCATGTTACTGAATCTTTCAGTTAGGCGCCTGTGGAAGAATGTATCGATGTTGGCATTTCAAGAGACTCTAGCAAATGATGAAAAAGGTTACTTTATAGTGTATATATATATATATAAGACTTTCACAACAGGAAAAGAAAACATATGAATGTGTTCTCAGGTAGTCGGGTGTTAATACTGTTTTGCATTCATCTTAACCTTCAGGCTGGAGCTGATGTTCTTTAGGAAGTATCGAGTTATTCAGTGTCAGCAAAAAGGTATACTATGTGAAGGTCATGTTTTAATCAGATTGTAAGTTTGGCTCTCATATATATATAGTAAAGCACAAGTTATCTGATTAATAAAATCTGATATATGGTTTGTGTTTTACAATTTAGAAAAACGCAAATAGAGATATTTTTAATTTTTTTTTAAAAAACAGTTTCAAATATTAACTATTTTTGTTTATTTATTTTCTATATAAAATAAATACAAGTCTCAAATATTTTTCGCACTATACCCATGATTTCACAATATTTTAAACAATTAATCTTTCTTTGGAGAAAATGTAACTCAGGATGCAATAAGTTTAAATTCATCTCTATATTAGTATTTAAAAATGGTGAATTCCTATATTCTTTGCAATAGCTCAAATTTTCCAGATAGATCAAAATGTTTATGATCTATACACAGTGCAAGTCTACAATTCTAAATTCGGATCAACATAGTCCTTTGCCAAGTGACTTAGTCAATCAAATTCTACCATATAATCAGTATTTACAATTAAAAATAATAATTAAAACAAGATAATTCTGGAAAACCACTACACTGTCTATGATTTTTTGTCTTTATCTATGATTGTTTGCTTTCTCATGCTCTTATATTTATTTGATCAAAAACATATTATAAAGGCATATGCTCCTTTGTTAGCTGCAGAGTGATATTAAAACTTAACAATTCACTCCATAAGACCCAAAAATATCATTTACGGTCACCGGTTTAACAAGATTTCCACTTTTTTTTTTTATATCAATTTTGTTTGATTTAACTCAAGGTGCTAAAGGTAGAAAAGTGTTATAACATTATGAATCTTGCAACTCTGAATCAAAGACTGATTATGCTCATATATCAATTTTAGTTATATAATTGAATTTAGATTTTATTTGTGAGAAAAAATATTGAAAAATTGCCAAAACAGAGTAAAAACACAACAACATTTTCCCTTTAGCATAAATCTCTTTTTGGTCAAAATTGGATCTAGGTACCCCTGACCAACTTTAAAAATTCATATCAATTATTTTAAGAGTCAGAAAAATATGAAAAATATACAAAATGTAGATAAACAAGAGACCATCATATGAAAAAATTTAAGTTGACTAAATATTAGTAAAACATAATTTCATATTTTGATCTACCGTGGCAGAAACCATGATCTACTGTCTACGAGCACGTAGAATATATATTCGGTTAACTTTATTAATATCTATCTCTGGCAGAACGTATAACCTACTGATGGTTAAAATTCTACCATAGTAGAATAAACAAGATTCCATTAACCTTATCTCTGAACTAAGGTAGATTTCATTAACTACCACTTCCTAAAATATCTACGAAGTCGAAATAACAAAATCTACCAAAGTTCTATATTTCTACGACAGTGGGGTTGCACAATCTACCATCTTGACAATATTCTACAATGGTAGAATATATTTCTACGACAGTGGGGTTGCACAATCTACCATCTTAACAATATCTACGATGGTAGAATGTATATTCTACCAACGTCGAAATGTATATTTTCCATAAATCTCTCCAAAATCTGTTAAGAGCATATTTTCTAAATCTATCATAGCCTAATTTTTCGTGATTCCTAAGTTAATTTTTTGAAAAAACGTGTTCTTCTTCTCCATTACACGATCTCCACATTTGAAACCACCCAAACTTTTTGAATCTGTTGTTGAAGAACAAGATGCATATTTATGCCTATTGTGGAGTGTGGAAATTTGATCCAATTAAAGGATGGGGATTTGCTGTTGATAAGAAGAAAGGAGGTAGAGTACTGGTTGTGGAATTCACAAGTTCCTTTGAAGATCTAAAGACTATGGCTTTTCAGGATTTTGGAATTGACGATAACACTGTCGAGATTGAATTAAGCTACTTGCCCATGGAGTTAATCAGTACAACAGATTGTCCCCCAGTAATCATTGAGAATGATCGGCAAGTCAAAAATTTTCTGAGATATGTACGTGGAAAAGCTTCGACAAGGTTGTGTGTGACTATGAAACCTATCAATGGAGACAGCGAGAACCTTGAGCTTGATAATGAGGAATCACGTTTCAGTGAGCAAGGTGAACCTTCCACGTTTGCACCTCAAGATGGCAGTGGTAGCTCATCTGAATCGAATACTGATGTTGACGGCCATGGTAACTCGAGCGACCGGGAAAAAGATGATGATGTCCAGTTAATTGCAAAAGAAGACGTTAGTGGAAAAAGTATCTGGTGTTCTTTGGTGGATGTTGTGAAGAGGGGTGAAACGTTTCAAAACAAAATGAAGTTGAAAGCAGCACTCGAAATGTCAGCAATGAAGCATAACTTTGACTACAGAGTTGTGAATTCGAACAGAAAACTTTGGTACATCTGATGCATCGACAACCGTTGCAACTGGAGTGTTCGTGCTGAGGGGTTATCAGGATCCACGTATTTTATCATCAAAAAATATGTGGCGGATCATACATGTGATGCGTCGAGTATGAAAAATGGTGGTCGGACAGCTTCTGCAAAAACTATTGGCAGTCTAATAATGCATAGGTATGATGGTGTGAAAGAAGGTCCCAAAACTAATGATATCATACAGATTATGAGAATGGATCATGGATGCGAGATATCTAAATCTTTAGCATGGGATGCTCGGGAGTTTGCAATTAGTGTGGTTAGAGGTATTCCAAAGAAGAGTTTTGGAAAAATTCCGAGATACTTACACATGCTGAAAAAAGCTAATCCAGGAACACACACGTGTTATGAAACCGATGTTGATGGCAAATTTGATTTCTCTTCGTTTCGTTTGGGCAATCAGTACGAGGTTTTCACACAGCCATGCGAAAAGTTCTTGTTGTCGATGAGACTTTTTTAAAGAGCAAGTACAAAGGGGTATTGCTTGCTGCCACAGCTTTAGATGGAAACTCTAACTTGTATCCTATTGCTTTTGCGGTTGTGGACTCAGAAAATGACCGTTCATGGGATTGGTTTATGAGACAGCTAAAGGTTGTTGTTGCAGACGGACGTTCTCTAGCTTTTGTACCAGACATAAATAGCTCACTTTGTAAGGCGATTGAGAAGGTTTATCCTCTTGCTCAACATGGCATTTGCATTCACCATTTGTTGAATAATGTGGTCTCACATTACAAAGGAAAGGGATTGGTTGGATGGATTGCAAAAGCTTCTAAAGCTTATAGAGACGTTGATTTTCAGCGCCAATTCCAAGCTGTGTGCAATATTAGTCCAGCTATTGGAAATTATTTAACGGAAGCAGAGGTTTCAAAGTGGGCTCGCTGTCAGTTTCCAGGATTCAGGTACGACATAGGACGACAAATCCGGCTGAATCAATAAACTCTACTTTGCGCACACCAAGAGAATATCCAGTCATTCCTTTGTTGGATAGCATCAGAGAAATGCTGACCCGTTGGTTCTTTGAACGTCGGAGATGTGGGAACCGAAATTCACACCGTCGATTTTAATGAATGAAAACGGAGGAAAACCAAGTTAACCCAACTTTCCCTGAAGGTCCGGATTCTCTGTGACAGCCAACGACAAGTGACCTAATAAATGCGGAAAAGGTTTTGTTAAGATTTGGGACTGGACCTTAAGAAAGGCTGCCTACGTACCCCTTTCGAGGATCAAGTCGGACGTAGTTCAGTTTAGAAAGAGTTGAACAAGAGATCGAACCGTCTGGGCGGGTTCTTCTAGTATGAGCGTTTGTCATAAAAATAGGCATGTCGAAGATAACGCCTAGGGTTTCTATGTGCGGAGCTCTGAAGTAAAAGAATTGTCGATCCTTCCGAGAGGAGCGGAGATTTATGCAGGTGAGGCTGCCAGATGTTCTAGCGCCTGCCTTGCTAGTCTAACCACCTAAATTCTAAGTTCTATCAGCTAACAGAGCTCTCAGGTCTCCAATCTAGGATTTTCGGATCCCCTTCTCCTCTGCTCTTGCTCTCCTTATATACTCACTCCCTAGGTCGGTTTGCCTTAGGATGATGGACCCTTTGGGCCCAAGTTTATCTCTTCAGGAAATATTCCATTTCGTCGATCTTCGTAATTATCCTCGAGTTTTCCCTATTTTTCGGTGACTTGATGTTTATCCGATGTTCGAAATTGATAAACCGCCATAGTCCGATTGGGCCTGAATTCTTAAAATCGTAGTAAGTCCGTGGACTTGTCTTAAGTCGTTGAATGTTTTATAATTTCTCGAAAAGACTATCTCGAAATAAACCGTGATAGCCTAAAGGATCGATGTTCGTTAATCAATCTCGTTTTATACGATATCTTCTACGAAATCCAATTCTTAGTTTTTGTCGTAAAACATCGAGGACGATTCCAACCGAATTGAATCGAAGATGTTTATTCCGTGAGTCGTGATCACCAAACTCACGAGGATTGATCCAAACAAGCCAAGATGGGATCTGACCGAGCATGATGGGACCGACCAGACGAGGGCGTCGCCGACCGCCAGGGGCTTGCCCGCGCCAGTCGGGTTTTATGGACGCCGGGGCCGGCCGGTCGCTTGCACGACGCTACGCCGGGCGCCGTTGGTTTGGCACCGACGCCAGTCGCCATGACGCCTTCGCCGGCGCCAGCCGTTGTGAGACGCTTGCCGCCAGCTGCAGGCTGGCTTGCCGCCGTGCCAAGCCGCTTATGGCGCGCCGCCGCCGCTTCAGGTCAGCCCATGGGTTTTCCGTTGCCGATCTTTCCCCGCTGGCCGTTCGTCGGAAATCTTTGAGTTTGGAAGGATCTTTAGCCAGATTTTGAGATAAACGCTTTTGACCCTAACAGCTAGTCCCCAGCTCGTAAGATCAGACGATTTCATTTTAATGATTCGAAGTTTTGTGAAAATCGAAATTTTTAAGGATTCTTTTCCGCAGGAAATCTACGTCATCATCCCCTTTTATGATGATACTTACCCTTCTTTAGGACAGTTTGTGTCGCTGATTGACGGAATGCTTGGCGAGTGTGGGTTGGAAGTCATTCGCCTATCGGAAGGGCTGAGTCGCCGAGAAACGCTGAAGCGACTTAGTCGCGACCGCAGACCGCCGAGGACACCCATGCTGCCCGGACGCCCCAGCTTGATTGTTCAGATCAGCGACCTTGGCGTGAGCTTGGGAAGACCGCGAGTTCACTACCAAGGTGAATAAGGAGAAGAAGAGCAAATCCTCTAAGTCCGCCTTCGCAGAAGATCTAGACTCATGAGGAGATGGATGCCCATAGATCCCCGGAGGTTGCTAATGCTCGTGGACGACTTCTTTGGTCGTCTGGACGAGGATGGCAATCTGTTTGAGTTCTTGATAGCTGTCCGCAAGAGGACTTGGCTTTAGCGGGGATCGAGGGCCTCGAAAGAAGCTCGAAGTTACTTCGGGGTAACGAGGCCCGTCTTTGGACTCGGAGGAAGCCTGACTATTGTCCCTGAAAGGAGAGTGCGACCTCCGAGGAGACTTCGATTCGATCCTTGCCGCCTCGCAGCAGTTTAATGCACCCTGACCTCCGAGGACTCAAAGATCGGAGCGCCGAGGATTGCGAGTGCGGGCGCCGGACGAGGCGGGTATGGCGGTGCAACCAAGGGAGTTTGCAATTAGTGTGGTTAGAGGTATTCCAAAGAAGAGTTTTGGAAAAATTCGAGATACTTACACATGCTGAAAAAAGCTAATCCAGGAACACACACGTGTTATGAAACCGATGTTGATGGCAAATTTGATTTCTCTTCGTTTCGTTTGGGCAATCAGTACGAGGTTTTCACACAGCCATGCGAAAAGTTCTTGTTGTCGATGAGACTTTTTTAAAGAGCAAGTACAAAGGGTATTGCTTGCTGCCACAGCTTTAGATGGAAACTCTAACTTGTATCCTATTGCTTTGCGGTTGTGGACTCGAAAATGACCGTTCATGGGATTGGTTTATGAGACAGCTAAAGGTTGTTGTTGCAGACGGGCGTTCTCTAGCTTTTGTACCAGACATAAATAGCTCACTTTGTAAGGCGATTGAGAAGGTTTATCCTCTTGCTCAACATGGCATTTGCATTCACCATTTGTTGAATAATGTGGTCTCACATTACAAAGGAAAGGGATTGGTTGGATGGATTGCAAAAGCTTCTAAAGCTTATAGAGGCGTTGATTTTCAGCGCCAATTCAAGCTGTGTGCAATATTAGTCCAGCTATTGGAAATTATTTAGCGAGCGAGAGGTTTCAAAGTGGGCTCGCTGTCGGTTTCGAGGATTCAGTACGACATAGGACGACAAATCGTGAATCAATAAACTCTACTTCGCACACCAAGAGAATATCCAGTCATTCCTTTGTTGGATAGCATCGGAGAAATGCTGACCCGTTGGTTCTTTGAGCGTCGGAGATGTGGGAACCGAAATTCACACGTCGATTTTAATGAATGAAAAGCGGAGGAAAACCAAGTTAACCTTTCCACTGAAGGTCAGTTCTCTGTGGCCAAACGACAAGTGACCTAATAAATGCGGAAAAGGTTTTGTTAAGATTTGGGACTGGACCTTAAGAAAGGCTGCCTCACGCACCCTTCGAGGATCAAGTCGGACGTAGTTCAGTTTAGAAAGAGTTGAACAAGAGATCGAACCGTCTGGCGGGTTCTTCTAGTATGGCGTTTGTCATAAAAATAGGCATGTCGAAGATAGCTAGGGTTTCTATGTCTTGAGCTCTGAAGTAAAGAATTGTCGATCCTTAGAGGAGCGGAGATTTGGCGAGGCTGACCAGATGTTCTAGCCTGCCTTGCTAGTCTAACCACCTAAATTCTAAGTTCTATCAGCTACAGAGCTCTCAGGTCTCCAATCTAGGATTTTCGGATCCCCTTCTCCTCTCTTGCTCTCCTTATATACTCACTCCTAGGTCGGTTTGCCTTAGGATGATGGACCTGCCTTTGGGCCCAAGTTTATCTCTTCAGGAAATATTCCATTTCCGTCGATCTTCGTAATTATCCTCGAGTTTTCCCTATTTTTCGGTGACTTGATGTTTATCCGATGTTCGGAAATTGGATAAACCGTCATAGTCGATTGGGCCTGAATTCTTAAAATCGTAAGTAAGTCCGTGGACTTGTCTTAAGTCGTTGAATGTTTTATACTGATTTCTCGAAAAACTATCTTTCTCGTAAAATAAACCGTTATAGCCTAAAGGATCGATGTTCAAGTTAATCAATCTCGTTTTATACGATATCTTCTGAGAAATCCAATCCTTCTAGTTTTTGTCGTAAAACATCGAGGGCGATTCCAACCGAATTGAATCGAAGATGTTTATTCCAAGCCGTGATCATACCAAACTCACGAGGATTGATCCAAACAAGCCAAGATGGGATCTGACCGAGCATGATGGGACGAGACCAGGGCCGGAGCGTCGACGGCGCGCCCGAGGCTTGCCTCGGCGGGCGGCTAGCGGGGCGCTATGCGGCGCCAGGCGGCTTGCGGCGCTTACGCGGCATGAGCTGGCTTACGCCGGCGCCAGGCCGGCTTCGCGGGGCGCCTACCGCCAGCGCAGGCGACAGAGGCGCTTACCGCCAGCGTGAGCTGGCTTACGCCCGGTGCCAAGCCGCTTCGCGTGGCGCTTTGCCGGCGAGGGCTCTCTGCCAGCCCATGGGTTTTCCGTTGCCGATCTTTCCTGTTGGCGTTCGTCGGAAATCTTTGAGTTTGGAAGGATCTTTAGCCGTAGATTTTGAGATAAGCGTTTTTGACCCTAACAGCTAGTCCCCCAGCTCGTAAGATCGTGAGCGATTTTCTTGGCGAATGGATTCGAGTTTTGTGAAAATCGAAATTTTGGCTAAGGATTCTTTTTCAGGAAATCTCGTCATCATCCCCTTTTATGATGATACTTACCCCTTCTTTTGCGGACAGTTTGTGTGATTGTGGAATGCTTGGCGAGTGTGGGTTGGAAGTCATTCGTCTATCGAAGAGAGTGGAGTCGTCGCGGCTGAAGCGCCCTTAGGCGCACCGCATGAACGTCGAGGACACCCATGCTGCCCGGGCGTCCCAGCTTGATTGTTCAGATCAGCGACCTTGGCGTGAGCTTGGGAAGACAGCGAGTTCACTACTCAAGGTGAATAAGGAGAAGAAGAGCAAATCCTCGGAAGTCCGCCTTCGCAGAAGATCTAGACTCATGAGGAGATGGATGCCCATAGATCCTGGAGGTTGCTAATGCTCGTGGCGACTTCTTTGGTGTCTCGGCGAGGATGGCAATCTGTTTGAGTTCTTGATAGCTGTCCATGAGGGACTTGGCTTTAGCGGGGATCGAGGGGGCGAGAGCTCGAGTTACTTCGGGGTAGCGAGGCCCGTCTTTGGACTCGGAGGAAGCCTGACTATTGTCTGTAAAGGAGAGTGGGGCGACCTCCGAGGGAGACTCGATCGATCCTTGCGGCCTGCAGGCGGAATACCCTGGCCCGACCTCCGAGGGACTCGGAAGATCAGGAGCGCAGGGAGAGATTGCGAGGCTGGCGGACGAGGCGGGTAGTGGCGGTGCAACCAAGGAGGCGGCGGCGGCTGTCCTCTGCGGGTGAGTTTGAGGATGAAGGTGGCGCTCTAGAAAGCGTCTAGGCTTATCAATCCCTTCGGGGATTTTGTTTTATATGTGTTTCTATTAAGAGGCCATGATGTATTTACCGGGACTGGCCGTTGGTGGCTGAATCCCTACCCCTTTTGGGGTTTTGTTTGAACTTTGCGGTATCAATCTATGAAATGTTTTTCGATTATTTATGAACTTCAGTTTTTGAAGTATGAGAAAGAGGGTGTGAGTTGTCGTCTCATTCCTAGTTCCCCGATGATCACCGTACCTATTGTTTGCATAAAGCGATATTTTCCGGTTTACCGATTCTGCGAAAAGTTAGGTAAGCGAATAGGCTTAAGTGAAGAGACAAATTTTGGATCTTATCACGATATTATGTCCGTGTGATGTCAAGATCCAGCGTGGCTGGGTTTAGGACAAGACCTAGGTTTACTCGGACTGAAGCTGCGATGACAAATCGGCTTTCGTTTTGCCTGTTTGCGATTTTAACCTGACTCGTGCCGTTTAAAATCCATGAATTATTATCGGCTTATATGATTTGTGCGAGTGAGTCGAGCTACTTCCTTTACTGAGCTAAACCAAAATTTGGATTTCTTGTGAGCTATGTTTATCCTTGTCGGATGTAAGAGAGCCTACCCTTTTAAAGGCTGTTATGCATTTTAGGGCGTTAGAGTTCGTTTGTTGTGATCAGCAACAAAGAAATGATGCCAGTTTAGAGGCATGTTACCGTTTAGAGGTGTGTTTGTATGTTTTGAGTTCTAGGGCGAGGATTTCGTCTGAAGCGTTTTGAGGAAAGAATGTCCTTGCGTTAGCGGCGTCTATGATGCCGAAGGTCGAGTTTTCCTTGTGCATGCCGCATTGGTTGAAATGTTCGGGCTTGGAGATGTTTTCGCGAATGTTAGCGGCCAGAAACTGTTGTTTGTTTGGATCAGGAGACCAAGGGGAGCGTAAGTTTGACCATGGGAGAAGCGTCTACATTCACATTGCTTGCGGAAGTGTTGGCCTTCGGGATTTGATTGTATATATTAAGGATGACTCATATAACTCTTGGAGCCTTGTCACGAGTGTTTCTTTTCATGCCGTGTTTACGGGCGTATAGAACTTAATCGATTGTGGTAAGTTTAAATTTTCCGTTAACCATATGGTTGGGGACTGAGTTTTGGTATGAAGAGTCTATCGTATGATTTCGATTCTGGGTTATCGACAAATTGCGAGTAATAGTCACTTGGCTTTCTATGAACAAATCTTGGATTGTTGTTTTGAGCCGTTAAGTGATTGGAGCGGTGGTCGCTCAGTAGTTTTGGATTGGCATGGAGGCTAGATTCAGCCGTATCGTACCAAACTCACGAGGATTGATCCAAACAAGCCAAGATGGGATCTGACCGAGCATGATGGGACGAGACCAGGGCGAGGGCCGTCGACCGGCGCCAGGGGCTTGCCTCGGCGCCAGGAGCCTTTCTGGGGGCTGCCCGTATGAGCCGGCTTACTGCAGCGCTGCGCCGGCGCGAGCAGCTTACGCCGACGCCGAACGGCTGCGGGGCGCCTGCCGCGGCGCCAGGCGACTTGTGAGGCGCTTACCGCCAGCGGCAGGCTGGCTTGCCGCCGGTGCCAAGCCGGCTTGCGTGGCGCTTGCCGCCGGCGCCAGGGGCTCTCTGCCGCCCATGGGTTTTCCGTTGCCCGATCTTTCCCCTGTTGGCCGTTCGTCGGGAAATCTTTGAGTTTGGAAGGATCTTTAGCCGTAGATTTTGAGATAAACGTTTTTGACCCTAACAGCTAGTCCCCCAGCTCGTAAGATCGTAGACGATTTTGCGGGCGAATGATTCGAGTTTTGTGAAAATCGAAATTTTTGGCTAAGGATTCTTTTCCGCAGGAAATCTACGTCATCATCCCCCTTTTTTATGATGATACTTACCCCTTCTTTTGCGGACAGTTTGTGTCGCTGATTGACGGAATGCTTGGCGAGTGTGGGTTGGAAGTCATTCGCTATCGAAAGGCTGGAGTCGTCGCGAGAAACGCGGCGCGCAAGCCGCGCCATGACCGTCCGAGGACACCCATGCTGCCCAGACGTCCCAGCTTGATTGTTCGTATCAGCGACCTTGAGCGTGAGCTTGGGAAGACCGCGAGTTCACTACTCAAGGTGAATAAGGAGAAGAAGAGCAAATCCTCGGAAGTCCGCCGCCTTCAGCAGAAGATCTAGACTCATGAGGAGATGGATGCCCATAGATCCTCGGAGGTTGCTAATGCTCGTGACGACTTCTTTGGTCGTCTGACGAGGATGGCAATCCTGTTTGAGTTCTTGATAGCTGTCCGCAAGAGGGACTTGGCTTTAGCGGGGATCGAGGGGAGTCTGGCGAGCTCGAGTTACCGGGGTAACGAGGCCCGTCTTTGGACTCGGAGGAAGCCTGACTATTGTCTGTAAGGAGAGTGGGGCGACCTCAGGGGAGACTTCGATCGATCCTTGCCGCCTGCAGGCGAATACACCCTGGCCCGACCTCCGAGGACTCGAGAAGATCAGGAGCGCCGCGGAGAGGATTGCGAGGCTGGCGGAGCGAAGCGGGTAGTGGCGGTGCAACCAAGGGAGGCGACGGCGAGGCTGTCCTATCGCGGGTGAGTTTGAGGATGAAGGTGGCGCTCCTAGAAAGCGTCTAGGCTTATCAATCCCTTCGGGGATTTTGTTTTATATGTGTTTGGCTGTTAAGAGGCCATGATGTATTTACGGGACTGGCGTTGGTGGCTGAATCCCTACCCTTTTGGGGTTTTGTTTGAACTTTGCGGTATCAATCTATGAAATGTTTTTGATTATTTATGAACTTCAGTTTTTGAAGTATGAGAAAGAGGTGTGAGTTGTCGTCTCATTCCTAGTTCCACGATGATCACCGTACCTATTGTTTGCATAAAGCGATATTTTCCGCGGTTTACCGATTCTGCGAAAAGTTAGGTGAAGCGAATAGGCTTAAGTGAAGAGACAAATTTTGGATCGTATCACGATATTATGTCTGTGTGATGTCAAGATCCAGCGTGGCTGGGTTTAGGACAAGACCTAGGTTTACTCTCGGACTGAAGCTGCGATGACAAATCGGCTTCGTTTTGCCTGTTTGCGATTTTAACCTGACTCGTACCGTTTAAAATCCGAATTATTGTCGGCTTATATGATTTGTGCAGGCGTGAGTCGAGCTACTTCCTTCTGAAGAGCTAAACCAAAATTTGGATTTCTTGTATAGCGAGCTATGTTTATCCTTGTCGGATGTAAGAGAGCCTACCCTTTTAAAGGCGGCTATTATGCATTTTAGGGCGTTAGAGTTCGTTTGTTGTGATCAGCAACAAAGAAATGATGCCAGTTTAGAGGCATGTTACCGTTTAGAGGTGTGTTTGTATGTTTTGAGTTCTAGAGACGAGGATTTCGTCTGAAACGTTTTGAGGAAAAGAATGTCCTTCGGCGTTAGCGGCGTCTACGCGATGCCGAAGGTCGAGTTTTCCTTGTGCCGCCCCGTGTGGTTGAAATGTTCGCGGGCTTGGAGATGTTTTGCGAATGTTAGCAGCCAGAAACTGTTGTTTCTGTTTGGATGCAGGACCAAGGGGTCGCGTAAGTTTGACCATGGGAGAAGCGTCTACATTCACATTGCTTCGTGAAGTGTTGGCCTTCCGGGATTTGATTGTATATATTAAGGATGACTCATATAACTCTTGGAGCCTTGTCACGAGTGTTTCTTTTCATGCCGTGTTTACGGGGCGTATAGAACTTAATCGATTGACGGTAAGTTTAAATTTTCCGTTAACCATATGGTTGTTAGGACTGAGTTTTGGTATGAAGAGTCTATCGTATGATTTCGATTCTGGGTTATCGACAAATTGCTTGAGTAATAGTCACTTGGCTTTCTATGAACAAATCTTGGATTGTTGTTTTGAGCCGTTAAGTGATTGGGCGGTGGTCGCTCAGTAGTTTTGGATTGGCATGGAGGCTAGATTCAGCCGTATCGCCAAGAAGTCGTTGGTAAGCGATCAGACCATGACCCTTATTAAGGTCATGTTAGTTCTGATTGTCCTTAATGGGGATGCGAATTCAGGTCCGGGCTTTACGAATCACGTAGTTGGCGAGGGCCAAATAGCGTTGCGAGATAGACATGCCAAGCATAGCGGAGTTTTCGAGTTATGGTGATGGCTTTTAAAGCGATCTTCCACTTTAAGTCTCAGTTATCGATGAATGGTTCGTATAAATTTTTTGTTGTTGCATGAAAATCGTTTCATTTTATCCGAAGGGGACAAAGTTTAAGGGATCGGCGCAGGACACGTGCGGGTTCGCTGCGTGATTATTTCCTGCTTTCGGGCGTAACGGCTGGGAGTGAAGCGAGGAGAGAAACCTTGTGGAGCAAAAGCTGTCTATGACAGTTACCGTTGGACCCATTATGATCATTTCACGAAAGTTGCTTTGTATGAATTGACTCGACCATACAGAGGATTTTTCGTAAAAGTGATGTAAGAGGAGTTTTCGCAAAGGTAACGGAGGGTGTTTCTCACAAATTACTTGCGATATTAGCGACCACGGATTATGTTTTCCTCATTCACTTTTGCGTTAAAATCGTTTTGCATGAGACCGATCATGTTTTTCCATAGTCTGTTTTGTTTTAAAATGTTCTTGTTATACAAAGTAATGGATGACCGGTTTCATGGAGATAGAAATCATGATTGTTAAAGTAGCGATGTTTCCGCATATTACACGGAGATGTTTCCGCTATGATTTCGACCTTTGGGCGTAAGCTGCTTGAACTACTCATGGAGCTTTACGAAGGTTATTTCGTTATTTTCGTAGTTCACCGTCGTGCTATTAGTCGGCGTTGGTACCGCGTTCTAGTCGAGTTCGCGGCGAGTGGTAACGTAGAGTTTTCAGGACTATGTTTGTAACGGTTGGCTATGCCGCTACGCTTTTTAGATGAATCTTTGCTCGCGACAGTTTGTGTCGCTGATTGACGGAATGCTTGGCGAGTGTGGGTTGGAAGTCATTCGCCTATCGGAAGAGCTGGAGTCGTCGCAGAAACGCTGAAGCGACTTAGTCGCACCGCAGACCGAGGACACCCATGCTGCCCAGGCGTCCCAGCTTGATTGTTCGTATCAGCGACCTTGGCGTGAGCTTGGGAAGACCCGAGTTCACTACCAAGGTGAATAAGAGAAGAAGAGCAAATCCTCTAAGTCCGCCGCCAGCGAAGATCTAGACTCATGAGGAGATGGATGCCCATAGATCCTCGGAGGTTGCTAATGCTCGTGGCGACTTCTTTGGTCGTCGGCGAGGATGGCAATCCTGTTTGAGTTCTTGATAGCTGTCCGCAAGAGGGACTTGGCTTTAGCGGGGATCGAGGGGAGTCTGAGCGAGCTCGAGTTACTTCGGGGTAACGAGGCCCCGTCTTTGGACTCGGAGGAAGCCTGACTATTGTCCTGTAAGGAGAGTGGGCGACCTCCGAGGAGACTTCGATTCGATCCTTGCCGCCTGCAGGCGAATGCACTGGCCCGACCTCCGAGGACTCGAGAAGATCAGGAGCGCCGCGGAGAGGATTGCGAGGCTGGCGCTGACGAGGCGGGTAGTGGCGGTGCAACCAAGGGAGGCGACGGCGAGGCTGTCCCTATCGCGGGTGAGTTTGAGGATGAAGGTGACGCTCCTAGAAACGTCTAGGCTTATCAATCCCTTCGGGGATTTTGTTTTATATGTGTTTCGGCTGTTAAGAGGCCATGATGTATTTACCGGGACTGGCCGTTGGTGGCTTCGAATCCCTACCCCTTTTTGGGGTTTTGTTTGAACTTTTGCGGTATCAATCTATGAAATGTTTTTCGATTATTTATGAACTTCAGTTTTTGAAGTATGAGAAAGAGGTGTGAGTTGTCGTCTCATTCCTAGTTCCCGATGATCACCGTACCTATTGTTTGCATAAAGTTTATTTTCCGCGGTTTACCGATTCTGCGAAAAGTTCGTGAAACGAATAGGCTTAAGTGAAGAGACAAATTTTGGATCGTATCACGATATTATGTCGTGTGATGTCAAGATCCAGCGTGGCTGGGTTTAGGACAAGACCTAGGTTTACTCTCGGACTGAAGCTTTGCGATGACAAATCGGCTTCGTTTTGCCGTTTGCGATTTTAACCTGACTCGTACCGTTTAAAATCCATGAATTATTGTCGGCTTATATGATTTGTCGGTGAGTCGAGCTACTTCCTTCTGAAGAGCTAAACCAAAATTTGGATTTCTTGTATAGCGAGCTATGTTTATCCTTGTCGGATGTAAGAGAGCCTACCCTTTTAAAGGCGGCTATTGTCTGTTTAGGACGTTAGAGTTCGTTTGTTGTGATCAGCAACAAAGAAATGATGCCAGTTTAGAGGCATGTTACCGTTTAGAGGTGTGTTTGTATGTTTTGAGTTCTAGAGACGAGGATTTCGTCTGAAACGTTTTGAGGAAAAGAATGTCCTTCGAAGCGCAGCGACGCTCGCGAGTCAAGGTCGAAGTTTTGTGCCGCATTTCGTGGTTGAAATGTTCGGCTTGGAGATGTTTTCGCGAATGTTAGCAGCCAGAAACTGTTGTTTCTGTTTGGATGGGACCAAGGGTCGCGTAAGTTTGACCATGGGAGAAGCGTCTACATTCACATTGCTTCGTGAAGTGTTGGCCTTCCGGGATTTGATTGTATATATTAAGGATGACTCATATAACTCTTGGAGCCTTGTCACGAGTGTTTCTTTTCATGCCGTGTTTACGGGGCGTATAGAACTTAATCGATTGACGGTAAGTTTAAATTTTCCGTTAACCATATGGTTGTTAGGACTGAGTTTTGGTATGAAGAGTCTATCGTATGATTTCCGATTCTGGGTTATACGACAAATTGCTTGAGTAATAGTCACTTGGCTTTCTATGAACAAATCTTGGATTGTTGTTTTGAGCCGTTAAGTGATTGGAGCGGTGGTCGCTCAGTAGTTTTGGATTGGCATGGAGGCTAGATTCAGCCGTATCGCCAAGGAAGTCGTTGGTAAACGATCAGACCATGACCCTTATTAAGGTCATGTTAGTTTACGATTGTCCTTAATGGGGATGCCGAATTCAGGTCCGGGCTTTACGGAAATACGTAGTTGGCCGAGGGCCAAATAGCGTTTGCCGAGATAGACATGCCAAGCATAGCGGAGTTTTCCGAGTTATGGCTGATGGCTTTTAGAAACGATCTTCCACTTTAAGTCTCAGTTATACGATGAATGGTTCGTATAAATTTTTTTTGTTGTTGCATGAAAATCGTTTCATTTTATCCGAAGGGGACAAAGTTTAAGGGATCGACGCAGGACACGTGCGGGTTCGCCTGCGTGATTATTTCCTCGCCGGACGTAACCGCGGGAGTGAGCAGAGCCGAAACCTTGTGGAGCAAAACTGTCTATGACAGTTACCCGTTGGACCCATTATGATCATTTTACGAAAGTTGCTTTGTATGAATTGACTCGACCATACAGAGGATTTTTCGTAAAAGTGATGTAAGAGGGAGTTTTCGCAAAGGTAACCGGAGGGTGTTTCTCACAAATTACTTGCGATATTCGCGACCACGGATTATGTTTTCCTCATTCACTTTTATGCTCGCAAAATCGCTTTGCATGAGACCGATCATGTTTTTCCATAGTCTGTTTTGTTTTAAAATGTTCTTGTTATACGAAAGTAATGGATGACCGGTTTCATGGAGATAGAAATCGCAGATTGTTAAAGTAGCGATGTTTCCGCATATTACACAGGAGATGTTTCGCTATGATTTCGACCTTTGACGTAAGCTGCTTGAACTACTCATGGAGCTTTACCGGTTATTTCGTTATTTTCGTAGTTCACCGTCGTGCTATTAGTCTGACGTTGGTACACGTTTCTAGTCGCGAGTTTGCGACGAGTGGTAACGTAGAGTTTTCAGGACTATGTTTGTAACGGTTGGCTATGCCGCTAGCGTTTTTTAGATGAATCTTTTTGCTGCGAGAGTTTGCTTTGTAAAAAGCGTTGTCTTGATGCTGAAGCAAAAATTTTTAGAAGATGGGATTATACGGGTATAGTATACGTACCTACTTCTCTTTTCTTTTCTGAAAAGCGAGTTAGCCGTTCTTCGAAGGCTTGTGTGCGTTTTTCTTTCTTTTAGGAAGCGGGATGAGTATGCTTTAGAACGCTGCGTATTATCGTTTCTCGGTTTTCCGAGACTAGATCGGTTTGAATGTTCTGCTGGACAATCATGGGACAAGGGAACAAGACTGGAAATTTTTCCTAAGACTTAGCTTGTTAGACTATCCACCTAGGTCCTAAGTTCCCTAAATTCTACGGCAGTTTTCAAGACGTTTTTGTTCCTGGCCTACGAAGAATTAAAACCTTTATAAAAAATTTCGAGAAAATAGTCTTCGAAGGTTTCGGCATTTCCGAAGGAATCCCATTTCCTCGTATAGTCGAGATGATTGGTGTTTAGAATAACTGTGATCGTTTGATACGATGAATCGAAATCCATTCATCATTCGAACCTTTTATGGTCTTCCGACATTTCTCGGTATCGGGATCGAGATATACTTGGATTCCTAGACTTCCCGTCTTCGAGGGTTTGAGTAATGAGGCTTCGAACTTAGATTCTAGAATGAGCTTTGTTAAACAATCGAGAAGACTTTGCGGAAGAATCGTCGTGTTTCTCGAAAAATCGAACATGGGTTTAAGGGACCAAGATGTTGCCGTTGTCCGAGATCACTTAAACGATTGTTCGGATGGGTGACCCTGCCGCCGGCGCCAGATAGGAATGACGGCCCGCCGCCGCGCGACAGGAGAGGACGAGCCTGCATAGGGCGCCAGCTTCGCCACGCCAGCGCTGGCGCAGTCGGTACCGGCTGCCAAGCGCCGCCGCCGGCGCCAGGCGCAATAAAGGCTGTCCGCCAGGTAGGTAACCCTGCCGGGCGCCAGACGCCGGTGTCGGTTCTGCTGCGGCGCCAGGGCGGCGCTGTTGGTTCATCAGCCGCCAGCGCCGCGCTGTCGGTTCGCCGGGCCAGCGGTAGCGGTTTGCCTTTCGGCGCCAGCGCTTCGCCGCGGCGCTGAAATTTCCGCCACCAGCACCAGACGCTGGCGCTGGATGGTTCGTCCCGGCGCCAGCGCGGCGCTGGTCGGTTCGCCGCCCGGCACTGAAGAGACAAATTTTTGATCTCGTGATACGATATTATGTCCGTGTGATGTCAAGATCCAGCGTGGCTGGGTTTAGGACAAGACCTAGGTTTACTCTCGACTGAAGCTTTGCGATGACAAATCGGCTTCGTTTTGCTGTTTGCGATTTTAACCTGACTCGCACCGTTTAAAAACTGCAATTATTGTCGGCTTATATGATTTGTCGGTGAGTCGAGCTACTTCCTTCTGAAGAGCTAAACCAAAATTTGGATTTCTTGTATAGCGAGCTATGTTTATCCTTGTCGGATGTAAGAGAGCCTACCCTTTTAAAGGCGGCTATTGTCTGTTTAGGACGTTAGAGTTCGTTTGTTGTGATCAGCAACAAAGAAATGATGCCAGTTTAGAGGCATGTTACCGTTTAGAGGTGTGTTTGTATGTTTTGAGTTCTAGAGACGAGGATTTCGTCTGAAACGTTTTGAGGAAAAGAATGTCCTTCGAAGCGCAGCGACGCTCGCGAGTCAAGGTCGAAGTTTTGTGCCGCATTTCGTGGTTGAAATGTTCGCGGGCTTGGAGATGTTTTCGCGAATGTTAGCAGCCAGAAACTGTTGTTTCTGTTTGGATGGGACCAAGGGTCGCGTAAGTTTGACCATGGGAGAAGCGTCTACATTCACAGTGCTTCGTGAAGTGTTGGCCTTCCGGGATTTGATTGTATATATTAAGGATGACTCATATAACTCTTGGAGCCTTGTCACGAGTGTTTCTTTTCATGCCGTGTTTACGGGGCGTATAGAACTTAATCGATTGGCGGTAAGTTTAAATTTTCCGTTAACCATATGGTTGTTAGGACTGAGTTTTGGTATGAAGAGTCTATCGTATGATTTCGATTCTGGGTTATACGACAAATTGCTTGAGTAATAGTCACTTGGCTTTCTATGAACAAATCTTGGATTGTTGTTTTGAGCCGTTAAGTGATTGGGCGGTGGTCGCTCAGTAGTTTTGGATTGGCATGGAGGCTAGATTCAGCCGTATCGCCAAGAAGTCGTTGGTAAGCGATCAGACCATGACCCTTATTAAGGTCATGTTAGTTCTGATTGTCCTTAATGGGGATGCCGAATTCAGGTCCGGGCTTTACGAATCGTAGTTGGCGAGGGCCAAATAGCGTTGCGAGATAGACATGCCAAGCATAGCGGAGTTTTCGAGTTATGGCTGATGGTTGAAACGATCTTCCACTTTAAGTCTCAGTTATACGATGAATGGTTCGTATAAATTTTTTGTTGTTGCATGAAAATCGTTTCATTTTATCCGAAGGGGACAAAGTTTAAGGGATCGACGCAGACACGCGGGTTCGCGTGCGATTACCGCCGGACGTAACCGCGGGAGTGAGCAGAGCCGAAACCTTGTGGAGCAAAAGCTGTCTATGACAGTTACCGTTGGACCCATTATGATCATTTCACGAAAGTTGCTTTGTATGAATTGACTCGACCATACGAGAGGATTTTTCGTAAAAGTGATGTAAGAGGGAGTTTTCGCAAAGGTAACCGGAGGGTGTTTCTCACAAATTACTTGCGATATTCGCGACCACGGATTATGTTTTCCTCATTCACTTTTGCGTTCTGCAAAATCGTTTTGCATGAGACCGATCATGTTTTTTTCCATAGTCTGTTTTGTTTTAAAATGTTCTTGTTATACGAAAGTAATGGATGACCGGTTTCATGGAGATAGAAATCGCAGATTGTTAAAGTAGCGATGTTTCCGCATATTACACAGGAGATGTTTCCGCTATGATTTCGACCTTTGGACGTAAGCTGCTTCGAACTACTCATGGAGCTTTACCGAAGGTTATTTCGTTATTTTCGTAGTTCACCGTCGTGCTATTAGTCTGACGTTGGTACACGTTTCTAGTCGCGAGTTTGCGACGAGTGGTAACGTAGAGTTTTCAGGACTATGTTTGTAACGGTTGGCTATGCCGCTAGCGTTTTTTAGATGAATCTTTTTGCTGCGAGAGTTTGCTTTGTAAAAAGCGTTGTCTTGATGCTGAAGCAAAAATTTTTAGAAGATGGGATTATACGGGTATAGTATACGTACCTACTTCTCTTTTCTTTTTACGAAAGAAAACGAGTTAGCCGTTCTTTCGAAGGCTTGTGTACGTTTTTTCTTTCTTTTAGGAAGCGGGATGAGTATGCTTTAGAACGCGTGGCGATCGTTTCTCGGTTTTCCGAGAGACTAGATCGGTTTGAATGTTCTGCCTGGACAATCATGGGACAAGGGAACAAGACTGGAAATTTTTCCTAAGACTTAGCTTGTTAGACTATCCACCTAGGTCCTAAGTTCCCTAAATTCTACGGCAGTTTTCAAGACGTTTTTGTTCCTGGCCTACGAAGAATTAAAACCTTTATAAAAAATTTCGAGAAAATAGTCTTGAAGGTTTCGCATTTCGAAGGAATCCCATTTCCTCGATAGTCGAGATGATTGGTGTTTAGAATAACTGTGATCGTTTGATACGATGAATCGAAATCCATTCATCATTCGAACCTTTTATGGTCTTCCGACATTTCTCGAGTATCGGGATCGAGATATACTTGGATTCCTAGACTTCCCGTCTTCGAGGGTTTGAGTAATGAGGCTTCGAACTTAGATTCTAGAATGAGCTTTGTTAAACAATCGAGAAGACTTTGCGGAAGAATCGTCGTGTTTCTCGAAAAATCGAACATGGGTTTAAGGGACCAAGATGTTGCCGTTGTCGAGATCACGAAGCGATTGCTCGGATGGGCGTCGGGACCCTGCCGCCGTATGAATGAAATGCGAACTGCCGCGGTGCGAGCGGGAGAGGCGAACTGCCGCAAGCGCCAGGCCTCCCCTTGCCGGCGTATGTCGATCTGCTACGGCATGCCACGCGCCGGCGCCAAGGCATAGCCAGCGATCAATCCGCCGCCCGGTGCCGAGCACCTTACCCTGGCGCAGGCGGTGCGGTCGATCTGGCTGCGGCGCCGGCGGCATGCGGTTATCTACCGCCGGCGCCGGTAGCCGTCGATCTGCCCGCCCGGCGCTGAGCGCTGATGCGGTCGTCTGCCGCCGGCGCCAGGCATACTGCCGCCGGCGCCAGCGCCTACCACCAGCACCAGACGGCATGTCGATGCACCCTGGCGCCAGAGCCTTGAGCGTCAATCTACGCCCGGCACCGTGCCGGTGGGTTCGATCCGCCGCCCGGTGCCAGTGCGGCGTGGTCGGTCTACCGGGCGCCCAAGGCCCTGCCGGTGTCCTGGCCCCGCCGATGATGCTGTTGTTGCTCGACTCGTCGATCCTCGGGCTAACGATCCGTTCGGTCTTCCCGAGTTGTTTGGAAGAAGTACGGCAGGAATTGGTGACCCGATTTGCCGTGCTTCTATTCAGCGTGTAATCTAGGGTTTCCCAAGGTTTCGAGGAGAATAAGTTTTATTTTTCGAGAGGTCTCGAAGAAACGCTTTTTGTAGAAACCTTGCTCGTTGCGATTTCTCTAACTTGGTAACAAGACGAATTTTTGGGGTTTGATAGATTTTATCGTTGCCCTTCTGTTTAGATAGAAATTGGGAGCTCGTTTCGTGCTCTTCGTAGCGGAGCAGCGGTTAGGTTTTGATTTGCTCGAGCACCGTATGCTGGCGTAAGCTTTGGCCGTAGGAACGGGCCGCTGCTGGAGTTGTTTTACCATCGCTGACGAAACCGCAAGTTTTTCTTTCATATTTCGGACATCGGTTCGACTGCCGCTGGCGTCAGATGAGTAAGAGTAATCCGTCCCCTTCCTTCTAAGCCAAAGCGTAGGAACCGAAATTCACACCGCCGATTTTAATGAATGAAAACGGAGGAAAGCCAAGTTAACCCGACTTTCCCCGAAGGTCTGGAATCTCTGCGACAGCCAACGACAAGTGACCGAATAAATGTGGAAAAGGTTTTCCTAAGACTTAGCTTGTTAGACTATCCACCTAGGTCCTAAGTTCCTAAATTCTCGGCAGTTTTCAAGGCGTTTTTGTTCTGGCCTCTGAAGAATTAAAACCTTTATAAAAATTTGAGAAAATAGTCTTGAAGGTTTCGGCATTTCGAAGGAATCCCATTTCCTCGTATAGTCGAGATGATTGGTGTTTAGAATAAGCGTGATCGTTTGATACGATGAATCGAAATCCATTCATCATTCGAACCTTTATGGTCTTCCGCATTTCGAGTATCGGGATCGAGATATACTTGGATTCCTAGACTTCCGTCTTGAGGGTTTGAGTAATGAGGCTTGAACTTAGATTCTAGAATGAGCTTTGTTAAACAATCGAAGACTTTGCGGAAGAATCGTCGTGTTTCTCGAAAAATCGAACATGGGTTTAAGGGACCAAGATGTTGCCGTTGTCGAGATCCAGCGATTGCTTTCGGATGGGCGTCAGGACGCGTAGATAGGAAATGACGGGCCTGCCGCCGGTGCGGACAGGAGGGCGAAACTGCCCACGGCGCCAGCGCCCTACGCCGGCGCCAGCGCTGGCGCTGGTCGGTTCGCCGCCGGCGCCAGCGCCCCCGCCGCCGCCAGGCGCAGCGGTCAATCCGCCGCCCGGTGCCAGCACCCTACCGCCGGCGCCAGACGCTGTGCGGTCGGTTCTTTGCCGGCGCCCGGCAGCGGTTGGTCTACAGCGCGTCGGCGCTGGCGCTGTATCGATGCCCGGCGCCAAGCGGTCGCGATCGTTCTGCCGGCGCCAGGCGCCCTGCCGGCGCCGAGCGCCACCACAGCGCAGGCAGCGGCGCGGTCGGTCACCCGGCGCCAGCGCTGGCCTTGATGATCGCGCCCGGCACCGAGCGGTGGGTCGATGCCGCCCGGTGCCAGGTGCGGCGTGGTCGGTCTACCCCGCCGTCAGGCGTCTACCGCCCGTGCGTGTCCTGCGTCCGCCGATGCTGCTGTTGCTTCGACCGTCGATCCGGGGCTAACGATCCGTTCGTGTCTTCGAGTTGTTTGGAAGAAGTACGGCAGTGGGAATTGGTGACCCGATTTGCCGTGCTTCTATTCAGCGTGTAATCTAGGGTTTCCCCAGGTTTGAGGAGAATAAGTTTTATTTTTCGAGGTCTCGAAGCGTTTTTGTAGAAACCTTGCTCGTTCGCGATTTCTCTAACTTGGTAACAAGGCGAATTTTTGGGGTTTGATAGATTTTATCGTTGCCCTTCTGTTTAGATAGAAATTGGGAGCTTCGTTTTCGTGCTCTTCTGTAGCGGAGCAGCGGTTAGGTTTTGATTTGCTCGAGCACCGTGGCGTTCGTAAGCTTTGGCCGTAGGAGCGATCGCTGCTGGAGTTGTTTTACCATCGTTGGCCTAAACTGCAAGTTTTTCTTTCATATTTCTGGACATCGGTTCGATCAGCTGCGGCCGTATGAGTAAGAGTAATCCGTCCCCACTTCCTTCAGCAAAGCTGTAGGAACCGAAATTCACACCGTCGATTTTAATGAATGAAAGCGGAGGAAAGCCAAGTTAACCCGACTTTCCCTGAAGGTCTGGAATCTCTGCGACAGCCAACGACAAGTGACGAATAAATGTGGAAAAGGTTTTGTTAAGATTTGGGACTGGACCTTAAGAAAGGCTGCCCTCGTACCCCTTCGAGGATCAAGTCGGACGTAGTTCAGTTTAGAAAGAGTTGAACAAGAGATCGAACCGCCTGGGCGGGTTGGTCTAGTATGGCGTTGTCATAAAATAGGCATGTCGAAGATAGCGCCTAGGGTTTTATGTCTTGGAGCTCTGAAGTAAAAGAATTGTCCGATCCTTCCGAGAGGAGCGGAGATTTCGCGGCGAGGAAGTGACCAGATGTTCTAGCCTGTCTTGCTAGTCTAACCACCCAAATTCTAAGTTCTATCAGCTAACAGGGAGCTCTTTGGGTCTCCAATCTAGGATTTTGGATCCCCTTCTCCTCTGCTCTTGCTCTCTTATATACTCACTCCTAGTCGGTTTGCCTTAGGATGATGGACCTCGCCTTTGGGCCCAAGTTTATCTCTTCAGGAAATATTCCATTTCCATCGATCTTCGTAATTATCCTGGAGTTTTCAAGGCGTTTTGTTCTGGCCTCTGAAGAATTAAAACCTTTATAAAAATTTGAGAAAATAGTCTTGAAGGTTTGGCATTTCGAAGAATCCCATTTCCTCGTATAGTCGAGATGATTGGTGTTTAGAATAAGCTGTGATCGTTTGATCGATGAATCGAAATCCATTCATCATTCGAACCTTTATGGTCTTCCGACATTTCGGTATCGGGATCGAGATATACTTGGATTCCTAGACTTCCCGTCTTGAGGTTTGAGTAATGAGGCTTGAACTTAGATTAGAATGAGCTTTGTTAAACAATCGAAGACTTTGCGGAAGAATCGTCGTGTTTCTCGAAAAATCGAACATGGGTTTAAGGGACCAAGATGTTGCCGTTGTCCGAGATCCGCGAAAGCGATTGCTCGGATGGTCGGGACCCCCGCGCCGGCGGAAAGGAAGCGAACTGCCGCCCGGTGCGAGCAGAGACGAAGCTCCCGCAGCGCCGGCGCCACCGCCGGCGCCAGTAGCGCTGATCGGTCTCTTTACCGGCGCCGAGCCCTACCGCCAGCGCCAGCGCAGCGGTCAATCCGCCGGTGCCGAGCACCATACGCCTGCGCCAGACGCTTGTGCGGTCGGCTACTTGCGGCGCCAGTAGCGGTTGTCCCCGCGGCGTCAGCTGTAGCCTGGATGATGCCGCCCGGCATGAGCCTGATGCGGTCGGTCGCCTTGGCGCCGGCGCTACGCCGGCGCCAGCGCCACCAGCACCGAGGCGCGCGGTCGATTACGCATGCGGCGCCAGTAGCCTTGATGATCTGCCGCCCGGCACGGGCAGCGGTGGGGTCGATCGCCGCCCGGTGCCAGGTGCGGCGTGGTCGGTCTACCGCCCGGCGTCGGCGTCTCCGCCCGTGCGGTGTCTGCGTCGCCCGTCTCTTTGCTTTGCTGACCGTCGATCCGGTAACGATCCGTTCGTGTCTTCCGAGAGTTGTTTGGAAGAAGTACGGCAGTGGGAATTGGTGACCCGATTTGCCGTGCTTATTCCGCGTGTAATCTAGGGTTTCCCCAGGTTTCGAGGAGAATAAGTTTTATTTTTCCGAGAGGTCGAAAGCGTTTTTGTAGAAACCTTGCGTTGCGATTTCTCTAACTTGGTAACAAGGCGAATTTTGGGGTTTGATAGATTTTATCGTTGCCCTTCTGTTTAGATAGAAATTGGGAGCTCGTTTTGTGCTTTCTTCCGTAGCAGACGTGGTTAGGTTTTTGATTTGCTTTCGAGCACCGTGGCGTTCGCGTAAGCTTTGGCCGTAGGAACGATCGCTGCTGGAGTTGTTTTACCATCGTTGGCAACCGCAAGTTTTTCTTTCATATTTCGGACATCGGTTCGTCAGCGCTTCGCGGCAGTATGAGTAAGAGTAATCCGTCCCCTTCCTTAAGCCAAGCGGTGGGCCGAAATTCACACCGTCGATTTTAATGAATGAAAGCGGAGGAAAGCCAAGTTAACCCGACTTTCCACGAAGGTCGGAATCTCTGCGACAGCCAACGACAAGTGACCGAATAAATGTGGAAAAGGTTTTGTTAAGATTTGGGACTGGACCTTAAGAAAGGCTGCTACATTACCCTTCGAGGATCAAGTCGGACGTAGTTCAGTTTAGAAAGAGTTGAACAAGAGATCGAACCGTCAGGCGGGTTGGTCTAGTATGGCGTTGTCATAAAATAGGCATGTCGAAGATAACGCCTAGGTTTCTATGTCTTGAGCTCAAGTAAAAGAATTGTCCGATCCTTCCGAGAGCGGAGATTTATGCAGGTGAGGCTGCCAGATGTTCTAGCCTGTCTTGCTAGTCTAACCACCAAATTCTAAGTTACATCAGCTGCAGAGCTCTTTGGGTCTCCAATCTAGGATTTTGGATCCCCTTCTCCTCTGCTCTTGCTCTCATATATACTCACTCTAGGTCGGTTTGCCTTAGGATGATGGACCTCGCCTTTGGGCCCAAGTTTATCTCTTCGGAAATATTCCATTTCCATCGATCTTCGTAATTATCCTCGAGTTTTCCCTATTTTTCGGTGACTTGATGTTTATCCGATGTTCGAAATGGATAAACCGTCATAGTCGATTGGGCCTGAATTCTTAAAATCGTAAGTAAGTCCGTGGACTTGTCTTAAGTCGTTGAATGTTTTATCGATTTCTCGAAAAGACTATCTTTCTCGTAAAATAAACCGTTATAGCCTAAAGGATCGATGTTCAGTTAATCGATCTCGTTTTATACGATATCTTCTACGAGGAATCAATCCTTCTAGTTTTTGTCGTAAAACATCGAGGGCGATTCCAACCGAATTGAATCGAAGATGTTTATTCTGTAGCGTGATCGTACCAAACTCACGAGGTTGATCCAAACATGCCAAGATGGGATCGACCGAGCATGATGGGACCGAGACCAGGGCGAGGCGTCGACCGGCGCCAGGAAGGCCGCCCGGCGAGGGAGCTTCGCCCGGCATAGGCGACTTCGGATACGCCCGGCGTAAACTTGCCGCGCCCGGCGTAGGCGACTGGCGGGATATGCGCGGCATGAGCTGGCTTGCGCCCGGCGTAGGCATTTAGGACGCCTGCCGCTGGCGCCAGGCGGCTTCGAGCGCTGCCCGGCGGAGCGGCTTGAGCGCTTGTCGGCGGCAGGTTAACTTACCGCCCGGTGCCAGCGGCTTCGCGTGGCGCTTACGCCCGGCGCCGAGCTCTCTACCGCCCATGGGTTTTCCGTTGTCCGATCTTTCCCGTTGGCCGTTCGTCGGGAAATCTTTGAGTTTGGAAGGATCTTTAGCCGTAGATTTTGAGATAACCGTTTTTGACCCCAACAGGAGAAAGAGCAGGAAGCATGAAAAGCCATTAACTATTGCGATCGAGAAAAAGATAAATAGGCGGATTACCAAGGGTAAAACGTTTCTCGTCCAGCCAATTGACGAGCATCATTTTTTGGTTCGTGGAGATACAATCGACTGCCTCGTTGATTTGGACAGAAGGACTTGCTCATGTGGGAAATACAACTTGCTAAGGATCCCATGTAGACACGCTATCAAGGCTGGTCTAACAGTTGGTCGAGAACCATCCTCTCTTACGGATGACATGTACACTACTTCCACTTGGAGAACAGCTTATCAGGAACCTATCAATCCAATAGGTGTTCCTGAGGATAGTTGGATTGTTCCAGATGCTGTTGGAAATGCTAATGTGCTATCTCCTGAATCAAGAAGAGGAGCAGGAAGGAGACGAAAATGCAGATACGAGACAGTTGAAGACAAGATCCGTTCATCGCAAGGAGGTCAAGAAAAAAGGAAGCGCAGATGCAGTCGATGTGGCGAAGAGAATCATAACAGGACTACATGTGACAGAGCTATTTAGACATGTCGTTCTTTTTTATTTGCTTCTTTTCATTATGGAGTCGGTTACTTGGTTTACTTGTTTTGTTTTGGATTTTCTTGTTCTTTATGGTGTTTGATACTCTCCCATTGTCACTGGATATTAGACATATTATCACCTTCGCAGCCTTACTTGATTTTTGGCATGTTATCTCTTTGGTATTTTTACAGAAACTTACACATGTTCACACGCTTCTAGCATTCTACTTTACACTGTAAGTAGCTTCGAAAAGAGACAAATCAGACAAGAAATCATAAATAGAAGCTTATTAGAACGAGCCAGCGTCGGAATCTTTTGACAATACTGCAAACTTAAGCTGTTTTGAACCAAATAAACTCCAACAATACTGCAAACTTAAGCTATTTAGAACCAAAAAAACTCAGACAACAAGCAACCGATCAGTAGAAATTGTTGAGACACTAAGAGAACTCTATATGATGCTGCTCCTACAACTACCATGGCCACGCAATGGCAATCTGTAGCTTCTTCGCATCTCTTTTTGAGACTAGCAATCTCAAGTTGAACTTCTCATTCATCTTCTTTGTCAACTCATGTTCAAATCTAGCAATCTCCAAGTTCACCTTCTCATTCATCTTATGTGTCAACTCATGTAGCAAGCCCTCGCGCAATGCCCTCATGTTTCGCATCTACCGTTTGTATCTCGTCAAGCAAAGCTTCATCAATCCATTTAAATAGATGATTCTCAGATTTTCTCTATCACAAACGAAAATAAAATTCAATGACAACACGATTTTAAACTGTGAATCTAAACAAAATTGACCGACGGACTTACATTTCTTACAATTTTGCATCGGTAGAATCGTCGATACCGATTCTCTGCCGTCGATGAACCAAAATTTGTTATGCCCTCTCCACACCAACATCTTGTAGGCACACCATGAGTGGAGATTCGAGGAAAACAAGCAGAAGAAGTTGACGAACTGGCCATTGAGATGCCGTTTCTAGATTCAGAGAGAAAGAACCCTAATCCCCTTTTGTCTCAACTTTGGTTTATTATGTTTCGACAAATGCTAAGCAAATCACGTGTTTGGGGGGGGGGGTTGTGGATCCGGTTATGGGTCGGATCTTACAAATTTCGGGTGGATCCTACTTGGTATAAACCGTGGAGGGTTATACACTAAAACACTTAAATCGACTTCTAAAATACTACACTCTAATACACATAAATTGACATCCTAAAACTATAAGGATACTATATCATATTAATCACTAATTTGAATAATTGAAACAGAAAACCATAACATGATTCTTACACAAAACCATAACATCATTCTTACATACTCTTGTCAAATACTGCACCCTATAAAATGATTTAGGGTATAATTTAGGGTATAGGGTTTGAACCACATCGAATTTAGGGGTTTGAACCACATCGAATTTAGGGGTTTGAACCTAATCGAATTTAGGGGTTTGAAGCTAATCGAATTTAGGGATTTGAACCTTATCGAATTTAGAGTTTAGAGTTTCAACCCTTTCTTATTTAAAATACTCCAATTATAACAACAACAACAATTAATCATGAACTCAAATAAATTAGATAGGGTATAACCCAATACCCTAAATCACTTAATATTTCAGTTTCAAAACAAAAACCATAATCATTAACTGAAATAGTAGACCAGTTTCAAAACAATAACATTAGTGTATGAATTAAAATGATAAACCGAAAAATATAAAAGACAACAATCCAAACTCATACGACTTCAACTGGTTTCTCCGGAGTACGCTTTGGAGGCTTAAATGTAGACATTCGATACTGCAAGACCTCATCATTTGCTGCTTTCCAAAGATCAAACGCTATCTTGTGTCAGGCTTCTTGGATGTTCTCATCATTCACCAAAGAGAAATCTAAGCCAAGTAGATGGCACTCTATGAACTTCAGCGAATAAGCACCACAATCATTACCACTCATGTTTCAGTATGCTCATCGACATACTCTAAATCAGATATCTTGTTTAACATTGAAATCTTTCTTCCTATCTGACGACTGGACAGCCTTGACGATTCATGGAATGAGGACGGCGAATGCTTCCACGACCTTGGTGTTCTTCTTACCTCTACAATCAAACACCTCAACTGTCCGGTTAACAAGATTGACGCACATAGAGATCCAGTGGAGCTTGCTTAATACAAATAGGGTTGTAGAGACGATCGACATCAATGCCCCATACTGAACCTGTGCTTCCATGATATGGAAGCTCACCTCTTCCATACTCGAGAAGATTTTCGTCGGGTATGAACCCTCTCCTGTTCCCATCAAACTTGCCAAAGGTCGTGATGATATTATTAAACATACAGTTCATAAATGCTACTCGGGATGGCTTCCATCGACACAATGAGGTTTTTTCCCGAAACAAATACATCATCGAGTCCATGTCCTGGAAAAGACAAGATAAGTTTTTAGGGAATGAGAACCAACAACATAATTCAATCTGAAAAATAATACTGAGCTAAACTCACATAGTTCTTGAACCAATGTTTAGGCCCTATTATACGTGAAGCTAACTCTGCATCAAATTTAGATGGCCCAATCTGAAGTACTCTGCAAAGAGAAAGCATTACTGTGACGATGTTTATGAGGCAAAATTGAGAAAAAGAAGTAAAAGAAGACAAATATTACTTACTTGGGTTTTAAGATCCATTCACATAGTTCGGCCCATTTATCTTGTGGAACAAAGACTAATTTGTAGTCGCTATCATTGAATCGACTTCTTGATCATCATTATCAGTCAATAATGGTGGCTTGAAGATCTCTGGCCGGAAAGAAGTCATTGGCGTAGTGAAAGCAGAAGGTTCTTCGGACTGCTTGTCTTGAGATGGGTCAAAACCGTTAACATTTGACTCTTGTGTAAGATGGCCCATTGTCTTCTCTAATTGCTCTTGGGTCTCTAAATTGACATCTAAGGAGCTAAATAAGCTGCCAAACACATCTGACAACTCTGCGTCCTGGTTATAAACACACAAGACAGAACATTAATACTTCTTAAACATATATATTACAAAAGAAAATTCAAACACCAAGTACATTACATCATCCTTACAATAATACTAATATTACAAACAAGAATCAGAAAATCATCCTCACATAAATATTACACAGCAGACACAACTTCATCGTTATAATAATATTACAAACCCCAAGAACAGACTAAGACATGACAAAAGATCTATTTCTTGTTTACCTTTGTCCGAGACCTTGTTGCGGACCACCAGTGTGATAAAAGCCATAGCTCGATCAGTGAAGTAGTAGCTTAGTGTGAGTAGACACCGGAGTAGGAGCAGAACGAGTAGAATCAAAAGGAGGAACTTTAATAGAAGCCGGATGAGCAGCGCAGGAGACTGAGTATGAGACGGATCAGCACCACGAAGTCTGAGTATGCCCGAGCACAACGAGCTTGAGTAGAGGCTTGAGGCCAAGAGGAGATCTGGGTATAGGCGGAGCACCACCCGAGTGAGATGAAAGGACCTTCTCCTCTAATTTGGCAAAGCGGTCGCCAATTATCTCACGCGACGCCAAGTGCCAATGCAGAAAAGAAGACTTAAACATGTTTTGGATATAGGACTTCATTTCCTCTTCAAGATCTCTATATTTTTCGGTTGTTCTTTGGCAAAGTAACTTCTTCTTCCATGACTCAGCACCAGTATCCTTGAACTTGTTCTTCCTCTTCCTCACAGAGAGAGGTGTGATTTCTATTTCTTCTTCCATTTCATTTTCACTGCTTTCTCCACCATCTTCTTCATCCGAACCATCTTCCTCGAACTGTTCTCGATGGTTTTACCGCTCTCGATAAGCCCAAACATGCTTACTCTAGTCATACTTGTTTTGAAGCATCTCAATAATCAGATCGACTCTTTCATCCTTCATCTCAGAGGCTCGATAAAACTCGTTATCAGAACCGACATTGAAATTTCCAGATGAAGAGATGTATGGAAACACAACTCCCTACAAAACATAAAAAATTCTACAAAGGTTAGGCACAAACATTAAGAACTATTAAATTATATCACATCACTTAAAGGAAAAAGAACTTTGGATCGAAAATTAGACTCCATGGTAATAATATCCCTCTGAAATCTTAGCAGATCCTTTCCAATTCATGCTTCTCATGCTACGATGCCTTCTTGGAGTTCTGACCCAAAAGAGACCCAATGTCGGGAATAGCCTCCATCAACCAAATCTGAAGTGCATATGAGAATCCATCTATGACATAACTGTTCTTCTTCACCCTAGCTCGACATTTGATAACGGACTTCACCAGCGATCAAAGGAATGAAGACCCCAGATATTTCCTCATCGATCGAAATCCATCACAAGTTTGATGTACTTGTGTGGGATCCCCACCTTCGATCCTTCGCCATAACTATACCAGCAATCACACACAAGTACACCAACCTCAGCCTATCAACATGAGACCAAGTATTACAAGATCTCAGATGCACCTTCCCGATTTGTCAGAGGCTAATCTTCTTTTTTTCCTGAGCAACTTACTCCAAAACCCTTTATCATATTTCCATCATCAATCTTCAAGTCGACTCGTCTTTATATTTCCGCACTGATCGATAAATTCTTGCATTGAAAATCGGAGAGGTCTCCTAGCATAATGTAACCACAACTCATGACGCTATGTCGAAGTCGCACAAAGAAGGTGTGGATCACTTTCCGAATATCAAGCTTGTGCTCATAAATGGCCATAACCTCGAGCAAATAGCGGATCATCCAACACTTCCTTGTACTCGCTTCAATGTACTTCTCCACCTTCACTAGTATGGAAGTTCGCCAAGTGTTGTTGACCTTCTCAACTTGTGTTTCGGTTCCCTCTTTGAATAGGCATTTAGACAACTGATCCATCTGTCATAGCTGTGAACAAAGAAACAAACACAATCACCACAGTCAGACTCATGCTAGTTTAACTCAAAAATCATACATCTTAGTCAAAGTAAAACAAAGACAAAGCAAATCGTCAAGCACCATTCCATATACATCAATGTCACAAAATAAAACAACACGAGTGTATAAATGTGAGATAACAACTCAGTGACCACAAAGACATCAAAAAGTATGAAACATTGATATCATATAATGAAAGATAGAAAGACATGCAATTCACAAGTTCTAGTAACCTAAATCATTGACGGAACAAAAGTCAAGCCTGAACGATCCCAAATTTTGATTAAAACACTCAAATCAAACATAGAAAGACATGAAAAATGAATCCCAAGTCCGACACTGAATCAAATCTATAATTTAAAAACACCAAATTGAGAAACGATTTTGAGAAAGAACCTTGATATTTCCGACGAGTTACCTGAGACCGAGAGCTGGTGAGGGCGAGGTGTAACCCTTCGCTTTTAGAAGAAACCACCGACGAGTCCAAGAGAGGAGTAGGAAGAAGCCGAGCCAGGGAAGCACCGTCGAGATGTTCGCTGAGTGCTCTCGATTTGCTCTCACACTAGAACACGGGAAGAAAGATTAGGGTTCATATATTCCCTTTTCAATTTGGGGCTAAATGTGTCGACACTCTCTTTTCCTCTTTTAATTTCCATTTTGTTTTAGTTAATTATTTATTTATTTATTTTAAATATCAAATCCAAAATAGAATTAAAATATATAAAGATGGGTTTATATTAGGGTTAATTTGGATTTACACAAAATATTATGGTATAAGGACAATGTTATTGTCAATATATGGTATAGGGACAATGTATCTATTGTTTTGTGGCATATTTACGATTTTCCCAAAATATTCCCTCATGCGTAGCATGGGTTCAATACTAGTATTTAATATTTCACAAACCAAAAGTTTGAAGACCTAAAATTAAATCCAGTTTTATGTATATATAATTATGCATGATGCATGTGAAAAAATCTCTATATCTAAATAATGATAAATAAAGGTCAGACTGTCTCATAACTAACTCGAAAGACAAACTCATATAAGCCCCTTTTTCTAAAGAAAGCAATTCTTTTCCTAATCTTTTGATATATGTTTGGTCGTTTTAACCTCCTAACCCTTACCAATGATGAACATAACTGAAATATCACTCACTAACATCATTACAACACGACTTTTGCCCAATCTATTCACTTTCAGTTCGTTATTATGGCAACCAATACCATTAATAATTATCACTTTTAGTCACCCGGCGATTTAACATTCACACTAGGCCACTACATTACTTTGCAGAAACTTTTTTTCTTTCCTTCAACTCATAGGCGGTTTACAAAATAAGTTACTGGTTTTTTCCAAACAAATAAAACTATGTAATGTGGAATTTAAGTGTCTGATTTTTAAAATTATGTCACAGTAAAATTGTACGTTGAATAATATATTTAAAATTTTAAAATATTTATATTTAAAATTTGAAAATATATATATTTAAAATTTTATTATACTAATTTATCCAAGAAAGATATATGTGCCTTTAAACTATTTTGTCATTTTTCTCTTTGTGAACTACTTTTGTGACAAAAAATTAGGCTATTATAAAGTATTTATATTTAATAAAGTAATATTTAGTTTAGCTATATAAAAGTAATTAACAATAAACAGTATATATGATTGCACTAGTCATATAATACAGAAATTAGATTTTCTTTTCACCTTTATAATAGGTCAACATTAATTTATTTGTAGAACTGAAATGTTGGTTTTGTTCAGAGACTAGTTTGGTGGGCCCGACCTTTATATGTGCCAAATTTGATAAAAATAAGAGCATCCACAACGACAAGCCCGTTTGTTGGAATCCTTCAAAAATTTTTTATTATTTTCTTAATTTTTTTCATCCCATTAAAAAAAAATTAAAAGCAGTAGTAGTAAACCCGTGGCGTGTGGTGTGGCTCTGAAATGATGGCTTACACAGCTAAGATCAATCCTTATACTCGGTTTTTGGATCAGTAACAGCATTGAAATTTCAGGATGAAGAGATGTATGGAAACACAACTCCACAAAACATAAAAATTCTACAAAGGTTAGGCACAAACATTAAGAACTATTAAATTATATCACATCACTTAAAGGAAAAAGAACTTACATTGGATCCAAAATTAGACTCCATGGTAATAATATCCTCGTCATGCGAAATCTTAGCGGATCCTTTCCAATTCATGCTTCTCATGCTACAGATGCCTTCTTGGAGTTTCGACCCAAAAGAGACCCAATGTGGGAATAGCCTCCATCAACCAAATCTGAAGTGCATATGAGAATCCATCTATGACATAACTGTTCTTCTTCACCCTAGCTCGACATTTGATAACGGACTTCACCAGCATCAAAGGAATGAAGACCACGGATATTTCCTCATCGTATCGAAATCCATCACAAGTTTGATGTACTTGTGTGGGATCCCCATTCCGGATCCCGCCATAACTATACCAGCAATCACACACAAGTACACCAACCTCAGCTATCAACATGAGACCAAGTATTACAAGATCTCGATGCACCTTCCCGATTTCTTTGTAGGCTAATCTTCTTTTCTGACGACTTACTCCAAAACCCTTTATCATATTTCCATCATCAATCTTCAAGTCGGACTTCGTCTTTATATTTCGACGATGATCGATAAATTCTTGCATTGAAAATCGGAGAGGTCTCCTAGCATAATGTAACCACAACTCATGGCGCTTTGGTCGAGCTGCTTACAGAAAGGTGTGGATCACTTTCCCGAATCTGAAGCTTGTGCTCATAAATGGCCATAACGAGCAAATAGCGGATCATCCAACACTTCCTTGTACTCTGCTTCAATGTACTTCTCCACCTTCACTAGTATGGAAGTTAGCCAAGTGTTGTTGACCTTCTCAACTTGTGTTTGGTTCCCTCTTTGAATAGGCATTTAGACAATGATCCACATATAGCTGTGAACAAAGAAACAAACACAATCACAACAGTCGATTATGTACTAGTTTAACTCAAAAATCATACATCTTAGTCAAAGTAAAACAAAGACAAAGCAAATCGTCTGATACCATTCCATATACATCAATGTCACAAAATAAAACAACGAGTGTATAAATGTGAGATAACAACTCGTGACCACAAAGACATCAAAAAGTATGAAACATTGATATCATATAATGAAAGATAGAAAAGACATGCAAAACAATTCACAAGTTAAGTAACTTTAAATCATTGTGAAACAAAAGTCGAAGCTGTAACGATCCCAAATTTTGATTAAAACACTCAAATCAAACATAGAAAGACATGAAAAATGAATCCCAAGTCCGACACTTGACGTAAATCTATAATTTAAAAACACCAAATTGAAAGCGATTTGTGAAAGAACCTTGATATTTCCGACGAGTTACTGAGACCGAGCGAAGTGAGGGCGAGGTGTAGAACCTTCGTTTAAGAAGAAACCACACCGAGTCAAGAGAGGAGTAGGAAGAACGAGAGCCAGCGAAGAAACCGCCGTCGAGATGTTTACTGAGTGCTCTCCGATTTGCTCTCGACACTAGAACGGGGAAGAAAGATTAGGGTTCATATATTCCCTTTTCAATTTGGGGCTAAATGTGTCGACACTCCCTCTTTTCCTCTTTTAATTTCCATTTTGTTTTAGTTAATTATTTATTTATTTATTTTAAATATCAAATCCAAAATAGAATTAAAATATATAAAGATGGGTTTATATTAGGGTTAATTTGGATTTACACAAAATATTATGGTATAAGGACAATGTTATTGTCAATATATGGTATAGGGACAATGTATCTATTGTTTTGTGGCATATTTGATTTTCCCAAAATATTCCCTCATGCGTAGCATGGGTTCAATACTAGTATTTAATATTTCACAAACCAAAAGTTTGAAGACCTAAAATTAAATCCAGTTTTATGTATATATAATTATGCATGATGCATGTGAAAAAAATCTCTATATCTAAATAATGATAAATAAAGGTCAGACTGTCTCATAACTAACTCGAAAGACAAACTCATATAAGCCCCTTTTTCCTAAAGAAAGCAATTCTTTTTCCTAATCTTTTGATATATGTTTGGTCGTTTTAACCTCCTAACCCTTACCAATGATGAACATAACTGAAATATCACTCACTAACATCATTACAACACGACTTTTGCCCAATCTATTCACTTTCAGTTCGTTATTATGGCAACCAATACCATTAATAATTATCACTTTTAGTCACCCGGCGATTTAACATTCACACTAGGCCACTACATTACTTTGCAGAAACTTTTTTTTTTCTTTCCTTCAACTCATAGGCGGTTTACAAAATAAGTTACTGGTTTTTTTTTCCAAACAAATAAAACTATGTAATGTGGAATTTAAGTGTCTGATTTTTAAAAATTATGTCACAGTAAAATTGTACGTTGAATAATATATTTAAAATTTTAAAATATTTATATTTAAAATTTGAAAATATATATATTTAAAATTTTATTATACTAATTTATCCAAGAAAGATATATGTGCCTTTAAACTATTTTGTCATTTTTCTCTTTGTGAACTACTTTTGTGACAAAAAAATTAGGCTATTATAAAGTATTTATATTTAATAAAGTAATATTTAGTTTAGCTATATAAAAGTAATTAACAATAAACAGTATATATGATTGCACTAGTCATATAATACAGAAATTAGATTTTCTTTTCACCTTTATAATAGGTCAACATTAATTTATTTGTAGAACTGAAATGTTGGTTTTGTTCAGAGACTAGTTTGGTGGGCCCGACCTTTATATGTGCCAAATTTGATAAAAATAAGAGCATCCACAACGACAAGCCCGTTTGTTGGAATCCTTCAAAAAAATTTTTTTTATTATTTTCTTAATTTTTTTTTCATCCCATTAAAAAAAATTAAAAGCTTGTAATTGTGAAGTACGTAGCGTGTGGTGTGGCCTCTGGCTGATGACTTACCACAGCTAAGATCAATCCTTATACTCGGATTTTTTGGATCAGTAACAGCACGGAAATCAACAAAAGTCAATAATTTAATATTTTTCTTTAAGGATTTGATGTTACGGAGCCTACGTTGCGGTTGGTCTAAAAAGCTTGACCTTTGTATTCTGGTATTGGGTGGGGCCAGGGGAGGGGAAAGCTTGTCCTTTCTTCAAAACTCTGCAAGTTTTTTTTTTGGCTCATTTTTTGTGCACAAAACTCTACAAGATTTCACGAGCTTGGTTTCAGACTTGTTATGATGTAATAGGTGTGGTTAGTGTAAGGGGGCACTGGAAGGTTTAAGGTGCTATGCTACAAGTAAGTTTCTAAATTTAACCAATGTGAGATTTTCAACGTACCGCTAGACAACAGCAATATGACAACTCAGTACTGTACCACTGTTGTTATGCTCACAGTAGAATACTATGATATTACTTCACAGAAATATATTCTATACTAGGTCCACAATTAAAATCAGAAAGAAATTAAAGAAAATGAACAAAAGTTCTGAAACCGATTGAAACATTAATGCAATAACTGTCACCTTATTAATGTTTCAAGAGTTGTAATAATTAAAATATTAATTTATTTTTTTCTTTTAAAACCCCTCAACATATCTACAGATAATGCTGTTCTTAGATGCCAAACAGTGGAGTTAAACTACTCGTACTCTCTTTTTTTTTTTTTTTTTTTTTGCTAAAAAACTACTCGTACTCTCTTCCCCCTTCGTAATAAAAAGAAAGTCGAAATCTTATTCTGTCTCTTTTTTTTTGGTAAAAATGTTCAGAATCTTATTCTGTCTTGTCCGGCCTGTGGCATTCTTGTGCATATTCTAATAGGATTCCTTTTGGAATACACAGTGATTTTATATCACTCTAAGCAACACTATCGAATAGCAATGGTGCCTCTTTCAGAGAGTGATATCAAGTTTTCTAGCCTCACGTTATATATATCTCCGAGGACCAAAACTGCTATAGTCCCATGGTAAGAACATTTGTTTTTTAGAAAAAAAAAAGAACATTTTTCGGAGTCCATTTTACTTTTTGAATAGGAGAGTGGTAGTTATGATGCTTGTATGTCAGTTTTACCGCTATTTCAACTAAAATTCATGAGCCTATCAAGTTTGTCTCAGCTTTTACCAATACATTTTTCTTATAATTCTTTTATTTCACAGTAACGTATGGATGCTTTTAAAAACTAATCATCAAACACTTGACCGCTTTTGGTTTATTATTCCATAAAGGACAATCCTCACATTTGTATATGATTATGTACTAGTTTAACTCAAAATCATACATCTTAGTCAAAGTAAAAAAAGACAAAACAAATCGTCATGATACCATTCCATATACATCAATGTCACAAAATAAAACAACGAGTGTATAAATGTGAGATAACAACTCGTGACCACAAAGACATCAAAAAGTATGAAACATTGATATCATATAATGAAAGATAGAAAGACATGCAAAACAATTCACAAGTTAAGTAACTTTAAATCATTGTGAAACAAAAGTCGAAGCTGTAACGATCCCAAATTTTGATTAAAAACACTCAAATCAAACATAGAAAGACATGAAAAATGAATCCCAAGTCCGACACTTGAACTGTAAATCTATAATTTAAAAACACCAAATTGAGAAACGATTTCGGCGAGAAAGAACCTTGATATTTCCGACGAGTTACTGAGACCGAGCGAAGTGAGGGCGAGGTGTAGAACCTTCGTTTAAGAAGAAACCACACCGAGTCAAGAGAGGAGTAGGAAGAACGAGAGCCAGCGAAGAAACCGCCGTCGAGATGTTTACGCTGAGTGCTCTCCGATTTGCTCTCGACACTAGAACACGGGGGAAGAAAGATTAGGGTTCATATATTCCCTTTTCAATTTGGGGCTAAATGTGTCGACACTCCCTCTTTTCCTCTTTTAATTTCCATTTTTGTTTTAGTTAATTATTTATTTATTTATTTTAAATATCAAATCCAAAATAGAATTAAAATATATAAAGATGGGTTTATATTAGGGTTAATTTGGATTTACACAAAATATTATGGTATAAGGACAATGTTATTGTCAATATATGGTATAGGGACAATGTATCTATTGTTTTGTGGCATATTTACGATTTTCCCAAAAATATTCCCTCATGCGTAGCATGGGTTCAATACTAGTATTTAATATTTCACAAACCAAAAAGTTTGAAGACCTAAAATTAAATCCAGTTTTATGTATATATAATTATGCATGATGCATGTGAAAAAAATCTCTATATCTAAATAATGATAAATAAAGGTCAGACTGTCTCATAACTAACTCGAAAGACAAACTCATATAAGCCCCTTTTTCCTAAAGAAAGCAATTCTTTTTCCTAATCTTTTGATATATGTTTGGTCGTTTTAACCTCCTAACCCTTACCAATGATGAACATAACTGAAATATCACTCACTAACATCATTACAACACGACTTTTGCCCAATCTATTCACTTTCAGTTCGTTATTATGGCAACCAATACCATTAATAATTATCACTTTTAGTCACCCGGCGATTTAACATTCACACTAGGCCACTACATTACTTTGCAGAAACTTTTTTTTTTCTTTCCTTCAACTCATAGGCGGTTTACAAAATAAGTTACTGGTTTTTTCCAAACAAATAAAACTATGTAATGTGGAATTTAAGTGTCTGATTTTTAAAATTATGTCACAGTAAAATTGTACGTTGAATAATATATTTAAAATTTTAAAATATTTATATTTAAAATTTGAAAATATATATATTTAAAATTTTATTATACTAATTTATCCAAGAAAGATATATGTGCCTTTAAACTATTTTGTCATTTTTCTCTTTGTGAACTACTTTTGTGACAAAAAATTAGGCTATTATAAAGTATTTATATTTAATAAAGTAATATTTAGTTTAGCTATATAAAAGTAATTAACAATAAACAGTATATATGATTGCACTAGTCATATAATACAGAAATTAGATTTTCTTTTCACCTTTATAATAGGTCAACATTAATTTATTTGTAGAACTGAAATGTTGGTTTTGTTCAGAGACTAGTTTGGTGGGCCCGACCTTTATATGTGCCAAATTTGATAAAAATAAGAGCATCCACAACGACAAGCCCGTTTGTTGGAATCCTTCAAAAATTTTTTTATTATTTTCTTAATTTTTTTCATCCCATTAAAAAAATTAAAAGCTTGTAATTGTGAAGTACGTAGCGTGTGGTGTGGCCTCTGGCTGATGACTTACCACAGCTAAGATCAATCCTTATACTCGGATTTTTTGGATCAGTAACAGCACGGAAATCAACAAAAGTCAATAATTTAATATTTTTCTTTAAGGATTTGATGTTACGGAGCCTACGTTGCGGTTGGTCTAAAAAGCTTGACCTTTGTATTCTGGTATTGGGTGGGGCCAGGGGAGGGGAAAGCTTGTCCTTTCTTCAAAACTCTGCAAGTTTTTTTTTTGGCTCATTTTTTGTGCACAAAACTCTACAAGATTTCACGAGCTTGGTTTCAGACTTGTTATGATGTAATAGGTGTGGTTAGTGTAAGGGGGCACTGGAAGGTTTAAGGTGCTATGCTACAAGTAAGTTTCTAAATTTAACCAATGTGAGATTTTCAACGTACCGCTAGACAACAGCAATATGACAACTCAGTACTGTACCACTGTTGTTATGCTCACAGTAGAATACTATGATATTACTTCACAGAAATATATTCTATACTAGGTCCACAATTAAAATCAGAAAGAAATTAAAGAAAATGAACAAAAGTTCTGAAACCGATTGAAACATTAATGCAATAACTGTCACCTTATTAATGTTTCAAGAGTTGTAATAATTAAAATATTAATTTATTTTTTCTTTTAAAACCCTCAACATATCTACAGATAATGCTGTTCTTAGATGCCAAACAGTGGAGTTAAACTACTCGTACTCTCTTTTTTTTTTTTTTTTTTTTTGCTAAAAAACTACTCGTACTCTCTTCCCCCTTCGTAATAAAAAGAAAGTCGAAATCTTATTCTGTCTCTTTTTTTTTGGTAAAAATGTTCAGAATCTTATTCTGTCTTGTCCGGCCTGTGGCATTCTTGTGCATATTCTAATAGGATTCCTTTTGGAATACACAGTGATTTTATATCACTCTAAGCAACACTATCGAATAGCAATGGTGCCTCTTTCAGAGAGTGATATCAAGTTTTCTAGCCTCACGTTATATATATCTCCGAGGACCAAAACTGCTATAGTCCCATGGTAAGAACATTTGTTTTTTAGAAAAAAAAAAATAAGAACATTTTTTCGGAGTCCATTTTACTTTTTGAATAGGAGAGTGGTAGTTATGATGCTTGTATGTCAGTTTTACCGCTATTTCAACTAAAATTCATGAGCCTATCAAGTTTGTCTCAGCTTTTACCAATACATTTTTCTTATAATTCTTTTATTTCACAGTAACGTATGGATGCTTTTAAAAACTAATCATCAAACACTTGACCGCTTTTTGGTTTATTATTCCATAAAGGACAATCCTCACATTTGTATATGATTATCATTTACTGTTCATAAAGCCTAAAGGTATACATTCTACATGCCTTTTATGAACTTTAAAAAGTGAAAAACATAATTTAACCTTTTTCATAAAGCATCAACTTCAGCAGAAAATGCCATTAATCTATGGTCGTTCGAAAAACCTAATTCTGGTAACAAATAGACTATTGCAGATACATATTTTATTGATCATTCCGAGATGTAAAATGTTATTGGTGTATGTTTGTAATGAATATTGGCAAGTGCTGAAATAACTATGAAAGATGGGATATGGACCACTTGGTTATCTGACAAAAGAGTGATGGCCCAACGTTCTTGGTTTCCGAACAAAAAGCGTAAACTTGTTATTAAATCAGATGTCGGCATGTAAATTGATTCATATCCTGATATCCCTTATATATTCTCTAAGATTATCGGCAAATTTATCATTATTGTACTAACGAGAAATCTTTTGCACACAAATCGTTTACGCTTGAGGTTAGTCGAGCTGTTCGGTGAAATATGGTTTATGGATATCCAGTGTTAGATATCAAGAAACTATGAATAATTGTTTGCTACATATTGCGGTTCTGTTGGACTTGGCTAGATAGAATCCTAAGTTTTTCACTTACCATCATCAATGATTTTGTCCTACAAAGGTTAAACGGACGTATCTATATGTGGACACATATGTATATACTATAGTGCGGTGCAAATGATTGATATCCCAATTGTTTTTACCTCAACTTTTAACCTGCTAATCATTTCCAAGTACAAATCCCTAGGCAGTCTAAAGACTAACTAAACAAACCATACCGACAAATACCTTGTAAGGTATTCATTGTCTATGCTCTTTTCTTGAAATGAATGATTTAATTTTTTATTCTTTATACAAATATGTTCACTCTAACCCACTAAAGAGTGCGAATATTAACTTTTTCTTGTTAAAAGAATGTGTGCAAACTAATTATGAAAGGTATTCGTTGTTTCATATGCACTTTCCCTGAAAGAAATATGATATCATATATGATTTCATATCGGATGGGTTTAATTTTTGAAGAAATAAATGATAACTCAAATATTTGTGTCAAAAAAAATGATAACTCAAATACAAAAAAGACAATTATAAACAAAATCATTTTTTCACAAATACTTTAAAACATCATAGTTAATCTATTTTTATATCGCATAGATTTATTTTATATTTTAAATTAGAACATATTGTTCTTTGGATTAGCTACCTCGTTGAACAAAAAAAGGATTATCTACCTCAAAGTACATATTACACCATTACATATGAAAAATATATTTTAAATACTAATCTATCATCTCTCGCTTTTTCTTTTTGTCAACAACATATTGTCTTTGTTTTAACTTTTTACCATCTTGTAATACGTACAATTCTATAAACAAAACCAGTAGTTTAAAGAATAAAAAGTTAAAACCACAGGCATTTTATTGGATACAACTTCAAAGACACCCATCTAGAACCTAAACAAACAACACTAATATATAATATTATATTAGTCTATCCATTTCAAAATACCATGTTTTAGAGAAAAAATATTAGTTCAAAAAGACATTTTTATAATTTCAAAGCATTTTATCAGATAATAAATTATAAACATCGAAAACAGTAATTGTGTTTACTGAATTTTGATTGAATAAAAGTTATAGAAAATAGTTAATTACAAAATAATGCATATATAATAAAAATTTAATATATTTCTTAATATGAAAAATCCAAAACATACTCTCTTTTTTTGAAACAGAGTATTTTACTGTAGTGTAAAATTTTATTGCAAACTGTTATGTAAAACTTTACTGCAAACTGAAATTGTTTTACAATCAAATGTAGCCGAGATTGAAAGTTACAGAATTAACTAAGAGAAGAGGTCTGAAAGAACTAAGGTTTGAAAAGAATTAGAAGAGGCAGAGAGAAATGGAGCTCAAAAACCAGAGACATTATAAGGCGAGTGCCAAATCAAATGATCAAGACTTCTTTCATGACTGCAAATGGAAATGAGTTTATCTCGCACAAATTTCACTTGTAACTCTAGTCTTATACGTGCAAAGGTGTCCCTCCTTATCCACAACGGTTCCGTTCCATCCATATGGAGCTATAGAAAGAGAAACCTAATCATAAATGGATATAACGGAACCGTTGTCAACATGGGACGGCTTACCCTGAACCAAATACACAAAATTTGTTTGGTCCTTATCTAAGTAATTATCCTGACCTAATGGACTATCTGATAACGGTTTGCACACACTGAATTGCTCTTACTAGTAAAAGGAGTGATTCAGATCATTATGGTTGGAAACGCCAACCCAAAGTTGTTGTCTTTGCGATTGAAGCGTTTATGAGGATTCCAAATCTTGAGCTCCTCTAGGTCGACTGACATCAATGAGTCTTTTGAGTATCATCATCAAATTTTGATTTTAATAAAAAGAACAAACAAAAAATATTAGTGTCAAGTCAAACTTCTTTTCTATCTCGTAATCACAGACATTGATGTAATATCATCGCAACAACCAGGTAGAAGCGGGCGAGTAAAAACAACCCAGTTTAAATAACGACAAATGTTATTTTCTTCCGTATGAGCTCATTAAGGAAAATTATATATCTGTGAAAAAAATGAAGTTAAGGTGGTGTAAAATATAGTCTTATGTCGTTTAGTCAAGTAACAACAATTTTGTTTCCAGCGATAATCGAACTCATAGCGTATTTTACAAAGAGGAAGCTTAAGTTACACGGTAAAAGTCACGTGTTTTTTTTCCAACTACAAGGGATTCAAGCTGCTAGTTTTATTTGGCATAATTATTTCATAAATATAAAATGTTTAAAAGATCTTTTATGTTTCAATATGTAAGATGTTTTCATATTTGTAGATAACTTTAACTTTATCAAAAACTGTGTAACCAATTAAATTTAATCGATCTATTTTATAATTAGTCAATTAGTTTTAATTTATAATCTTAATAATACTTTAAAATAAAAAGTTAAAACCACAGGCATTTTATTGGATACAACTTCAAAGACACCCATCTAGAACCTAAACAAACAACACTAATATATAATATTATATTAGTCTATCCATTTCAAAATACCATGTTTTAGAGAAAAAATATTAGTTCAAAAAGACATTTTTATAATTTCAAAGCATTTTATCAGATAATAAATTATAAACATCGAAAACAGTAATTGTGTTTACTGAATTTTGATTGAATAAAAGTTATAGAAAATAGTTAATTACAAAATAATGCATATATAATAAAAATTTAATATATTTCTTAATATGAAAAATCCAAAACATACTCTCTTTTTTTGAAACAGAGTATTTTACTGTAGTGTAAAATTTTATTGCAAACTGTTATGTAAAACTTTACTGCAAACTGAAATTGTTTTACAATCAAATGTAGCCGAGATTGAAAGTTACAGAATTAACTAAGAGAAGAGGTCTGAAAGAACTAAGGTTTGAAAAGAATTAGAAGAGGCAGAGAGAAATGGAGCTCAAAACCAGAGACATTATAAGGCGAGTGCCAAATCAAATGATCAAGACTTCTTTCATGACTGCAAATGGAAATGAGTTTATCTCGCACAAATTTCACTTGTAACTCTAGTCTTATACGTGCAAAGGTGTCCTCCTTATCCACAACGGTTCCGTTCCATCCATATGGAGCTATAGAAAGAGAAACCTAATCATAAATGGATATAACGGAACCGTTGTCAACATGGGACGGCTTACCCTGAACCAAATACACAAAATTTGTTTGGTCCTTATCTAAGTAATTATCCTGACCTAATGGACTATCTGATAACGGTTTGCACACACTGAATTGCTCTTACTAGTAAAAGGAGTGATTCAGATCATTATGGTTGGAAACGCCAACCCAAAGTTGTTGTCTTTGCGATTGAAGCGTTTATGAGGATTCCAAATCTTGAGCTCCTCTAGGTCGACTGACATCAATGAGTCTTTTGAGTATCATCATCAAATTTTGATTTTAATAAAAGAACAAACTCAAATATTTGTGTCAAAAAAATGATAACTCAAATATTTGTGTCAAAAAAATGATAACTCAAATATTTGTGTCAAAAAAATGATAACTCAAATATTTGTGTCAAAAAAATGATAACTCAAATATTTGTGTCAAAAAAATGATAACTCAAATATTTGTGTCAAAAAAATGATAACTCAAATATTTGTGTCAAAAAAATGATAACTCAAATATTTGTGTCAAAAAAATGATAACTCAAATATTTGTGTCAAAAAAATGATAACTCAAATATTTGTGTCAAAAAAATGATAACTCAAATACAAAAAGACAATTATAAACAAAATCATTTTTTCACAAATACTTTAAAACATCATAGTTAATCTATTTTTATATCGCATAGATTTATTTTATATTTTAAATTAGAACATATTGTTCTTTGGATTAGCTACCTCGTTGAACAAAAAGGATTATCTACCTCAAAGTACATATTACACCATTACATATGAAAAATATATTTTAAATACTAATCTATCATCTCTCGCTTTTTCTTTTGTCAACAACATATTGTCTTTGTTTTAACTTTTACCATCTTGTAATACGTACAATTCTATAAACAAAACCAGTAGTTTAAAGAATAAAAGTTAATTTTTTAAACAACGTGTTTTACCTAAAACATTTTTATATTTATGAACGGAGGGAGTATTATCCTAAAATATCCAAACTAGTAAAATGTTATAAACCCCGATAATATTTACTCAAAATTAACTTGGCCCACGATTTAATTATTTTGACCCCGTTAAACTTTGTGGCTGGCTCCACCATTGAGGCCACAGTAGAAACACAATGGTCAATCGCAAGAATGTCAAGGAAACTGATAGACAAAATGGCCTCACAGATACACAAACATAGAAACAAAACAGATGCGAGTTGTTCGATGCGAACGATTTTAGAACTCAGCCAGAGAATCTTCAACAAAACTATTTCAAAACAAGCACATATGAGCTCCACGTACAGTCCTAACAAATCATGATTATGAAGGAAGGTGTGATCGTATAATTTGTTCTCTAGCAGCTTGTACACAGTTGCACCAAAAAAAGCAGCTTGTACACTGTTTTTGTTATGTAAATAACATTTGTAACCACTTAACCAAAATAGACCAGCTTCCGGTTATCTTCAGTTTATGGTTCCATGTGTAGTTTCAAAGTTTACCAGTTATATATTCATAAGCGGAAGTAATATAACTTATATTAGTATTTTGTTTTGTATAACACATTGCTATTATGCTTAATATAGTTCATGCGTCTTTTGAAAATTGTTTACACATATAGTATCGTATATGACTTAACCGGATTTTTATAATTTCAAAGCATTTTATCAGATAATAAATTATAAACATCGAAAACAGTAATTGTGTTTACTGAATTTTGATTGAATAAAAGTTATAGAAAATAGTTAATTACAAAATAATGCATATATAATAAAAATTTAATATATTTCTTAATATGAAAAATCCAAAACATACTCTCTTTTTGAAACAGAGTATTTTACTGTAGTGTAAAATTTTATTGCAAACTGTTATGTAAAACTTTACTGCAAACTGAAATTGTTTTACAATCAAATGTAGCCGAGATTGAAAGTTACAGAATTAACTAAGAGAAGAGGTCTGAAAGAACTAAGGTTTGAAAAGAATTAGAAGAGGCAGAGAGAAATGGAGCTCAAAAACCAGAGACATTATAAGGCGAGTGCCAAATCAAATGATCAAGACTTCTTTCATGACTGCAAATGGAAATGAGTTTATCTCGCACAAATTTCACTTGTAACTCTAGTCTTATACGTGCAAAGGTGTCCTCCTTATCCACAACGGTTCCGTTCCATCCATATGGAGCTATAGAAAGAGAAACCTAATCATAAATGGATATAACGGAACCGTTGTCAACATGGGACGGCTTACCCTGAACCAAATACACAAAATTTGTTTGGTCCTTATCTAAGTAATTATCCTGACCTAATGGACTATCTGATAACGGTTTGCACACACTGAATTGCTCTTACTAGTAAAAGGAGTGATTCAGATCATTATGGTTGGAAACGCCAACCCAAAGTTGTTGTCTTTGCGATTGAAGCGTTTATGAGGATTCCAAATCTTGAGCTCCTCTAGGTCGACTGACATCAATGAGTCTTTTGAGTATCATCATCAAATTTTGATTTTAATAAAAAGAACAAACAAAAAATATTAGTGTCAAGTCAAACTTCTTTTCTATCTCGTAATCACAGACATTGATGTAATATCATCGCAACAACCAGGTAGAAGCGGGCGAGTAAAAACAACCCAGTTTAAATAACGACAAATGTTATTTTCTTCCGTATGAGCTCATTAAGGAAAATTATATATCTGTGAAAAAAATGAAGTTAAGGTGGTGTAAAATATAGTCTTATGTCGTTTAGTCAAGTAACAACAATTTTGTTTCCAGCGATAATCGAACTCATAGCGTATTTTACAAAGAGGAAGCTTAAGTTACACGGTAAAAGTCACGTGTTTTTTTTCCAACTACAAGGGATTCAAGCTGCTAGTTTTATTTGGCATAATTATTTCATAAATATAAAATGTTTAAAAGATCTTTTATGTTTCAATATGTAAGATGTTTTCATATTTGTAGATAACTTTAACTTTATCAAAAACTGTGTAACCAATTAAATTTAATCGATCTATTTTATAATTAGTCAATTAGTTTTTAATTTATAATCTTAATAATACTTTAAAATAAAAAAGTTAATTTTTTTAAACAACGTGTTTTACCTAAAACATTTTTATATTTATGAACGGAGGGAGTATTATCCTAAAATATCCAAACTAGTAAAATGTTATAAACCCCGATAATATTTACTCAAAATTAACTTGGCCCACGATTTAATTATTTTGACCCCGTTAAACTTTGTGGCTGGCTCCACCATTGAGGCCACAGTAGAAACACAATGGTCAATCGCAAGAATGTCAAGGAAACTGATAGACAAAATGGCCTCACAGATACACAAACATAGAAACAAAAACAGATGCGAGTTGTTCGATGCGAACGATTTTAGAACTCAGCCAGAGAATCTTCAACAAAACTATTTCAAAACAAGCACATATGAGCTCCACGTACAGTCCTAACAAATCATGATTATGAAGGAAGGTGTGATCGTATAATTTGTTCTCTAGCAGCTTGTACACAGTTGCACCAAAAAAAGCAGCTTGTACACTGTTTTTGTTATGTAAATAACATTTGTAACCACTTAACCAAAATAGACCAGCTTCCGGTTATCTTCAGTTTATGGTTCCATGTGTAGTTTCAAAGTTTACCAGTTATATATTCATAAGCGGAAGTAATATAACTTATATTAGTATTTTGTTTTGTATAACACATTGCTATTATGCTTAATATAGTTCATGCGTCTTTTGAAAATTGTTTACACATATAGTATCGTATATGACTTAACCGGATTTGTAAATATTTACAAAACGTAATTATTAAATTATATGTAAATAGTTAACGTTAATGTGAAATTTCATCAGAAAACTTTTTTCTGCAGAAAAAAATAATTTTTTTCTGCAATTCTTATATGGTTCAACGTAAGTTATGGACTTCTAGATACGATAACATACACTTGCATATTTGAAATAGAAAACAACAATTCGTAGTGTCATTGTGTTAATAAAATATGTTTAAACAACTGCGTATCTAGATCTTGAGGATTTCACTTAATTTCGAGTATAGATCGTGTATAACGTATTAATAGAACTTCATGTCAAAGAAATGCTTATCTAGATGTTGAGGAATTGTACTAATTATATAGTTAACTAATTGATGCCGTCTGAAAGATGTTATTGTTGTTGGCGAAAAAAGCCAAAATGGTTTTTGTCTTAGGCATAGCCGGGCGTTTAAGAAAAGTAGATTAAATAATAATTATCACTACATTAAATAAATGTTTAGGTAAGTGAAGCAACCCAATACATTGAATCCAACGGAAGACAAGAGACAATAACTCTTTTTATAATCCGCCGGTCTTATCTCTGATCACATGCTTATCAAATTTAGTGGCTTGTCGTTTCCCATCCATGTCTACGCCACGTGTATGCATAATGCATACATTATACATAAATTTGGGTTTTCAATTATCAATTCATTATTGTTTTCTCACAGTATTAAGGGTTTAGTTACCAGCGTTGAGATATATACTTATACAAAAGGCACTAATATTTACTATATATAGCAGCTTCTAACTAATTTTATGTGAATTAGCTCGAAAGGCTACATTAAGAGACCGGTTTAAGTATGTTGTCATATTATAGGTTGACAAATGAAGCATGCCACTTTGTGGAATCTTAAACCATGAAACAGTATTATGTTAAATAAGTGTTTTTTTCTCAGGTTGAAAGCTATTGTTTGTAAAAAATGTTCGAGTGTTTGGTATGCACGAGTTTATATACGAAAAGAACATATATATGTATATACTATTGTTTAAATAGCGTATAAGTTTGTAGACATATATACTTGTTATATATATATATATATATATATATATATAACAAGTATATATGTCAATGCCACCTAGAACAAACATTACTAGCTATTTCTTAAAGCTAATAAAAACATATACTATATTTTAGTTTTTTACTTGTTTGCAATGATTCATTCTTTTCGTTTTATTATTTGAGAATTGAGATCCTTCGATTTATTAGTTGAAATTTGAGATTAAAAATTTAAAAATTACTTGAAATACCAGAGACTACATTTCACTTTTCAAAAATATTTTAAACTATAAATATTATAACTTAGGATTTAAAGTTTAATGATTACTGTTTACGGTGTAGTATTTAGAGAGGAAATTTAGATTTAACAATTTCATAAATAGTTCCACCATTTATAAATGATTTAGGATAGTTAGTTTGATACGTTTCATCACATACAAAAATTATTTATGAAAATTTTTATATTTAAAAGTTAAAAAAATGATACTGATAAAACTAAAGCTCCTTCAAAAAAATTATTATGCATTTTGTGAAAAGTCTATGTAATTCAAAACCAAGAAAAATATAAGGGGTTCAATACCACATATCTCTTTTATTAAAAATTATTTAAACAATCTTTTTGAGAAAAAAAAATCTTAAAATTATTTAAACAATCTTACATAGATTTAAACAATCTTACATAGATCTGTTTATTCTGAATTACTCAATTTCACACGATTTGTGACGGACCCATTTTTAATCCCATGAATCAGCCCCATGTTGATCACGTCTACAATCACTCACCTCTGAAACCCCAAAACCTTTGTTGTATTTATGTAATAATATAACGTTAAAAGCTTAATCTAATCCTAAATCTAAGTTTTTCTATATACCGCTACCAATTTTTTCCAATTGTGCAATATATCTTTTCCTAAATAGCAGCATCACCAAATCTTCCATTTGTGACTTGAAGACCTTCTAGTTTGTTTATCACATCCAAACAAGATCAGTCAATGAGAATTCTCCACGTTATCATGTTTTAGTTCCTTCTTAGATATGTTACACATCATCGTCTATGTGTAACTGAACATCAGACTCCACATCTTTGAATATGCACGAGCCAAACTCTCAAGAACCGTGCCACCAACATTTTTTCTGTGTCATTGCACTAACACATCAAGCTCGAATATCTTGAGCTTACATTTTGACTATTTGACACTATATTCATTTGCGATATTTTCTTTTTGAACTGATCATTTTCGATTACTTTGGGACTTGTCAAGCTAATTTCTAAAATAATGCAGTACAATTGTTTTTAGTTTGGAATGTAGTCTGAATTGAGATGTTTTGACAGAGTATCACGAAGTGAAAGATACAAATTTGATGTTCCTGTCGTTAATGTTAAGATCTCGTAGTATAATTAAACATGTTGGGACGATTTAACTAAGGTGAGTTTTTATAGGATCATGTAAACATGAGAATAACATTATAACACTAAGATCAATTTTCTTTAGATTTTTTCAATAAAAACTGAACAATATTTAAATAGTGTATTGATGACGTATGTAAGATAGTGAGAAAGTTTTTACAGAGCCAAGTGGTCGTATAAATTCTATAAATAAGATCAGAGAGCTGCCGACAAAAGAAAAAAAAAATATAGAAAGAGGAGAAGATAAGGTTTGAGTAATTCGAAATAGTTAGACGCGTAAATTGTTGGGAGTGTTAAAGAATGTCATGTTCACAAATAATGAAATTAGGCAATCTAAGGACTTTGTTCATTATTTCGCATTTGCTAATGTTTAATTTTCTATATTTCCTATGTTCAGTATATAAATACGAACTTAACAACAAACTATATTTGCAAAAATTAATATGTCAAAACTCCTACATTCACTGCAACGAGACAACAAAGGTTGTATCTGGCATTATTCTTATTCCTCCCAGTCCCACGTTCTTCATCGTCTCTTCCAATAGAAATTATTAACATTTATAATAGTTTAAATGGGTTTCGGCGTTTTATACTAAATAAATTATCCGAGTAGCTAAGTCAATATGTTAACAAAATTATAAACAAGAGGATAACATTTCTACCAAAATTTTGTTGTTTTATTTGCTATCCTGATATCGGGTTGATGGTAAAGACTAAATAGTTAGGGGAGAATTTTACTATTATCTTACTTTTGGGATATTATTCATGTTTATCCTTTCTAAACATGAATAAACAATATTATACAAGCCTAAAATTTTTTTGTATAATATTCTTTTATAAATATATAAACATGTATAATTATTTATATAAATAATTAAAAAAATTTAAAATAAAAAAAATTTCTTTTTATAGTTTTCAAATTCAAACTTCTTTTATAAAAAAATTTGAAATGTTTTTTTTCAAACTTTTAAATCTTTTTGAAATTTGATTTTTTTAGAAATTTTTATTTTAAGTTTTAAATATTTATTTATTTTTTATATTAAAATCCTGAATCACATCCTCTACAATTCACCTCTCAAATCTAGATTAATCAACTCTATGGTTATAAATGTCTATTTACCTTTTTAAAACTAAAGGTAAATATAGCTAAGGTAAACATGAAAAATAATATTAAGAATGTAGTAGTTTGAGCAATTTTTTAATAGTAAGATACATAATGTAATTATAAAAAGCTAATAGAAGCTATAGAAAAATTGCTAGTGCAGCATATCAGTTAAATTGATAACAATGTTATGCCGGAAATATTTTTCGTTTTGACAATTCATGTGAATGACGAAACCCATGTGGCGTTCGTTTCTGAAAGTTACATGAAAAGATCAGTTATATAACTATAGATAGATTAGTTATTTAACAAGTCATAATATTTGAATGCAGTTCAGTTTGCAGTTCACAAGGAAATCTAGGAGCCTCTCGTGGTTTCATAGAATATCGTAAAATAAGATATACATTTTCTCTTTCTATATAAAACTATTAATTCTTATCCATTTATAATATAATACTCCAGCGTTTTGTGTTTGTTCATCCTTGAATTCACGTAGAGCCAATGATTGTCAGCATCGTGCAACCTCCGCTGATCAAGTATTTTGTAAGGCAGGTCCCGCTTTGTTATTTTATTTATTTTAGGAGGCATCCATGCGGATAATAACATTAACACACTTTAATTAAGAGTCGGTGATGTAGTTATTAAAATTTTAATACTAGAAATTTGTGATTCTACGAATTTACAACCTGAACTGAAATACAGTACTAAGTACTAACTGTAGTTGTGAAACAATGTGGCAATTTAATCAATGTTTTAATTTTTTAAAAATCAAGGTTTTTTACAATTTAGTACTTACTTTTTGAGTGAATTTTTAAATTTTTTAAAAATTTGTTTACATCAAAGGCGTCACTTAATTTCTATGTTCAAGAAAAAAAGGAATTCTATCTAATTTGTTCAAATCTTTGGAGTCGATGTATTTATTTAAAACCAAGTGTAGTCCTTCTTCATATATAGTATTAGTTGTTCATCATCAGAATCAGTATTTTTATATTACCAACTAAAACAGGGTATTTGTTTGAACAAAAAATCAGAGTACTTAATTCTTTGATATTTTTATAGAATCCATTTGTATCTTTAGATAGAAATATACGAGAGGTAAGTTACTTCGATAATAATATCATTCCAAGTTATGTAGAGTAAACAATTTGATCTGTTTTAGCACATTTTTTTAGTATATAAATAGTTTATATATGGCTGACAAAAAAAATTATATATTAAAAACCATTTCGTAAAAAAAAAATACTTACCAATATAGTGTTTGCTTAAGTTTGGTAATAATGGCCATTAAAACGCGTTCGAAAGAGCATTAAAAACGCGTAAGTTAAGCGTATTATTGTACAAAAATACAAAATCCTGCCGTTAGAAATTCTATTTCAGTCTTCTGTCATGTAAATCGTCAATATGGTGTGTTACTCGTAAATACTATATGGTGCTTGAAATGTAGGGAAACACAATGTTTCATCACCAAAAACTCGTTTATGGAAATACATTTTAAAGTCATACGAAGTGGGGAAGCATTAATTTCAAAGTAAATACTAAATAGTCTAATAAAACAAAAATTAATGGCAATGGAAGTTGCAGACTGATTTTCAGCTTTTAGGAAGTTGCCTTTTAACTATCATTACAACTGCAATATTTGGGAAAATAAATTCTATAAAATGTTCTCTCTAAACATTTATATGTTTACATGCTGTGTGTAAATGTTTTTTTTGTAACACGTATAAATGTTATGCATGTTTAGGTATTAAAAAGGGTAATTAAAAAACTTTCTTTTTGTTATCTGTAATTTTTTATTTAAAAAAGGTAATTAAAAAACTTATGTAAAACAAAAAGATAGGTATAAAAAATTAAAAACGGTAAGAAATAGCGAATTATTTTAAGGAAGAGACAAGGTCCCCGGCTAAAGTGGGAGAGGTTTTAGGAAAGAAAGCTCAGTGCTGCTTGGAGAGAGCAAGGACATATATGGAATCTTACCAAGTTTTCGAGTCAAACAAAATTAATCATTTTCCTTTTTTATTATTTTGTTTTAAATTTTATGCGTATGACATGACACGAACGACATATCTCCTTGTCTTCTCTCGCTATGGGTTCTTCTTCTCCGCTATAAGAACACCCACAACATTTCCCCTGCAACGCCCTCTCTCTTTACTCGATCTCCTTTCTCTCGCTCTAAGAAACTAGAGAAGAACAGACAAAACAAATGGAAGAGTTGGGTTCTATATGGTTCTACCAAGAGGTTTGTTTCTCTTAACATTTTTTTTTTGAAACTTGTTTCTCTTAATAATTTGTATGAAGATTATTTATTATCTCCTTTCTATAGCCTTTGTATACTTCCTCGTCTTTCCGAATTATTATTATGTGTTTGTGTAACTTGAATTCCAATAACTTTTCTTGGTTTATTGAAGGGTCCCGTTTATTGAACATACACATTTATGTTTTTATCTACTTTTTATTTTCTTTCCAACATTTTACTTGAGTTGTTTCGGACATTATAAAAACTCTAAGATCTATGAAAATCTGTCAGAACAATCCATTTCACCTACAAAAATGTGACTACTTGTACTTTTCTGCCCTTTAACTCAACAATACTATTTTCTTTTTTGTCGTTTTAGTTAATAATTTTCTAGCCCTGGCGTTTATATACATTTATGATTATATATGTCTGGTTTAGATTTAGTAACGTTTCGAGTGAATTCTTGACCCCATGAACGCAAGGTTGTTATCACGCATCATTAGGAAAAAAGCCAATATTTTATAATTCATCACTTTTTCTAGATGTTGATTTCTTCAATGGTTCGGTTCGTTTTTAATCAACAAATTTGTGACTTTTGTTTCTTTCTTTTCATATAATAACCATATAATTAACATTCTGATTTTTATTACAGAGTATGGATGAATTAAGACAAAAGCTTCAATACACTTCCTTTGAGCTTGAAGCTGTGAAGACAAAAGCCAATGAAGAATCAAAGCTCCATCAAGAAGAAGTGAGTAGTCTTCTTCATCTTCTCAAACTCGCTCGTCAAGAAAGAGACGAAGCTAAAGATCAATTACAAAAACTCCTCACAATCAAAACAAATTCAAGCATCACTGAGTCAAACTCGCACGGTTCTTCACCGGTTAACTCGTTCTTCGAACCGGTTTCTTCTCCTGAATTCTCCAACTTCAACATTATACCGGAACCGGCTCACCAAATGAAACTCAGTAACCGACCCGTTAACCGGGTCTATAATTCTCAGCAGATACCGGTTAAGATTGATCCAGCTGAAGCTTTGATGAATGAGATCATAAAAGGCAAAACCTTACCGGAGAAAGGGAAGTTTCTTCAAACTGTGATGGAGTCAGGACCGTTGCTTCAGACACTTCTTGTCGCCGGTCCTCTTCCACGGTGGCGTAATCCTCCCCCGCTTCAACAGAGTTTCAGGGTCCCGCCGGCTTCGAACTCGTATGATATCTTGAAAGGTTGTTCAACGAAGACAACGACGTCAATGCTCAACTTCAGAAGTTGTTCTGTTCCTGGAATTGCTACTGGAATGGAATTTGCTAAGAGACAAAGATTTCATTAGTATTTTACTATATTTTCTTCTTGCTCTGTTTTGTTCTGGTTATTGAGTTAGCCGTCTGGGATTATATCATTTGTAAAGATTTTATAAATGGGGTTATGAGGGTTTAAGAGTTTGTGTGTAAATTGAAGTATAAATGATTTGAGATTCATGGATTTATGTATTCATGAATCTCTATTTCAAGCAATTATCATATATTGTCCTGATTCTTGATTCTCTACAAATTTGCTTTAATCTATAACTGTAACATTCTGATTTTTGGTAATATAAGAATATGTGAATTTCTTAAAATAAAATTAATTTGATTATTTATGTTTTCAAAATATATGTATGGATAAGTGTCTGAGATAGAATAGAGAAATAATGGATGACATATCAAAAAATGATTTGCATCACCGTGAATAAAATCAAATCAGGAAAAAATTATGTGAGAATTGCATAATATGTAAAAAAAATCTCTCAGTCTCTAAAAATATCAACCGTGGTCGAGTAACATACTGATGTCAGTCAACCACATATTGAATGAGGAGGAGAAGGTCACTTGTGAAGCGGAGGTGATCGGAGAGTTACTATAATATATTTTATAAATAAAACATTAGTTTCAGTGCTTATGTTTTAATATGGAAATATGAGTTTGGTTTCCTAAATATTTTTTGTTTAATATAAACGCAAACGTTAAATGTAAAGTACTATCAGTTCATTTCTGATTAATAAAATTAAACGTTTGTCTAAAGACTCTAAATTACCTATTATAGCAAAATATAAACATTAATATGTATATAAATGACCTATTTTTAGCTAGGAGATCAGTTGTGTGCCTAACTCTTAGTAGTTGTTGAGTATAAACATCAAAGACCATACACGTGGGAGAGACAAATCAGAGATAGAGGAGACTTGGTCTTGTTTTTGGAAAAATATTATGTACAGACAATACTGTTTATGGGTTGGATTGTGACCAGTGTTTGTGGTGGCTTTTGGTCTTGTTTATATGACATATATACAAGTTAGGCGAAAGACATGTTTTGTTTCCTTAGTTGCATCTGGCATGAGCGGCCATCAACTACTAGTTTGAAAGATGCATTGCTCTATGGGAGACAAACCATGACAGAGGAGACTTGGTCTCGGTTTTGGAAAAGAAAAATTAAGTAATGACAATACTGTTTTATGGGTTGAACTGTAACCAGTGATTGAGGTGGCTTTTGGTCTTGTTCATGTATACAAGTTAGGCGCAAGACATGTTCTGTTTCCTTAGTTGCATCTTCCATGGACGGCCATCACCTTCAACTAGTTTGAAAGAAGATGCATTGTTTTGTGACTTCTGTGTCAAGTCACTGTTACATAAGTTGAAAATTAAAATGTTTGGCTTTGAGGAGTGAGAAAATAGGTTTGCTGTCCCTTGGTCATTGCACAGAACTTGATGCTTCTTTGTAGGGAAAGTGGGCAAAAGACATAAATTCGCGCGCTTCTATAGTCCACAATTTTGTGGGCCTTGGACTCTGCTACAGTTGTCCCAATATTTATAGCTTTCTCAGCCTTTTAATTTTAAGTGGGCTTTTATAGGCTATCTATTCCAAAATTGTATTTTGATGCCATTTTCCCCTCTTTTTCCACTTGAAAATTTCCACAAAATTTCAAACTAATATTTACAGATTCAAGATTTCTGGGTATCTGTATATGTAAAGATTTGGAACAAAAAAGCTCGAATTAATTGGTGAAGGCCATAAACGTGTTACTGTAACTAGTTTGGTCTGTTACAATGTTGGCAGTTGATGAAGACTCTGAGGCATATTTGGGTCAAGTTATTAAGATGGCAAAGCCAAATTTTACGAGACTTAACTCTGAATGTATATTTATTATATTAAAACAGTAATAGTTTTGATATCGTCAAAAAATAATTATATAACTAATTATTTAACTGATTACAAATTAATCTTATACAATTCTCTCAAAAAATTAATGAAAAACGTGTTTGAAAAAAGAAAAGATAATTCCATGTATTTATTTTCTGTTTATCTACATCTTTCTTTCTTATTTGTTAAATTTTATAATGAGTAGTATATAAACACATATAATAATTAAATTTACCATAATACTAAAATATTAAAAGTAATTTTATAAAAATAAAAATTTGATTTATATTTGTTTGTAAACGCCATGAAATATATATTTTAAATTATTAAATTTATTATAGTATTAAAATACTAAAAAGAGGTATATAAGTAATAACAGTAAATTTGATTTATATTTGTTTGTTAACGTGATTGTTTCGTGGTATTTTTGCTTTTTATTCTTATCATTCAGTTGCAAGAATAAAATTTATTTTTTTAATTTAAACTGTAAAATTTGATATTTTTTTAAAAAAATTTGTAAATACTTTTTATTGGGAATGATTTAAAATATTTTCAAAATATTAATTTCTAATTCAAAAAGTACCTTGTGTTTATGAAATTTTAAAATAAATTATATTTCTTTTAATTGTTTTTCAAGAGATTCACAGAATTATAACTTTATTAAATTTTTTTTCTAAAAGACTATTATGTAAGAAAAATGTGATTCTATTTTTATTTATAAAAACTGTATTTCCAAAACTATTTGTCTTAGTTATAATTATTAAAGTTTGAAAGTTAAAAGACCATTTGAAAATTATAAATTATGATTTTATAATAAATAATAAATAATAAATACTATTTTATAGAAAATAGCAATCTCTAATTAATTTTAAAAATATAGTTTGACTATAGCTTATTTTTCTCTATTATAGCATTTAGAAATGAAAATAATAATATTTAGAAATGAAAATAATAATAGAGAGAAAATATTATTACCTTATACACTATATATTAATGTTTTGTTAACATGGTTAGTCTGTTTGAGTGTTTATTCAGTTATTATTGGTGGTATTTTACTATAGAATTATACATATATCAATAATTTTATTTACTTTGATTAATATAATATGTAAAGTTTGATTGAGTTTAACATTCGTGTGTTTTTAATTTATTTTGAGATTTTGTAAATTTTGGTAATTCCAAAAATTTGGTTTGATAACATCACTTTATACTAACAACTATATATTTGTTTATTTAATTAGATCATTATTTATAAATTAATATAATAAAACTGGCCAAAGATAATAACATAATTTAAAATAAAAAAATTTAATGTTGTTAACCAAAATAATATTTTTAAATCAATAAAAGTTAAAAAATAAGAATTTGAAAGCTTCATAAAATAGCATAAATTTAATGTTTTACATAAACTTTTGATCTTGAAACTAACAGAACATTTATTAATAAGTACGTATTAAAGAATTATACTTGTATGTGCGGACAAACCACCTAGTTTATTATATTAAAACAGAAAAAAAATTTATAACACTATCAAAACTGTAACTAATTATATAATTTTGTATATAATAAATATCGCGAACCAAAACTTATTATCTAATCTATTTAAATAGAGTCTTACTTTTTATCTACTATTTAAAAGTCATTATAGAATCATTTGTGTAACATATCCTATTTTATAATTTATATTAATCACTTAATATATAACATTTAAACAAAATATCAGATAGAATCTATTTTTTAAGAAAAAAATCTATCTGTTATATATAATAGGTGTTTCAGCATTTTAAAATGCGACAAAATCGTGACAATTTCCCTATATTTTAGGAATATCAGTTACGATTACGAAAAAACTATTTTTTTATATTTAAAAATTTTAAATAAATATAGAAATAATGGAAAAGAATTTAAAATGGCGGGTTACCTTTAATTTTCATACATTATTATATAAATTTTAATTAAAATTAGAAATTATTTCTCATTTAAAATTTAATTATGTTGAAATTAAAAAATAAGTGTTAACTAGATTTTGACCCGCGCTTCGGAAGCGCGGGTATTGTGTCATTCTATAAAATACTATCTGAAAATACGTATATTTTGGTTTTATTTGAAGAATGTTATACATCTATATATGTGTATGTTAAATCGAACACCACTATTAATTTATGTTGTCAAAGTTTTTGACATAGTGATAATATATCTATCTACCTTAGTATTATAGATGATTTTTTATTTATTAACATTAAAGTTAAGGGATTCTATAATTGAATTTTGCGAATTTTGTAGGAATAGGATTATATTTTTTTGATTTTTTTTTATTAATAACTGTTTGTTAACTAATGTGCTTAGCCATAACCATTCGATTTTCGGTTTGACACTGATTTGTTATTTTTGGTTATCGATTTCAGTTTGATTGTGGTTTTTGGTTTTGCAGTTTAATATATATGGACATTTTTGTTATATATGAAGTTGGGTTTGGTTAAAGTGATTGAATATTTTGATATACTGTGTGATCTGGATATATTACTGTAAACCACAATCTACAACAATGAGAAAAATATTTTTAAAAATTGTTTTATTTATATAGGGTATAAATAATATTGCAAACAATAACATATAGTTTAAATAATATAAACTTACTATCACCCAGAATAATATTAAAAATGTAATTTGTAATATTTATATTATGATTTTGATATATTATATTTTAAACTTCTATTTTAATATGCTGAAGAGAATTAAAATGAGCCACACTATTGCTTGATTTTAAAATCAAATTCAAAAGTGATCAAGTGGTGCCGCAAAATAGAATCCAACCAGAAAACAAAACAAACATATAACTGTGAAAGCATAATAGGCCCAAGCCCACTTCTTTACAAATCTCATTTGTTGTTTTGTACCGACAAAATCAGGTTTTGTTATCTTCTTTCAGACAAAATAAGACTCGAAAAAGGACAAAAACTTCTCAGACGATGATTGTATAAACGAATGGGTTTCTTCTACGATTCGACTCTGCTTCATCTCCAGGTAAAATAGTTTCAGGATTATTTTGGCTAATCCTTTATAGACAGTCAATCGAAAATTATTTGCTTACAAAATGTTTATTTCGTTTTTGATTTGAAAAGTATGTCGTGTCCGATAGCTTAAATTGTACAGATCCGATTAAATTGTGGACAATCTGAGACATTCAAAGGAAGATCTTGCTTAACTCGTGCGGTTTGACCAAAATAGATCAAGATGACGGTCTCCAACAAAAGATCTTCATCAGATCCGTAAGTGTAAATTCAATCTCACATCTTTGTCTTTCTTCTTCATCCATTTACTTATAATTTTGTTTAAAGATTTAATGAAAGACAAACCAAAATCTCGTCAATAATTTTTTTTTTCTCTTTTGCATGTGAGATATTCCTATTGTTGTGAGATGGAAACGTTTTGTGATGACAAAAACTATATTCTTCTAAGTTTGATCCTTACAACATGGACAACAATATTTGAAAGGTATGGATTGCAAATATTAATACGGTTGTTAAAAATTGTTTATTTTTTATACAATATTATAAATATTTTAAATTTATTAAATATAAGTCTGTTTTTATAGTCTTAATTTTTTTTTTGAGTCAACAAATACTGGTTAATATTCTAACTGTATTTTTTTTTTTAGGTTTGTCAACGGGAGTTCACGAACATGGCTACAAATGACAAATACTTAAAATCAAATAGTAAGATCTGAGGTAAAAACTATGTTGTTTCAAATATCTCTGTGTGTCTTTCTTAGGATTTTTTGCTGCAGGGAAAACATCCTTGTGTCGTCTTTCTTAGGATTTCTCGTTGCTACAAAGATGGTTCACAAACTTTTAGATGGTTGCTAAGATGATTTTGTGCTTTAATACTATATATTAATAGGGGTCAATAAACACTATAATTACTAATGTATTTGTATATTTATAAGATGATCAATTATATTTCCATAAAGCGAGATTCTACCCAAAGTAATTTAGTCAAATACAGTGTACTATATAATATGTTAATATATTGAACTAATTATATAAAATCAATATCTATGACCATAAAGCCAAATTTTTGTACTCGTTGTGTGATTATACTTTGGAAACTATATTATAAATCTACATTACTCTGAGTATATAGAGAAAAGGTTAGGCGATGATAGGTTATAGTATAATTTTATTCACATTTATGATAATAAAAGCGATTTTATTAGAAAAAAAATCCAAAGAAAGGTATAAAAAATCCAAAGAAAGGTATAAAAAGCCTAAACCAAAGCAAAAAAACAAATGTGTTTTGTAAACACTTATTAGAAAAAGGGTAAAAATCTCCATAACATCATAAGTCCCAGTTCGTCCTCATTTGTTGCTTTAGTTATTCTTATTTAAGCTCAGTTCTTCACTGCTCATCTTTTCAACTTTGATATTTTTCATAGAGCGCTTCTTTGATGTTGACGTGGTGTCCGGGATGTCTACCAAATCTTCATGTGATCGCTTAGAAGAAGTTTTCACCAAGCTAGAGCTTTCTTCACTGTAAGTTAATAGGAATCCCTAGATAATAGACCAATATCAGTCAATATATTTTATCACAATATTAAAAAAACTTAAAATGTACAGGTTCAAGAATATGTTAAAATCACAATTAAATTCAAGTGATTTTAATTACCTTAGAACCAGAAAGCATTATTGTTCCCCTTCCCGAAATAGTTTCTGATCGGGAATCAACTATTAATGTGTTTTAACTGACCAGACTTTTAAAACCTTGTAGATTTCAGCTCCTTTACTGATGTGATTCGAAAATGATATCAACACCAAACTTGAATGTCTTCCCAACAATGTCTTTAATAAACGGAGGAAACAGCTCAGGATCTTAGGTCTAAAATACAAAATTAAGCCATCTATTTAAAAAAAAAAACCTTAATATTAAAGTTTTCCATTCACCAACAATGCATTGAATCCCCAAATATCTCAAATAGTCCTTCCTACAAGTAGCATGAACTTTGATCCCCTGGTAGAAAATGAAAAACAATTTAATTAGAAGAAGAATTCTGGTAAACAAATAATATACTGGGAAAAATATCGCTATGTATACCTTCTTATCTGCAAGAATGATCTCTAAAGTCTCACCAAAACCGGCTTGGGATGGTTTCCAGGTGTGTATGACTTTGGCCTCTATCATCCATGTTGTTATCCACGGCCTAATTTCATCAAGGTACTCAATCTTTTTCTTAGAACTTAGAAGACATCTTTGAGAAATGTATTGAAATCTGCGTACTTCTCTGAGCTCAAAATACCATATATATATAGGGTAAAGAAAAGTTCGACGGTTTAGAGTATTCATATCTAATATCTTTTCTTAAAATTAGCCGTGTGTTTAATGAATAATACCTCTTGGGGATCAAGTTTATTCAAATTATGGTAAATTAGATTTTCATGTTATAATTATTTAGATTTAAGCTATTAAATGCTGCGGTTGTTATGATTGGTTGTTACAAATACTTAGATTGCGCAGCTCTTTTGGATGTCTGCGCAGCTCTTTTGGATGTCTATATACGTTTTCCTTAATGTAACAACTTACCAAGATTTTAGTTTATTTGAGTGAAGTTAGAACTTTTTATTTAAATATTTGAATATATATGGTTATTGATTCGAAAATGATTGGTATTTATGTTGTAGAATATTCGACATTTTTATGCCTGGAAAATCCGGAAATGTGATTAGGATTTTTTTTTTGTTTTTAAGTTATTACTTTATATTCATAATACAGATAACTGCACAACAATATATACAAATATTTAGGAAAAATATAATTTAGATTATAAACATTTTGAATAATGGAAACCGTTTGTCACCTGCAAAATATTGAAGCTTGGTTATTATGTTTGATGTTGCAATTGTTTGTAAAATAACAAATGATTCGAATTTATGAATGTAATGGAAACAATATTAGAATATCAATGTATTGTTTTTAAGTGAAAGTTAGCAGATTCTAAAACATTGTAGCTTGTGTATTATGTTTGATGATGCAATCGTTTGAAAAATTATAAATGATTCAAACTGATGAATGGTAACGAAAACAATATTAGCATATCAATGAATTGTTTTTAAGTGGATGTTTGAAGTTTCTAATAAACGTGGAGCAATGGTGATTCATGGAAAATCATTATGCTATAACGACTGAAGTTTGTTTCAGAACTATTGTATTGTGTTATGTTAATTTTTGACATGCATGTGTTGTTTAAATAAAAGGTTGCCGATATTTGGTAGGTGTTTATCTGAATTAAAATTGTGATTTATGTTGCATAAATAAAAAGAAAAAAAAATTGAATTAAATTAAAAGCATAGATTAAAAATATACCAGTGGCATGTAGTTGTAAATACTTTAAAACTTCAAGGGTACCTCAAAAAAGGCCCTTTGGTTTTAATAGTATTGATGCAGAATAAAATACGTAAATAAATACAAGATATATTATAATTAAAAACTAGATTTTGACCCGCGTTTTGAAAGCGCGGGATAATTTTTGTATGCAAAACTTCTAGAAATAATTAACATTCGATCTTAAACATTTTATGTTTGACGTCTATAATTAAGACGTTTTTATTTTGATACTTTATTTTATTTTATCTCGCACCAGTGTTTATTGTTTGTATATTCAACTCGGATTTGCCGTTGAACCAAATTTGGTGACACGTATATAATCCAGTTTAGATTTAGTGAAAAACCCCATTGATTATAAATCTTATAAATCCGATAAAGACTAAAAAACCACAATTAACCCGTAATCCAACACCGTTTGACCCAGTAAAAACCCATAAAAATCTGATAACTTTTCTTTAAAATGATTATTTTTTCATATAATTATAAATATTACATTTGAAACTTCTGAAGGAAAACTCCAATTGATTAAAAACCCGATAAAGACTAAAAATCCGTGATTAACCCGTGATCCGACATGCTAAAAACCCATGACTAACCCGTGATTCGACACGCTTGACCCAGTAAAAACCCATAAAACTATGATAACATTTCTAAAAATGATTAATGTTTCATATAATTCTAAATATTACATTTGAAAATGATTAATTTTTCATATAATTCTAAATATTTTGCTTTAATAGTATAGATTTAAAACTATCATGATTGGCAGGGTATTTATGATTTAGGTTGTTTAGATTTATGTTATTGATTATTGATTGGTAGGAGATTTAAAAAAAACTTCTGTATTTTTTTTCTAATTTTTGGGTTATTGATTTGAAAATACATGTGCAACTAAAATAATTAACTCTATATATTGCACAACTATTAAGGATCTTCATATACTCAAAAGTTAGAGTAGTAAGCTAATACAAGTTTTTTTATATGTCACCTTTTATTGTTATCAATATGAGTAGTTTCATGTATATTTTAATATTATTTATAAATAAATTAAATAAAATGATTTAGGGGTTTAGGAGTTTGTCTTTGTTTCATACTATACATATAAAATGTAAACATACAACGTATATACACACGAATCTGTTAATATATGTTAGATTCTCAAAAACATGAATAGGACAATATGTAAAGTATTAAGCATTAAGCTGATATAATTGTATCATAATATTAAAACTTCGTAATATTGTAATGTTAAAGTCTCAATATTTATAAATAACACATAAACTTCATAAGCAATAGAAATTATTTTCAGATGGCCGTGATTGTAGTTTGGTTATTTAACAAAGCTAAAAACTAAACATTGTTGAATTAGATAGATTTTGTTAGGATTAAACAGATCTAGTTATGATTTAAATAAAAAACATAAATTTTAAATAAAGTAATGGGATGAATCTGTAAATACTTTTAAACTAGGAGGGTACCTTAAAAAAAGACTTTCTATTTTAATAGTATTGATATGAAAATAAATCATTCAAATCTTTCTTGTTTAAGAAATGTAAATGGATACCTAACCAAATCTATATCTAACAAAATAGATATCTAAGAAAAATTTCAATTTTTTTTATTAATAAGTTTAAATCAAATATACTAACAAAATCAATACCCAACCGAGCATAGCATATTAAATGGTTAATAGGATAAATAACTTGGATAATAATCCCAAAATATTGCATATTCGAATTAATTGAATATATTTTATTGGAAATTTAAATTTGACTACTATTGAATAAAACACTCGTGTATTAAGCTTTGTAATCTGTAAAGCAAAGTTTATTCACATATTTAATTATCCATGTGTATAAAACCTAATATGATAGTGTAAACCAATATTATCTTTGAATGTGTAAACCATATTTAATGTTAATATTTAATTAAATATTGTTTTGACACTTTTTATGAACATGTATTTTATTCGGTTCTGGTTTATTAATTAGAATGAATATTTAAGGTCAAACTGGTTTATAACTATAATTGTTAGACTTATATATATCACACGAACTCTTTCTGGGATCGGTATGAGACAAAACCATGGGTCAAAAGACTCAGAATATTTTAACAAAAAAAGGCTCATAATATAGTCTAGTTGAATGTCGATTAGGGCATGTATAGATAAATGATATTTAAATTAAATAATAGAGGTAGAAATCAAATAATTAGAATTATAAAGTTAAGTGGTTTCATATATATTCATTTAAGAAAAATCTCGTTAGGTATATATAAATAATTTCAATAATTTTTATTTTAAAATTCGAGCTGAAAGGTTGAGATAAATAAGGGAATATATATTTTGTTGGAATAAAAGAAATATCTTGTAAAATAATAATTAAATAAAAGTATAGCCTAAAATAAATGCAGTGGTATGGGATGGTAAATATTTTAAAACTCCAAGGGTTCCTCAAAAAAGGCCCTTCAGTTTTAATAGTATTGATGAAAGCATATGTTTATTATTTCGAAAAATCTGGTTTTGAAAATGCGGGTCTAATGCAAAACTATGTTTATTTTTGAATTGTGTCTGTCTAAATTAAGTCTCTTATATTTTTGGTTATATCATGTACTATTATATTTTTAAAAAATATAAATATTTACAAACTACCTAATATTTCAACAAATAATTATACATAATTTTTATTAATTCATATAACAACAAATAATATAATTTTAGTAATATATATTTTAAATAATATAATTTTGAAATATACAGTTTGAAATTTTAATTATCTACACAATATTATACAACACTATATTAATGTACATTTTCATTAAAAAATATACCATGAACATCACTAAACAAATATTTTTCTAGAACTGGCTTACCCCAAACATATATTTGCTTTTAAGAAAAATCCCAAATTAAAAATTCAAATAAATGACCATCTTTAAATTTTATTGACAAAAAATACTTTAATCTAATATTTTATATTTTAATTTAATTTATCAGAATAAAATGAATAAAGACGCGCGCAAGATTTAAAGAAGAAAATGATCTCACAAATTATATAATTCAAAGTTTAGATACATTGAAAAAAGCACACAAATCTCAAAATTGATAAACATATGAATCTATAAAATGAACAGAATTAATCAATTTAAAGGTATTCTCAAAAATTAAAAACATATAAAAATCAAAAATATATTCGCGCATCTGTGCGGTTAAAATCTAGTTTTTATTTACTGTTAATGCATCTCACAATAATGCATCTAAATTTAAGGCATATGATTATTTAATACACATTTTAAAATTCCACAAAATATCAATCACATTTCATATCCAACACGATATCATAACATAGATCTCCACACAAGAGTAGAGCATGGTTTGACCCGCTCCTCTTTACTCGCCAATCAGTGGATCAGGTCAGTTTTTTTTTTCAAAGTATGATTTACTTAACCCGCAAATTTTTTATATCCATACCTGTTAACTTGTAGGACCCGCAGATATTATTAAATATAATAAAATATTTTAGTTATATATTTATATGAAAATAATATAAACATTTGTAATATTTTCTATATTCTTACAAAACTTTTTTAGCTTTTAAATTTCTTTTTACGAATTGATAGATATTCGTAAATCAATTTCCATCGACGCATACCACCCATTTAAATAAGCTCAACCTGCACCAATAACTTAAATCACTCGACTCGTACCGATCAGCAGCGGATCAAATGGGGCAGGATCGAACTTTGATTAAAATTCCCAGCCCTATAGGCTATAGATAACCAACAACGAGAGTTAAATAAAGCAGAGACTTTAAGCCAGTGAACAGTTTTTTTTTGAGAAATTAAGCCATTGAACAGTTTCTATCAAGACAACCAACAAGGTAGTAATGACATCATAACAGAAATCAGAAGTTTGCATTGTGAAACGCATTACTATAACGTAATTTTTAAGCAAATCATAGTAAAATAATCAACCGGTAAAGAATTAAAGACACGTTAGATTTGATTTTTCTTTTAAATCAAACATGATAAGTCAATAAGAATTATCTGAATTAACATTCCAAAATAATAGCACAGTGGATTACGTCAAACAAGCCAAAAAACTTCAATCTTTTGCAAATTTTCAACCAAATTTACTCTAATACGGTTAAATATGCATTAAATGATTAATTAAGTTGATGCTATTTATCGGAAGTCAAATACTCTATCTGTTTCAAAAAGATAAAAAAAAATTGTTTCAAAAAGATATATATTTTATATTTTCAATGTGATTTTTGTCAACTAATAATGAAAAATTGTGAAGTTCAAGAACATTAATTGTATTTTGTAAAATTTTATTGGTTTAAAAATATAGGAAACATAAAATAACAGAAAACTATGCATTTATAACTAAGTTTTACTCCCTCCATTCTTAAAAGATCCATATTTTAAGATTTTCACACTTATTAAGAAAATATATCAAATTTTAGTTACCAATACATTATTTTCCGTAATCAACTATTTTCCACAAGTTTTCACCAATAGAATTTTAATAAATGCAATTATGTTTTTTGAAGTTTATAATTTACATTTAATTTTTACATTGAAAATATGAAAAATACTAGTATATCTTTTTGAACCAAATATGTTTTCTAAAACATGGATCTTTTAAGAACGGAGGGAGTAATATGTTTTATTAAAAAGTATGAAAATTTTAAAACATGTATTATTTTGAAACGGATGGAGTATTTGTTTTTATTTGTGTTAACTAGATTTTATTATTCTTGACCACATTTGTATATCACTTAAGAAGACACAAATTTTTAAAATTTAACATTTGAGGTGATTTGATTTTTAATGAGGTTTTAGATGATTTCAATAAGTTGCAGAGATTTAGGTGATTTTTGTTAAACTACTCTAGGATATCATCTAAAACCATGAGATTTGAGTTTTAATTTTTTTTTAACTAAGAAATTCCTCCAAACACCCTAAAATCACCTGAAAACTTTAAAACTCCACAATTTAAAATAAGTTCAATAACAGTGGATTTCAGAGTACTTTACAGAATGTCAAGTTCAATAACACTGGATTTTAAATGAATTTTTAAAATTCATGTTTGAATAACAGTGAATTTGTCATTTTAATACCAATCACCTAAAACTTTCAGTTGAATACACCCCTCAGAATACTCAAAGATAAAATTACAGGATCTCTTTATAGAAAATAAAATATTTTTAATTAACATTACAATAGAAACTTATAGAAAATTTTCAGTACATATATTATTATATTTTAAATTAATTTATATTGATTTTAGTCGTAAGAAGGTAAACAATCCCTAAAAACACAACAACTTAAAATTAGTAGTTACTTATTATCTATACTTATCCAAGTTGATCAGCGTATTTATCCTTAGTCAAATATACGTTTCCAAGAAACTCTCAGTTAGTAACTGAATATATATTCTCAAGCCATTATAAATACGTTGTCTCTGTCAATCACTTAACACATCAAAAGTTTCTTCAAATCTCTCCTTTAATCATTCTTTCAACGTTTTCATTTAGCGTTTAACAATGGAGTTGGATCTTTCACCCAGACTACCGAAGAAAGTGTACGGAGGAGACGGAGGTTCATACTATGCATGGTGCCCTGAAGAGTTACCCATGCTACGTGATGGCAACATTGGAGCCGCTAAGCTCGCTCTCGAGAAGTATGGCTTAGCTCTTCCTCGCTACTCTGATTCCTCCAAGGTCGCTTACGTTCTTCAAGGTCCGTTTCTTCTTAGATCTTTCCGTTGATAACGTCACTCTCTTGTTTTATGCAAAGTTTTCAACTTTTTTTTTGTGATTCATATGTTTTTATTTAATGGGTTTGAACAGTTTCAAAACTGATATTAAAGTAATATACTGTCTCTTTGTCAGGATCTGGAACAGCTGGAATTGTTCTCCCTGAGAAAGAAGAGAAAGTTATTGAAATCAAGAAAGGAGATGCCATAGCTATACCTTTCGGTGTAGTGGCATGGTGGTTCAACAATGAAGACACTGAGCTTGTCATCCTCTTCCTTGGTGAGACTCACAAGGGTCACAAAGCGGGACAGTTCACCGAGTTTTACTTAACCGGTTCCAATGGAATCTTCACCGGTTTCTCAACCGAGTTTGTCGGCAGAGCATGGGATCTCGATGAGACAACAGTGAAAAAGCTTGTCGGGTCTCAGACAGGAAACGGGATCGTTAAGGTTGATGGGAGTTTGAAAATGCCTTCACCTAGGAAAGGTGACAGGGAAGGGTTTGTGTTGAACTGCTTGGAGGCTCCTCTTGATGTTGATATCAAGGATGGAGGAAGAGTTGTTGTGTTGAACACAAAGAATCTTCCATTGGTTGGTGAAGTTGGTTTTGGTGCTGATCTTGTGAGGATCGATGGACATTCCATGTGTTCTCCTGGATTCTCTTGTGACTCTGCTCTTCAAGTTACTTACATTGTTGGTGGTAGCGGTCGTGTTCAGGTGGTTGGAGCTGATGGAAAGAGGGTTCTTGAGACTCATGTGAAAGCTGGTGCTTTGTTCATTGTTCCTAGGTTCTTTGTTGTCTCCAAAATTGCTGATTCTGATGGCTTGTCTTGGTTCTCCATTGTGACCACTCCTGAGTAAGATCTTTTTTATGTTGTTTGGTTTATTTAAAGAAGTTTGCTTAACAAGTTTCTATGAATGTTTTGGCAGTCCCATTTTCACTCACTTGGCGGGTAAGACATCTGTTTGGAAGGCATTGTCGCCGGAGGTTCTGCAGGCGGCGTTTAAGGTTGTTCCGGAGGTGGAGAAGGCTTTCCGATCTAAGAGGACTTCTGATGCCATTTTCTTCCCTCCTCCCAACTAGATTATGAACTAAGATTTGGTGGTTTTAATTTCGTTTGTGGTTTAAGCAAGTGTGTTTTATTTATTTTCTGTTGGTCTTTATGGACTATGGTGCTTTCTTCTCCTTGTTTGAATAAATAAGAAAGGATGAAAACTTCTTTTAATTGATTCTCAGATACTTTTGAATCGACGTTGACTTTATTTTTCCAGAATTCCTTAACGTGTTTCAACCAAAACTAGAAGTTGTGCTTTATTGTATACATCAAGTAACGGATACGTCCATGAACAACTAGGCTGTTTCCACTAATGGAACCGGAGAGCACTGTACTCTTCTCTTGACCAGTATTAGGTCTTATTCATTTATAATTATACTCATTCTTCATGCTCGTTAAGTTTAATTACTATCATATAGAGTTGGAGAGGCTCTAGTCTTTGGATAATTTGACGAATTAATATTCAAATCTTGTGAAAAAGTTATAGATTATTTTTAATTTTTTTTTGTATGCTTGTTCTCCCAAACCAAACCACCAGCTAATGGAAAATAGCTATATCACCTGCTCCATTTCATCAACTCCATCTTTCTTTTAACCAATTTACTTTGTACGTATATTCATTCTTGTCTATATATACTTCCAGAATTTGCGTATCACTTAATTCAAACAACAATCTTGGCTTCTCTAATAATTTCTTGTTCAATGGCAGCAGGTCAAAATATACTCTCTTTCTTGGTTATAGCTCTCTTTGTTACTTACGCAGCTGCTGCTCGGTTTCTTGACGAAGAAGATACATTCCCAGCCACAACCACCCCTGGCTCAGGTCCCTTCCCTGGTCCTTTACCAGCGTCTGGCTCAAGTTCTGCTGGAACTGGCTCAGGCTCTGCCGGAACTGGCTCAGGTTCTCTAGGAACCGGCTCAGGTTCTCTAGGAACCGGTTTCGGTGCAGGAACAGGATCAGTAACATCAACTGGTTCAGGTCTTACTGCCACCAGTCTCGGTGCAGGAACAAGGCCAGTCTCATCAAGTGGTTTAGGTCCTTTGACTACTACTGGTTCTGGTCCTCTACCAATCGCTGGCTCTGTTCCTGGTCCTTTACCAGTTGGTGGTGGTCCAGGTTCCTTGCCTGCCACTGGTCCCGGTCCTTTACCATCTGCTGGTTCAGCCACCGGTCCTGGTGTAGGTACCGGCCAAGCTCTTGGTGGTGGTGCAGGTGCTGGTCCAGCTCTTGGTGGTGGTGGTGGTGTAGGTCCTGACCACACATTAGTGTTCTTTATGCACGACATACTCGGCGGTTCGAACCCCACAGCCAGAGCCGTAACCGGAGTGGTTGCAAATCCGGCTTTAAGTGGTCAACTCCCATTCGCTAAACCCAATGGCGCAAACCTTCCAATAACAAACGGAGTTCCATCTAACAACAACAACAATGGAATCGTCAACAACAACAATGTCCCTCTTCTCGTTGGACTCGGCGGAACCACAGCCAACATTCTCCAGGACAACGGAAATAACCTTTTAAATGGTCTGCCAGTTGCTAACGGCGGTCAGCTCCCGAGCGGTTCTGCTCTACAGATGCTTATGTTCGGAACGATGACTGTGATAGACGATGAACTAACCGAAGGGCATGAACTTGGGTCTGGTCTGCTCGGAAAAGCGCAGGGGTACTATGTGGCGAGTGCGGTTGATGGAACTAGCCAGACGATGGCCTTTACGGCCATGTTTGAGAGCGGTGGTTATGAAGATAGTATAAGCTTCTTTGGTGTTCATAGAACAGCGGCTTCGGAATCGCATTTAGGAGTTATGGGAGGTACCGGTAAGTATGTGAACGCGAGAGGATTTGCGATTGTGAAGACGTTTACAGGATCTAGCGGGACGCAGCAGCAGCAGCCGCATCAGTTCACTGATGGCCTTGAGACTGTTCTCCAGTGTACTGTTTATCTATCTTACTAGCCTTGCTTTATTTTCTTCTTCTTATGTTGGAGTTTGGGAATTAATGTTTGGTTCGTGCATGTGGTTTTATCAGTTGTAATCTAAATGTGAAAGAATTGTGTAAGAAAATACATGAAACTGAACTTTGTATTTAACTTTTGTTTTGCTTGTGAAGTTGAAGATTTCAGTTATTTCTGTTTTGCATTTTCAAGACAACTCTTTTCATATCTTCATGCAAACGAGAGAAAAGGCTAGAGAAGGTTTTTTATTAAAGTAAAAAAGGTTGAGCGTTACAAAAGAAAAGGGAGTAAAAGAAGGTTGAATTCAGGAAGCACATCTTTACTTTGGAAAATAAGCCTCGCAATTGTAAGCCTAGGGGTTAGCATTGTAAAGCCAATTGTCGCTGGAATAGGATACAACATTTTTTGCAAAGGATAATCAAAATGCATTAGACCTCGAGAATTTGGACAACAGTATTAGGCACTCGTCAAATGGATGGGCTTTGAATGGGTACATTGATATTGGTTTCCCTATAAAACTATGCAGTTACTGGGCTAAATAATTCAACAATTTGATTTTATCATTTATAGTCTAGTCTCTACAAGTTGGCTTTGCAAATCGAATAACATATTTCCAAAGCTTCCGTGAATGGTTTGATATATAGTTTTTTTTTTTGGAGTTTGGTTTCTTCTGCAGTGAGCCCCTACATTTAGATGTTACGTTTGCATTACCTTTTGAGAATTCAAGCTACATCGCACTACCCCATGCTATAGGAAATATGGTGTGCCGTGACACGTGGCGATCAAGTAACGAAGTTGTAGGGATTTCGTTAGGCGTTGGTTGTAAGTGGAGAAGCAGAGTTCGAATAAAAGAGAAAGAGTAGATTCATTTGAAAAATTAATCTGAAATGTATAAAAGTTTTCTTATCTTTTATTTATATTCTGAGAGATTGAGAGACGAACTTATCATAGCTTTTGAGTTGTTTCTTCTTGTAAACTCTTGGTTTGGTGAAGCGATTCTTTGTGAATAACATTGGATCGATTTGGTTGAGGAAAGTATAGATTTACTGTATCAAAAGTATCAGACATCAAATGAACCTCGGTAACAATGGCAGAAACGAGATCTCAGGCTCTGATGAAAGGGACGGCGGCGGCACATGAAACGGAGGGAGCAGTTTTGAGTCGCTTCGAAGCGTTGGAAAAAGCGAAACGAACGTCACGAACAAATGGATGAAAGCGTGAGAGAGTTGATCCAAACATTTAAGCTGATGACGAACAACAATCCTATGAATCCGTCGACGAACGATAATCAATCAAAAGATTTGTATCGTCGTCTATGACTAAGGTAATCAATCTCACTACACTGGTATGACTCGACTGGCGAAGGTTGATTTTCCGAGATTCAATGGTGAGAACGTGAAGGAATGGTTGTTTAAAGTCGAAGAGTTCTTCGGAATTGATAACACACCGTTTGAGATACGAGTACGTCTGGCTTCGATTTATTTTGATCAGATAGCATCAGCGTGACATCAATCATTAGCTCAATCTGAACAAGATACTTATGTTATTGAAGATTGGGAACAATATAAAGTTCTACTGAAGGAGAGATTTGAAGATGTGTTGGACGATCCTATGGCTGAATTGAAGAATTTGCAGGAAACTGCAGGAATCGTGCTTATCATGCTAAGTTTGAATTGATTCAAACTCATGTGAAGTTGAGCGAGAGTTATCTTGTGAGTACTTATCTGGCAGGGCTGAATACTGATACGCAGAAGCATATTTGGATGTTTCAGCCTAAATCTGTGCATGAATGCTTGTTGTTGGGACACTTATATGAGACTGCTCACCCACGCAAGACATCATCTCAGAATTGGTCTCAAGGGAAGTTAAATAACAATTCGAGCAAAGGACTGTTGCAGTATCCGAAACCTTCTGAGAATAAGATGTATAGCAATGAAGGTTCTGAGAAGCTTAAAGAAGGAGCTAAACAACCACAAAAGTTTCTATCTAAATGAAGAGATGAGCGATAGAAGAGCAAAAGGCCTTTGTTATTACTGTGATGAGAAGTACACTCCTGGTCACTACTTGAAGTATAAAAAGACTCAACTTTATATGCTAGAAACAGAAAATGAAGAGTTTTTTGAGGCAGGGGATGGTAGTAAGCAGAAAGAAGAGGAGGGTGATATTGCACACATTTCGGTGAGTGGTGTTGCAGGAATCACTGAGAACTATCGGACAATGAAGGTCCACAGAGTTCATGGAAGAATATACTCTATATTCTCATTGATTCTGGCTCAACACATAATTTCATGGATCCTACAGTGGCAGAGAAGTTAGGTTGTACGATCAAGCCACCACAGATGAAACATGTAGCAGTAGCAGATGGAGGTAAACTGCTTGTGAAGGGACGGTTGGAACAGTTTGAGTGGCGTTTTCAAAATGCTTCTTTTCAGCAGGATATGATGTTGATCTCGTTGGGCAACTGTGATATGGTTTTAGGAGTACAATGGTTGTCAACGTTGGGGCCTATAACTTGGGATTTTTTGAAGCTTGAGATGCAATTCAAATATCTCAACATACGTGTGGTGTTACATGGCATTAAGGAGGGAGTGGTGACAGAAGTTAAGTCTAAAAAAGTGAAGATGTTCGAAGAGAATGCTCAGATCTCCATGATATACGTTAATCAGATGGAAGAGGAGGAGGATCTGCGACTATATTCTTTGGAGATGAGTGCAGATACAAAAGAGACAACAGAGTTAAGTGGATTGTTGCAGGAATACAGTGATATATTTGAAGAACCTACAACACTTCCACCTCTCCGAGTGAACCATGACCAAAAGACGGAGATTGATAAGATGGTTCAAAGTCTGTTGGATGCAGGAAATATACAAAACAGTTCCAGCCCGTATGCATCTCTGGTGGTACTTGTTTAAAAAAAGACAATATATGGAGATTGTGTGTTGATTGCAGGAACCTCAACAGCATGACAATTAAAGATCGTTTCCCTATCCCATTGATTGAGGATCTCAATGGATGAACTTGGTGGATCATCAGTGTACTCGAACATAGAATTGTGTGCTGGTTATCATCAGGTGAGGATGGACCCCAATGATACACACAAGACAGCTTTTAAGACTCATAGCAGCCACTATGAGTACCTTGTGATGCCGTTTGGGTTAACTAACGCCCCTGCAACCTTTCAGCATTTGATGAATTTGGTTTTCAAGTCGTTCCTACGTAAATTCGTTCTCCATCTTTTTCGATAATATACTCATATACAGTGATTCATTGGAGAAGCATCATTGGCATCTGAAACAAGTTTTTTAAGTGATGAGAGTGAATAGCTTGTTTTCGAAGAAAAGTAAGTGTGAGTTTGCTACTGAATGTGTGGAGTATTTGGGACACTTCATTGAAGCTAAAGGAGTGTCCACTGACCCAAACAAGATTAAGGCAGTGCATGACTGGCCGCAACCTACCAACTTAAAAAAAAAAAATTGAGGGGTTTTTCTTGGTTTGGTGGGGTACTATAGAAGATTCGTCAAAGGGTTTGGTGGTATTGCAAGACCACTTACTGCTTTGACGAAGAATGACTCCTTTTTATGGTCTGAAGAAGCGCAAACAGCCTTTACAGAGATGAAGTTAGCTTTATGTAATGCTCCTGTATTGGCTTTACCAGATTTCAGCAAGCAATTCATTGTGGAAACTGATGCTTGTGGGAGAGGCATTGGAGCAGTGTTGATGCAAGAGGGACATCTGTTAGCTTATATCAGTCAACATTTGAAAGGCAAGTAGCTCCACATATCGATATATGAGAAAGAACTCCTTGCTGTTGTGTTTGCGGTACAAAAGTGGAGGCATTATCTTCTCCATGATCATTTCATCATTCGAATGGATCAGAGAAGCTTGAAATACTTGCTTGAACAAATACTGAACACGCCTATTCAACAGCAATGGTTGCCTAAGCTGTTAGAATTCGACTATGAGATTTAGTACAGACAAGGTAAGGACAATCTTGCTGCTAATGCGTTGTCCAGAGTCAAAGGGTCTGAAGTGTTGAGTATGGTCTTATCTGCTATGGATTGTGACTTGATGAAACAAATTCAGGAGAGTTATAAGAAGGATGTGTTGATAAAGGAGGTGATCGAAGCGTTAAAGAAAAAAACATTTTACTTGGTCTTAAGGAACTCTGAGGCGTAAGAGTAAATTGGTTATACCTGACGACATGCACTTCGTAAGACGATATTGAGTTGGTTACATGAGTCAGGAAGTGGTGTCATTCAGGAAGAGATGCAACATATCAAAGGGTGAAGAGTTTGTTCTATTAGAAGGAATGAATAAAGATATACAGAGCTATATCAGAGGTTCCAACGTGTGTCAACAATGTAAACATGAGACAGTGGCGTCCCCGGGCTTGATTCAGCCGTTACCAATTCCTTCCTCTATATGGTCTGACATTTCGATGGACTTTATAAATAGACTTCCTAAATCATTTGGTAAATCAGTAATATTTGTCGTCGTTGACAGACTGAACAAAGCAGCACACTTCATGGCTCTTAGTCATCCATACACGACTGCTTCAGTGGCTCAAGCGTTTTTAGACACAGTCTTCCGCTTACATGGCTTCCCTCAGTCTATTGTTAGTGATCGAGACACGTTTTTCTTGAGTGAATTTTGGAGAGAATTGTTCACTCTACATGGTGTTTCGTTGAACTATTTTACAGTTTATCACCCTTAAAGTGATGGTCAAACGGAAGTCTTGAACAAGTGCCTTGAAACCTATCTTCGGTGCATGACAAACGAGAGACCTCATCTGTGAAGCAAAGGGCTCCCTTTGACTGAGTTTTGGTACAACAAAACGTTTCATACTTCGACGCAAATGACACCATTTAAAGCTTTTTATGGATGACCACCACCACTGCATCTTTCTTATCTTCTTGGAGAGTCAAAAGTGGAGGTAGTGGCTGCGTCTTTACAAGAACGAGAGAATATGATATTGTTGCTGCAGTTACACTTACTTCGTGCACAGCATCGCATGCGTCAAAATAAAGATTTGCACAGAAAAGAGCGCAGCTTTGAGATTGGAGATTATGCGTATGTGAAGTTACAGTTACACTTACTTCGTGCACAGCATCACATGCATCAAAATGAAGATTTGCACAGAAAAGAGCGCAGCTTTGAGATTGGAGATTATGCGTATGTGAAGTTGCAGCCTTACAGACAGCAATCAACAGTTCTTCGCTCCAATAACAAGCTAGCTCCGAAATTTTTTGGCCCTTATAAGATCATCAATCGTTGTGGTTTTATTGCGTATAAGTTGGAATTGTCACCATCTTCCCTCATTCACCCAGTTTTTCATGTTTCACAGTTAAAAGTCTTGGTGGGGAATGTTCATACTTCGACTGTGATGGGAGATGTGTTGACTAAGTTGCCATTGCGAATTCTAGAAAGTAAGATGGTTAAGAGACAAAGAAGAGCAGCAACGCAAGTTTTGGTTCAGTGAAAAAATCAGGGAGAAGAAGAAGCGACATGGGAGTTCCTTTATGACTTGCAGAAGAAGTTTCCCACCTTTGAACCTTGTGGTCAAGGTTCTTCCGAAATGGAGGATTTGCTATAGGAAATATGGTGTGCCGTGACACGTTGATTGGCCGTTAAAGACGTTAAGAAGTCAAGACACGTGTCTGTCAAGTAACAAAGTTGTTGGGATTCCGTTAGGTGTTGGTTGCAAGTAGAGAAGCAGAGTTCGAATAAAAGAGAGAATAGATTCATTTGAAAAATTAATATGAAATATATGAGAGTTTTCTTATCTTTGTTTTTATTCTGAGAAATTGAGAGACAAACTTATCATAGTTTTTGAGTTGTTACTTCTTGTAAACTCTTGGCTTGGTGAAGTGATTTTTTGTAAATAATATTGGATTGGTTTGGTTGAGGAAAGTATTTACCGTACCACCCCACGGATGTGTTCTTAAGTCGGTCAAAAATAATGATTGCGCATGGTGCATGACAATGACACAAACAGAGATTTGGGTACAAGCAAATCAAGTATGTTCTTGGGGTCTCAAGTCAATTACCAATGAGACTTTTAAGAATAGAAAAATATTTATAAAATCAAAATCTGTGCAACCAAAATTCTAAAACCAAAACTTATTGGTATAAAATCAAAATCTCTACAACCAAATTTCTAAAACAAAAAATTTTATACCAAAATTTATTGGTATAAAAAATTTCTTTACTGCTTTTATTAGTCTAGTATTCGTTGCTCTAATTCCCTTCATGGGTATCACAGACTGAAATCCCGTTTCCTACGTAGCTTTTAATTCTCTTAATATATCAACTTTAGGCTTCATATGCTTTGGGCTTCGAATCCTTTGATTTGCAGGACGGGTTATGTATACAAATATCATCTTTTAATCTCTTATGCATTAACCAACAGAGTTTTGTTCCTCCACATAAGTTTAGTATCGAGCTTTCGTGGCAAAAAGCTACTAAAACTTACTTGGTAGGCTTTTGCTTAATGGGGTATAGGTCTTTTTGACACTTTTGTGCAAAGTTATATTGTGATCATCTATCTTTCCGCCGTTTATATTACTACCAATCTTGCCATACATGCAGTTTTGCACTAACACATACTAATGTTGATTGTCTCTACAATTCATGAATAAAATGCTTTTGGGGGTATATATAGTGCTCAAAAACTTGCGAAAATCCTTACTAAATATTTTCCATGTGATGTTTTCTGCTTGTTTTACTGGAAATTTGCTTAAGTAGTGTGTTATATGGTCCACCACAGATTCGGAAAGATTAAACTAATAAAAACATAAATTAATTATTTTAAAATTGGTATGTATAGCTCAAATTGTATAGCGTTCGTTTTGCATGCGAAAGGCACGGGGTTCGATATTCCACATCTCTAATCCTCTTACTTAATTTTTGCCAAAAACTAGTTGTTGTTGTAAATCAAGAAAGAAGGAATTAGTTATATCTTATTCATAACATAATGTGCCCTTTATATAGAGAATTATAAGATAGATAAACCACCATAGATAAATGGGAATAGTACAAATCCTAAATCAATAAGATAAAAGTTAAACCGCCTAAGTGAAAAAAGAAATTGCCTCTTTGGTTATTGCATTCACTAATTGGTTCATAACACTCCTCTTTGAATGTTATAACCATTAAGAGTTTGTAATACGTTTTGGATGTTGCCTCATTAAAACCTTTCTAGGAAAATCCAATGGGACAAAACCATTGATAAGAAAAAAGAGTACAACACGTATTACTCCCCCTAATATGTACCTCACTAAATGTCTTTCAGTCAACGCATCCCGATCTGATGCGTAAGCTTCTTGAATATCGAGGTCGGAAGTGACTTGGTGAATAGATCGGCTCTGATATGTTGGGTCATGTCCCCTTATCAGATGATATAAGGTATTCTGAGACAGCTTGTACATGTCTCACGAAAACAATCATATCTCAAGTTTCATCTTCTGGAATGACTTGATTCAAAGTGGAGACAAAAATAGACTCAAAGATCTTTCTCTGGACACTAAGTTCATATTTTAATTCCATACAAAAGATCTCGTTTGATTGACAAACTTTCGACCTTTCGATTATGTCTCGCAAATGGAATGTGTCCTTGATTCTTTTCAAGTATGATTGATCTTGAACATTCTCTCCTGATTCTCTAAATCTCAAAAATTACTTTAAGAGATTGATAACATTCCTCTTTAGGTGTCTTTGTGTTCTTTGTTGCCTCGTTAAAAACTTGACATGGAAAAACCCAGTGGGATAAAAATCATGTTAAGGAAAAATAGTACAACCAAGCACATCATCATATTCTCCCCCTGGAAGCATCAGCTCTTCGGGAAAAGTATTCTCACATACATATCATCCTTTTGAGAATTGATATAATCATTTCTTTAATGAATAAACTCGTTTGATTGTCGAATAATTTCTTAGACCATTGGACTTCTTGTCCATAATATTAGTTTCACACAAAAAGGTCATATCTTGGTCTATATGGAACTATGTCCAAATTTCCTTTAAAGACAATCTTTTAAACTTTCATACTGTATATACGAGTTATTCCTCCTCTTCTTACAAGATTTACTAGTTTGATCATTCTTCTTGCCATACAGAATCACATCTTTCAATTATGAAAGAGATTAGGAAAATTTAAATATTATCGAATTTCATGACCAAGAATTATTTCCTTTATATGTTCAATATACTCACGCGGTAATGTTCTCGAGAACTAGCAATTGTTGCTTCTAGCAGTCTAGATCCTTATGGGGTTCATTGATTCTTGCAGTTTATATTCTTTTGGATCTTTCATATAAATTTCATTGTTCTAGTGACTCTCAATTCCTTTTCTTTGTTGCCAGACTAAAGAAACTTGAAAGTTGATGCTTCCACCACATGATGATGCGTTTCTTATAATAATTTCAGGTCTTTGTGAGAACTCTTGTGAAACTACTCTTTTGCATCTCACAACTTTTCATCATCTCATTCTTTCTTTCATATAAAGACCCATTTATGTGCCACTGATTTTACACCATTAGGTGTACGGACTACCGGTCCGAATACTACTCTTTTTCCAAGATATTTAGTCCCACATCTATTGCTTATTTATATTTTGGCCAATCATTTCCTTGTGTACACTTTTCAATAGATGGTTCATGATCCTCATTCTCATCAACTGCTATATTGCATGCACAAATATTAACGACGTCGATTTGATATCGGTTCCATATTGTTCCAGACATGACATAACTTATTTGAGATTTCTTTATTCTCAGGTACCTGAATTTCTTTCTTGTCATGTTTTCTATCTCTTCTAGAGATCTTTAATATTTCATTCCCTGATTCTGCCATTCTCATTTATGCTCCTTCTCTTTTCCGAGGATTATCATATTTAGAACCGATAGGTATATCACGCTTCAGGCGTTCTTTAGACTCATTAGAAGTTTGATATTGTCCTTCTGGGACATTTATTTTAACTGGGGCATTTACAGCTGGTGTAACTTAATCACTTTCTTAGGATCAGTAAACGAGTCTGGCAACTCATATGTTAATCTTTGTAATATAATTATCTACATACATTCATTTTGGACTTATAATCACGCGTTTTAGTCCGAGGATCAATGATAATTCATTTCAACTCATTCATTTTCCAGCTGTTTATTTTCTCCCCCTAATGTTGGATAGACTAACTTTTGAGTCTTTCTAATAAAATCTTCTTGATTGTTATCATCAATATCCAACATATTCATAACTTCATTTGAAGTCTCATCTTTTAATGGTGTGGTGGAGCAACTAAAAATTATCCAAATTTTCTAGATGGGGATCTTTGGTTCCTGACCCAAAACCAATTTGATGGGGAGAATTATTTATTACTCTTTGGCAATATGTGAATCAATGCTGCTGCGTCTTACGTATGAACATTAGCTACAAGATGTTCATCATGTATCTCCACATGCATAAAATAATCATCAAAGGCTTATTAATTCACCAGTATTACCAATTAGTCTCGCAAACATCAAGTTGCGGATGACAAGGATACATACGACCATTTTGTCGATGTATTAATTATAAACATATGGTGGATGATCAGTCCACCTGTGGGTGATCAAGCCCACAAACATTTCCTTGTATAAATAGATTTCAAATCTATTTGACTGGTGAAAACCGTATTCTTATATTGCCTTATAAGCAAGCAGCATAAAGCAGATCATTCGTAAGAATCTTCTGGTTCTTCAACGAATGTCTATATGATATATATTTTCGCATCATTACTAAACCGGGATGCATAACCGGTTTGCCAAATATTATATTTTCCGGTAAATTTCTGGTTTGCTATTATATCTATCTCCATTTTCTAATCATTGTGTAGTACAATACAATATTGCATTGAGTGATACTTCTGAAGCTATTCAACATTTCCCTTTACTTATTGTCTCAACATTATTAGATTCCAAATACCTTGGTAATTTTATAAATGACTCTTTAAGTCTATTTCTAGTGTGAACATACTTATGGATGTTCTACTTATTAGGGATGTGAGATTTTCTAATTCTTATTCTCGAGATGATAACACTGCTTTTTGTCAATCTCGAATTGAATCTCAACTAAAAGTCAACAACATACCCAGCTTAAGGTCATGTTTTATATCTTAGATCCTTTTGATCTTTGAGACTTGGGAAAGTATAAGTATAGTTCCCATAGGGATACATGTATCTGCTCTTCTAGAGCTTCAAATAATGTAGATACTACAAGACATTGTACTCAGAATAATTTTCTTTCATCTCTAGATGAATATTTCTTGTTTATTACCAACTTTATTTTCTCAACTTTAAGTGAGAATATGAGTTATAAAAAGAAATTATTTGGCTTTTGATCTTAAAATCCAAAAGATAGTGGTAATATAATAATAAATAATTTTAAATTATATAGAGATATGTATTATTATAAATATTTTATTATATTAAAAATAATATTTTTATAGAAATTATTTTACTCACTATCATATCATTAATCATCTCTATATTACTAGCTTTCAGTTAAGCATTTAAATAAAACTATATGTCATGCACAAATTAATTTATCTAATCAAAATTTTTGTTGACTATAAATCAATGCTAAGCATGATAGGAAAATAACACTTATCTTGATAAAGAAGAATAACACGGAAATCGGAAAACTGGCATGGAAATGGTCTTTACAACACTTTATGATTCTCAGCTCTCTGGAATCTCGTGTAGAACAATTTGTATAAACCTGAGATATTCACAATTTTGCTCATGAATTGGCACCAACATTAGACATAAAAAAAAATTCTAAGTCCATATAACTAAACTTAAGTATGCAGTGATATCCGAGTACTTATATACATTAGGATTTTCCTGTAATAAAACACTTTATTCCAATAGTCACATCATACTCATGAAAAATTTCCAAATTAACCATGTTATATAAAATAATGTATTAAAGTATGTATGCTTTTAAATTTAATAGCGAAAGAACCTATATGCATGTAATCCACAATAAGCATTAAAGAAACCATAGCAAATTTACACTATGAAAACCACTAAACTAACAACTTGTAACCATAGCATATTTATACGAACTATAACCATGTTTCTCATAATAATAACGGTTTTTAAATAAGAAAGAAAACTTAGCTTTATCAAGCGGATATGATGTCGGTGTGGATTTTTTTTTTTTTCTGTGACAGATCGACCAGGGAGCTTGAGGGCTATGGCGTTCCAATTATGAGGGCCATATTGTTCGACCAGATCCTTGAGCTGCTCGTCTTCTGATGATCTCCAATGGCCTCGACTACACATGATCTTTTTCTTTCTTTACACGGATCTATTAAATACTACACGGCTTTGGATCACGAGTGATGATGGTGGTTGGATCGAACTCCCGGTGATCACGGCATGGGTCTCCGGTGATATGGCTTGCTCCTATGGATTATGGTTGACAATGGTGGTGCAGAACGGTGGTCTGGCTGTGTTGAGACGGTGACTCCGGCTTGGCTCGTTTCCTCCTCACATTCACTTATCGGATCAATAGCATGACAACCATAATACCTTAGTGGTGGTTGATCTTTGACGACAAGCCCATGTCTTAAAGGCTACATGGTGGCTCCGGCATAACAAGCAAGGAAGGTGACATCCGGACGGTGGCTCTACGGTGATAGATGGTGGTGATCAGCACCGGAGATGTTGTTACGAAATGGCTCCGCGTACGTGCGTCTCACCTCCACGTCAAAGCCTCTCGGATCCGATGTACGGCGAGACCGTAAAGGAGAGGTGATGGATTTGTGACAGCGGCGGCCATGCCTCACAGCTCCGTTAATGATGCTCCATTGCCGGTGTGATGAAGCTTCTCTCATATCAGCGCTTGATAAGGTCGTTTTGTGGTGACGGCACAAACGTAACTCCACACAATCCCGAGATGGAGACGGCTAGGTCATTTTTTTATTTTTATTTCTTTTTCATGGACGGCTAGGATTAGAGTTTCGTGCTGATAATGTGTTATAAATCAAGAGAGAAAGAGGGAACTGGTTGTATCTTATTCATAACATAATGTGTCTTTTATATAGGGAATTACAAGAGATAAACCGTCATAGATAAATGGAAATAGTACAAATCCTAAATCAATAAAGAAAAAGTTAAACCGTCTAAGTGAAAAAGAAAATTGTCTCTTTGGTTATTGCATTCACTAATTGGTTCATAACAGTTGTTGAATACTCCAAGGATAATCAAAGTGTTGTGGGCTTGCATAACTTTCTCAAATAAACAGAGAAAGTTCTCGACAAAGATAATATGGGCCTGAAGCATACACAAAGCAATCAATTTTACCATGTTAATATCCCTCAAATACTAACAGCTGTCCGGACATTTTATCCGGATCCGAAAACCCGACCCGAAACGGATCTGAAAAACACAGGTTCGGATAGGATCCAAAACCGAGCATTCTATCCCATTGGGTCCTATTGTAGAAGACCCGCAAGTTTTGAAACCGACCTGAATCGAAATCAGAAACCGAAAACCGAAGAGGTTAAAATAGACTCGAATTTTAGTAACCCTATCCTAATAATTCTAGCCTAATATTTATTGTAAGTTACAAATATTTTTGCTACAAATTCAGGTATAAGGTAAAATAGATCCGAATTACCCGAAATATATCCATAATTATAAAACAAACCCAAAATATGCAAAAGAACTGACTTGAAAGTATAAAAAGAGCCTTAAAGACCCGAAAGTTACAAAGAAACCGGTCAAAAAACATGAAAAAGACTCGAAAATACCTAAAAGATCTGAAAGTTTTGAAGAAACCGACCCGAAAAAATGAAAAGAATCCAAAAAGTACCCAAAAAACCCAAACCGATCCAAAAATTTTAGGAACCGAAAATAGCGGGTATTAACACTTCCTAGACAACTGGACCCGAACCGATCCGGATCCGAAAAACTCCGACCTAGAACCGATCCAAAATTTTCTAATTACTCTATTGGGTCCAAATTTCTAGGATCCGAATCCGACAAGACCCAATCCGAACCCGACAAGACCCGATCCGAAAACCCGAATACTGAGGCCAGCATGCTATTGTGTGAATAAAGATAATTAAAGCTTAGTGGATGCCGGGCTATTTCGCACTTTCGGTCTATTGAATTTAAAGATAAGACTAGTCGTGTGATTGCTGCTACTTATCATGAGTTCTTTTCTTCCTCAAAACATTTTATTATATTCACTAATTTAGGCATTAGTTAGTGGTGTAATGTGTCACTAGAACATCCTAGAAACGATGCAGTTATGTAAGATAAGTTATATACTGATGACAATTATAAAAAAATAATCATCTTACAAGGTAGTATAAACATCCACAGAATATTGTGCTAATTGATGAAAGTCAATCACAATCTCGACAATCTGGTTGTAATATGTAACCCAGTTAACTGAGACATTATACACTTCAGCGAATCGATAATACTCCAATCAGTATTGCTACCGGTGAAATGTGGATTAAAAAAAACAAAAAGATATTCTTTGAACGAAAAGGAGAAAGCAGGCTCCCCGTAACATTATAAGTGATTATCAATTTCATAATATAAACACCTTAGCTTTTATATCCACTATGTCACAGTTTCCAAAAACCTTTTTAGTTATTTGATTAGTTGGTTACATATTTGATTCCTTAATTAATGAGTTGATAGAAAAGCTTTACTAACAAAGTAATTAAAGTCTTTTGCAAAAGAATAAAGTAATTAAAGTAAAGATGCATCGTCTAAGAGTCGTTTCCTAAGCGGAAAGCAACCAACTAAACTCAAACTCATGCTATCTCAAAACCTCTATATTTATTTATTTAAATCATGTTATTTCTCCGGGTTCTATTTTCTCCATTATTTTTGAAGTTTTGGGAAGCGATTACATCCCATTTCTATTCGATTAAAACAAAAGTATTAGAGTATAAGTATTTGACTATCTTCATGTGTGATTTTTTAGTTTGGACCAACTATTATAAAATTTATTAAATATATTTTTTGTAATTATCATCTAATTCGATATAACTAATTCATTAAGATTTTGACGAAAATAAACTTAAACAAACGATCCCGACCTTGAGTTTTGAAGTGAAAATATAACAAATGAAATAAGAACACAAAATAGAACCCAATCCTACAGAAATTTGGAGGGAGACAGAGAGGAAACAGACTTCCTCTTGTTATCATTGAAAATCCAAAACTTTCTATATTGAGGATAAAACAGATGTCATATTTTGTAACCATAAATATTCAACAAAAATATATATTGGCAATCACTTTTTTTAAATATTAGCAAATCTTTCTTACTAAAACATCATTAATTGTTTTATATATTTTACTTATTAGGTAACTTCTTAGCTTTTATTGTTGTTGCTGGATTATATTATACGCAAAGAGTTCTGAATAATAAGAACTAATAAAAAAATATAGAAGAGGATACACTAGTAGGGATCTAAAATAAAATAACACATCTATTTTGCGTATGGATAGCTAAAAATCTGTCATATAAAAGCTCCATATTTGCTTCTGGGAAGAATTTCAAGGGAGATAATCTTTGTATTAATCCAAAAACATCATGTTTCAGAGTAAATTGAGAACGATTTCACTCTTTTTATTACTCCAACAGGAGCCACCGAGATAAGAAAACTATCTATTTTGTTTTATTGATAATAACAGAGTCAAAGAGATTATTGTTTCATAGAATTTCATGCTGATTTTCGAAGTAACCATAGTTTGCAGCAAGAACTCCATCACCATCAAATAAAGAACCATCAACGATTGAAGCCGGTAAACCCCGTCGCCACCATCCGCATCTGTCAATTACTTTTTCTAAACGGTTTAGTTGAACCAAAACTTTTGTCTTTCCAAACCCATTGGAACAAACATATAAAAGAACAATGAAAAACTTTGCCAGATTCAAAATAAGTCGGCAATCAAACAAACTAAATGATAGGAAACAAAGCAAATCAAAGAAAGAGAAGCAAAACGAATTAAACAAGCCGATGTCGGAGCTGTAGAAGCCTCCAACCATCGGGTTGAAACTAGAAAAAGAATCTCTCTATTTCTCTCTTGACGGCTAGGATATTTCTCAATCGTGGTATTAATTGCAAAGACTCCTTAGCTTTATTTAAGAAAGAAATGAATATTATTTTATATATTAAATAGGGGCGTGTCCGCGCTTCGTGTGGAATATTATTTTATTGTTGTTAACTATGATTATTTAGAATATAATTTGAACAATATTCGCTTAAGATGTTTTGTGTCATCTCTTCATAATTTGACATTGAACCGTCACCATCTATATACTTCATTTACCTATCCGGTGTGTTGTGCTTCTCGCCATCACCGGAAAAAGTCTCATCTCCGTGCTTTTGTTATTCCTCACCTTTTTCATGTGAAATTATCTGGTATATATTTGTTATAGGTCGGATTTATAAGTTTCCAGTTGTGCGGTTGTTTCTCACGACATTGTAGGATGTTCCGGTCAATATTAGATGCTCCTATTCTTCCTTAGATTTTGTTTTATGTTAGGAAGTGCATCTCCTTGTGTTGGATCAAAGCTTAGTCGTCTTTGACGTTGTTTTTCTCGTCGTTGGCTTACCGTTGATAGTCCATGCTCGTCTTAGTTTTTGAGATCTGGTTTTTGGTGATATGATTTTTATGTTCTCTTTAATAGCACGAGGATGACTCCACGGTTTGCTGATTTCATTTCATCTACCCTTTCTTCTTTCTTCTCTCATCTCGTTGCAGGTTTCATCACTGCTTGCGTCTCTGTGGCTCTATTTTTGGCCATGTTTGCCATTCCAGGTTTAGATAGTGTTTTTCTCCGTGTATGTTCTGTAGGTTTGAAATGTTGTTTTTGGTCTCAAGCTTGGGCTCTGGTTTCTCAGTGGTTGGCTTCATTCTCCCTCCTTTAGATTGTTTCTCTTCTTCTCCTGTTTTCTTTAGTATAAGTGTGCAGAGTTAGTCTCTTGGATCTTTGGTCTCTTCTAACCAGAGCTTTGTGGTTCTTCGCTGGCTCGTGTGTCTTGTTTGTGCTTGTTTAGTTTGTGAGGTGCTTCTTACCTCTTAACTGGTGGTTGTGCTTATGGTGCGTCTAGACATATGTCTTCTTGCTTCATGGCAATTTTGGCCTTCTGTTGATTATTCTTCTTCTAACCCGCTTTCTTGGTTCTTTGCGTTGATCTTTAATTGTGCTCCTTTGTGTTAGAGGGATTGCTTTGTCTCAGAGTATATATTTATATCCTTTTCCAACCTTTGCTTGTTCTAGTCAAGACATTCTATGATAAAGTAGGTAAGTTAGTCTTTTCTTGATCTCCTTTCAATTCTTGACTTTTATTGAGTTATTGTTACTTTGGTATTTTGCTTTTCTCTATGATTATGGAAATTTTATGTTTAGATTATGTGTTGTACTCTAGATTATTTTTCTTAGTTTGGTTAATATAAAATAAATATATAATTTGTAAATGAAATAATAGAAATTAGTAAAAAATAATAAAATAGTGAATGTTTATGTTATTTTTAGTTATGAATAAATTAAATATCTAAAATATATTTATATTATTTTACTTATTTTTTAATTTATTTTTCATTTTTAAAATAGATTATCAAACTTTAAAACATGATTGTTAGTATGAGAACGATTAAATAGTGCATAATTAGAAAATGGTGAACCAAATTGTAGTAATCTAAAAGAAGAAGTATCTAAAATGTAAAAATAAGAAAAAAGGACACATGTCAACAAACCCCTCTTACACATGTCATAAGAAGAGGTAAAAGTCTACTTTATATATATAAATAAATAATTAATTTTATGATTAATTTAATAAAAAGTATAATATATTTTTAACTTGACTTGTTTATTTTTCTAAAGATTCTAGAAATCATTATAATAATGACACATGACATATCTCAAATGTTGTAATGTTTCTCAAATAATATATAAGATATGTGTATATTTTTGTCAGAATTATGTTTTCTAAAAATAGAAGGAAAAGATGACAAAAAAGGTACAAGGAAATACATTAAATTTTAGTTTCCCAAATTCTATGTTGTGAATCGGATTGGGTATCATTATATATTTGGGGTATCTTTGTATAATGTTGATGAAAAACAACTGAAAAATCGTTATTCGATTCTACAGTTTTATCAGGTAAAGGGGAATTGTCATAAGCTTAAGCTGTAACTGAAGTGTTAATAAAAGAAATAAGTGAAAATAAAGGAATGATAATTAGTGGAATCTAATGGAATGGAATTAGTATTCCTTTTTTTCTGAGAACTATTTTTACGTGGAATGATTTTTCAAAAGAATGTTGTTATTTTTTTTTTTGGAATGACAAGGGATATTATGGAATGAGATGGAATACTCATTCTTTTTTCATTGCAACTGGTGACTATTTTGTGGAATGAAAAGAAATTAAGCATTCAGAAAGTTTCTATTCCAAAATGTATATTCCAGTTGCACTCTTAGTGTTGTTGAAACCAATTAGAAAGATATTAAGTTATTAACAAGTTAGTTGTAGTGGCTTTATGTTTCACTTAGACATGGCCGGATCTGGGTATAGGCAAATGAAACATTAGTCTAGATCCCCAAAAAATTTAGAATTTTTTTTTATAGATATCAGCCCCAAAATTTTGATAATTTTTTTTTTACAAAAGTTCTTTAAGAAATGTTCTAAACCCCCAAATTCTCAGATCCGGCCATGCACTTAGATATTTGAAGAGTTTGATATATAAAAGATTTTAAAAAATAATTTACTTCTAAAAAAAAGTAAATGAAAAATCATTTACATTTTTCAAAAAAAATCATTTACTTTAAAAAAAAAAAATCATTTACTTCTCCGTAAGTTGGAAGAAAAGGTATGTTGATTAAAAAAACCATAGGTAGGTTATCATATCGACTAGGTTGAACAAAGGTGATTTTGAAAGCCCATGACTTTTCTATATTGAGGATAAAACAAATGTGATATAGATTAATTGTTGTTTCTAATTATAAGGATATACAATTGAAGAACGAGACAAGTAATGTCGATTCATTTGTCATATTTTGTAACCATAAATATACAGTTACGCGAAGTAATTTAATATACGCGGTGTTGTAAGCCAAGGTTTTTCTTGACAGCTGTAATTAAATTTACTTAAATCTAATCAAATTTCAAATTTGGGAAATTGGTGGATCCAACGGATAATAAAGCCATACCTTTCTATATTGAGGATAAAACAAATGTAAGGCTAATTGTTGTTTCAAAAATGTGATACAGAGTAATTGTTGTTTCTAATTGTAAGGCTATAATTTTAGAACGAGACAAGCAATGTCGATTCATTTGTCATATTTTGTAACCATAAATATACAGTTATGCGAAGTAATTTAATATACGCGGTGTTGTAAGCCAACGTTTTCCTCGACAGTTGTAATCTTATATATTAAAACAGAATTCATGACTTTTTTCATGTGTCATTTTTCTATTTGGACCATTCGTTAAATTTTTTAGAAAATGTATTTCATTTAAACTAACAATAAAATCTATATAACTACTTTATTCATAATATCTTTGATATCTTTTTATTTTAAATATAAATATATATTTTAAAAAATTTAACAATCTGTTGAAACAGATTTTAACAAAATCTTAATTTTCAAAAAAAAATATTTATGTTTATATTTCTCTAATTTTGTGATTAGTAATGATAATTATTAACCATTAATATACATTCAATTATCGTTTTTAAAATAAGAAATAAAAATTCTATCATGTTTTACCTATTTTATAATTATTATTATCTATCATATTAAAAGAAATTTATTACATTGAACTAAATATGATAAATTTATTTATTTTTATTTTCATAAATGTAAACATATATATTATATAATACATTGGCGGGTTAACATTAATAAACTATATAATACATGAATAAAATTAAGATATCTTAAATCTTTATATATACAATAATATATTTCAACATGATGAACATAAATAAATGCTAAAAGATGATTAAAATTTGAAACTTGGATCACAATTCAGTATAAATTAATTGTAAAATAATTTTTGATATGTGATATTTCATGTACATATTAATTTGTTCAATAATCTAATGAAATTTAAGAAGATAAATATATAATAAGAAGCAATAAATACATGATTTGAAACAATATAGAAACTATAAAGTGAATAGTTATAAATATTTAAATATATGATTAATGCTACTAATGATACGAAAAATATATGTTTATAAAAGAAAACAAAATCCGCGCGGTTGCGCGGATCAAAATCTAGTTAATTTACTTAAATCTGATCAAATTGCAATTTTGGGAAATTAGTGATCCAACGGATAATAAGCCATATTACGTGCATTGATAGTCCGTAGGTGTGGCACATAATTATTTTTCATTTCTGCACAAAATGGAAACTATTCCAGTTTGACCCAAAAAATAACGAGATAACTGGCCAGCAAACAACTCTTAAAGTTTCTAGAGTGAGAGACTTTTTCTTTTTGGGTTATAAACTTATAGTATCACCAAGTAGTATTTTTTTATCCAAAGCAAATAAAATAAACTAAGAGCATTATTATTATTAATACCGTTTTTGAGCAGATTTTAGTGGAGCGCTCATTGACGCGGCTAGTGTAGTGGTTTGGCTGGGACTAATTATGAATCGGGGATTGGAAAATACGTAAGAATATACTTTAAGAACTACGCGATGGTCTTTATATATTATTGGCCTCTCACCCTCGTTTTCGTGGGAAATGAGCCAATACCGGACCAGAATAACGGCTCCATGTAGTAATATATTAGGGAATGTATTCGTCTCCTTAGTTAGACTTCCTTTGAAAAGTTAAAACATACCAACTTCCTTATATTAAGCCATGAGAGTATAAACTATATGTATAACCTGCATAAATGTAATGTTTTATATTACAAAATAGGTCAAAGTTGGATTCTAAAGAAATGACTATTTTTGGTTGACGAACTTTAGTATGCAAGATTTGATACTTTATTGGACTTTAAATATAATTTAAAAAATATATATATATTTTTAAAATTTTATAACCATATCACATATGTGTAAATGAAATCATAAACGTTAAACAAAAATAGGGACTACGCTAATGATATACCTTAATACAATTTAACCAAAAGCTTGTCCAGTTATATCAATCTATTGACTCTGTTACATTGCAAGGACGGCGATACTACATACCCGATGAGTTGACAAAACATCGCGAATCTAAATAGACTGGTGTAAGAAAAAGCACGAACCTGCAAGAAAAGCCACATTACGTACATTGGCAGGCCGTACAGTGGCGGACCCAGGAGTAAATTTAACCTGGGTCAAAAACTATAAACATAAAAAAAGAAAAGGCCAAACTATATACATAAAAAAAGAAAGACAAGTAATAGGTGTCATAATAGGCATTCGAACCATGGTTTAGGGGGGTCAGGCGCTGCACTTCACCAGGAAAGCTAGCGATTTTTAATTGTTTCTATGAACAAACTAGTGTTTATAGATATTTAAGGGGTGTCAGGTGACACCCCATTAGTCTTAGTAGGTCCGCCACTGAGGCCGTAGGTGTGGGCGTGTGGCACATAATTATTTTTTCCTTTTAAGCACAAAATGGAAACTACTCCACGTTGACCAGAAAATAACTGGTCAGCAAACAAATTTTGAACGTCTCTCAATCAAGTTATATCATCAAGTAGTATATCTTATTCATGGCAAATAAAATAAACTAAGACAGATATTATTATTATTATTATTGTGCAGGTTAATGGAGCAGCCATTGACGCGGCTAGTGTAATAGTTTAAGAACTACGTGATGGTCATTTTTATAAGTTGTTGGCATTTACTCCTCGTTTGCATGGAAATGAGCCACTGGCGCACAAGAACAACGGATAGATGTAGTAATATACTATGGGAATGCATTCGTCTCCTTAGTTAGACTTCCTTTTAAATGTTGAACTTACCAACTTCCTTTAAATTTAAGCCACCAGCTTATATCAATTATATGTATAAAACCTGCATATATATATATATATATATATTTTTTTTTTTTTTTGTCGACGCCCATCTTCTAAGATCAAGTGGTAGTTGGTCTTGAGTCGTTCCGGAGAAACGCTCTGTCCAGCTGGGTCTGATCTATGTGGGAAAAGAGAACACCACTACTTCTTGCCTCCTTGGCGAGAGAGTCCGCACGCAAATTCTTGTTCCTAGGTATATGAGCAATACTGAAATCCAAAAAACCAGCTCGTAGAAGCCGGAAAAATACTAGCTCAGAGTTAAAGGCCGGCCAATCGGTAGGGTTAGCAATCATGTCCACAAGGTCGGAGCAGTCGGTCTCTATGTGGATCACATTGCAGAGTAAATCTCTTAAGCAAGACATCGCCCATATAAACCCTTCCATCTCTGCATGTAGAGCAGAACGGCTTTTACGGCATCCTTATAGTCCAAATCTCTCAACTCCCATTTGATCCTTGTAGAACCACCCTAGACCACTGACCGTGCCTTTATCGATCCACGATGCATCGATTTGGCAGGTCGACCGTTGGGGTCCACCAGGGCTGGTGAGCTAAGCAGCTGAGTAGATTGTGTTTCCTCTTCCTCTTCCTCCTCAGGGAGGTTTGCTTTTCTCCAGCATTCAGCCTCAATGGTAGCTAGTTGGAGGGTATCAACATGTGATACCTCCTTTCCATTGAAAACTTTATCATTACGTGCCTTCTAGATGTACCAAAGGATCCATGGAAAAGTCTCAATAAGTGGTTCCATATAGGCCACGTTTTTCTTCTTCCAGAAAAAAAAGTTCATATTTTGATAAACAGAGGTACTCGGAAAGTAACCCGGAAGGGATGAATAGTCCGATAAAGCCCACACCTGGATGGCCGGGGGCATTCAAAACCTGCAAATATATATATATATATATATTGTTTTTAAGTATATGTAATGTTTTTATATTGAAATTTGAAAAATTTGTCAAAGTTGGATTCTGAAGAAATGGTTATTTTTGGTTGAAGAATTTTGTATGCAAGATTTGATACTTTATTGGACTCTATATGTAATTAAAAATAATTAGTGTTTTTCCCATTATGATAGCATAATCCCATATCACATATGTGTAAACGAAATCATCAAGGTTAACCAAAATTAGGGATGATGTTGATGTACAGTAATCATCAAAAAGGAAAGCTGGCGTAATATAGTAAAATATGAATGCTAGGTTTGGTGTCCAAAACTATGAAGTATTATGAATTTATTACATTTTCATTAGACTGCTCCTTTTTATTGATCGCAGTGTAATCTTATGTGATCAAGATCGGATGTTATCTATTGCATATCCACCAAGAATAGATCAAAATCTTATTAGATTCTGAATAAGTGAATATTATTATAGACTAAATTGTAGCCAACATTTTAAATTTTATACTAACACGTAGAAAAATGTTATGCGGTTCAATTTTAATATTTTCAGTTATCTGGTTCCTCATTATAACTCTAGAATTGTTGCTGATCTAACAACCTACAATTTACCTCAAAAAACATCCAAATGTCAATAGTGAGAGTTTGAAACAGAAAAATTAATTAATACTACTAAAAATTCTAACTAGTAAATTTTATTTATTGTTTTAATAACAGAATAAGAACCTATGTTAAATCTGACAGACTTTTCTTTGCAAGTAGTAAATTTGTCATAATTTTTCAGAATTATATATGCATGGTCAGATGGAATATTCTAATTGAATTGCTAGCACGTAACACTTTTTGTGATTCATCATATAAATTGAAGAAAAGTCCCCTGTCCCACCATTAAAGCAAATGGTGTTTCGATACATTACATAATATTTTATCTATTAAGTTTAGTGAAACAATTGCGCACGAAGAAACAAAGAGAAAAATACATGTAACTACTACTCCGTTTCATTTAATTTGATTCATTATTCTTTATCGTATTATCGTTCTTGCTACAAGACTAAACATTTTTTTCTCTAAGAAATAGATGATGAATGATCATAGACAAGTCCAAAAACTCATTACTAACCTAAATAAACAAATAGGTACGGCTCTTGATAACATAGTTACAAACATAACTAATACAACTAGACCAATTAAACAGATAGGTACAGCACTTGGTATCATAGTTTTAACTTACGACACACAATTAATACAGCTTAACAAATTAAACTCGTCCACTTATATCAATCTATCGATTCATTACATTGCATGGACGGTGATCCTACATAGCTTAACTACATATCCCATGAGTTGAGAAAACACGGTGAATTTAAACTTTTAAAGTAAACTGACGTAAGAAAAAGCACGAAACCTGTCATTGTCACACGTTTTCGTTGTTCTTATTTAAATTTAAAATTAAGTTGAAGTCAAAAGAGAACGTACCACTATAAAAACTGTTCCAAGCTCTTCATTTAATCATTTCAAAAATCATAACAGAAAGAAACAAATACACAACAACAAAAAAGATGGTGCTCTTCGCTTTAACATCTTCGTCTTCAAAGCTAAAACAACATTCACACCGGAGCTTCTCCGAGTCTCTAATGGAAGATAGCATCGAAGACGCTGAAGCTATCATTCACCAATGGATTTCCCCAGACTCTTCTTCCTTCTGCTGCACCTTCTCGCTCTTCTCCAACAAAGACAGAGAAGAAGCTACACGATTCGTGGGAGCTGTTAACACCTTACACTCTTCAATGTCTAAACTCGTCTCAGTGAATCCAGCATCGACGAAGCTTATCCGAGCAGAGAATCTGCTAAAAATCTCCATGGATCATCTATCCAAAGAGTTCTACAGAATCCTAAAATCAAACCGACGTTATCTCGATCCAGAATCCGTCTCCGTTCGTTCAAGAAACGTCTCCCAAGAAGATGATGAAGAAGCCGTGGCGGATTTGAAGATGATCGCCGATTGCATGACGTCATCAGGTTACGGCAAAGAGTGCTTCAGAATCTACAAAAAGATCCGTAAGTCGATCATCCTCGAAGCTCTGGAACAACTCGGTTTCGAGAATCTCAGCTTCTCCCAGGTTCAGAAACTCGAGTGGGAGAGTATGGAGAAGAAGATCAGAGTGTGGTTAAGAGCTGCGAGAAAAGCCGTTACGACTCTGTTTTACGGCGAACGGATCCTCTCCGACCACGTCTTCTCTTCCTCAGCCGCGATTAGAGAATCTTCCTTCGCTGAGATCACTCTACAGAGCGCTTTGGCTCTGTTCTCTTTCCCGGGAAACATGGCGAAATCTCGGAAAACACCTGAGAAAATCTTCCTCACTCTCGACGTTTATCAGTGTATCGTCGAGCTTATGCCGCGAATCGATGAAGTTTTCGGTTACGATTCGACGTCTTCCGTCAAATCGCAGATCGCCGGAGCCCTATCGAGCCTCGAGGAAGCGGTGATGTCGATGATCGACGAGTTCGAGTCGTCGATCTCGAAGGAATCTTCGAAATCGGTTATCTCCGGCGGCGGAATCCACCAGCTCACGAGATACGTGATGAACTACCTCGTCTTCCTCGCCGATTACAGCGACGTGCTCGCTAACATCATCCCCGAAACGTCGTCGTCTGCTTCACCGGAAGAAGATGAATCCACGTCATCATCGCCTCTTGCGAAACGAATCTCGTGGCTGATTCTGTTCTTACTCTGCAAAATCGACGCGAAGTCTCGTCTCTACAGCGACGTAGCTCTCTCGTATCTCTTCTTGATCAACAATCTCCACTACGTCGTGGTTAAGGTCCGCACGTCGAATCTGAAGGAGGTTCTGAGCGAGGGGTGGCTGGTCAAGCACGAAGGGAAAGTGAAGAAGTACGTCGCGAAATTCGAGGAGATCGTTTGGGGAGAGATGATGACGTCACTTGCGACGGCCGAGGAAGAAGAAGAAGCGGAGGAGTTTGTTAGACGGTTTAGTGACCGGTTCGAGGAAGTGTATAAGAGGCAAACCGGTTGGGTTGTACCGGATTCGAAATTGAGAGATGAGATTAAAGTTTCGGTTGCTATGATGCTTATACCTGCTTACTCGGAGTTTTACAAAAAGTACACGGTCGGGTTACAGAAGAATGTTGGATTTGCCCCTGATGATATCGGGAATTATATCTCGGATCTGTATTTTGTGTCGGGTGGAGCAGGGGGCGGTTCGTCAATTCATTATTCCGACTCGTATGTTTGACGTATTTTCCATATTAGTATAGAGTAATAAATTGAACTTATGCTGTGATTATTTTGGAGTCTTTGGTTTTACGCCTATATACTTATTGGGATTTTCTGTAATTATTATTAAATCAGTGATATACGTTGATAAGATAGTGAGTGAACATTAATAAATTGTCATTGCTTATTACTGATCATCATAAATTTTCATATAAACTTTTCTTTCCTAACTTATCTTTCTACAAAAAACTTCTTAAAATTTTTCTTACATGAAATTTAAATTATTTGATGTTAAAGTAATTTTTGATGCTTTTTAAAAATGTTTTGACCTTTGATTTGTATAGTTTTATTTCTGTTTAAAGTTTTCTAAGATCAACTTATAAATTTTCTCATAATTCTACATTATGTTATCTTAATAATTTTTATTATCTTTAACATTTTTTATGATTATCTTTCACTTGACAATAAAAACGTAATACAAAACTTTTTTGTTTGTGTATTTGTGTATTTGTTTCATAGATTTTAAAAATCTTATGAGTATAGATGATATTTGTAAAGTTAATTTTATAAGTAGAATTAGAGAATTTATGACCCAATAACAAGAGAGTCTAACAGAATTACAAAATCAATAAAATCTAAATTTTTTGAATAACAAATAATTTTCATAAAATTTTAAAGTTCATAGACCAATAATAAAAGATTCTAATAAAATTTTGAAAATTTATAAATCTATAACAATAAAATCTCTAAATTTTATAATTCTTTCAAAATTTAACTACCAATCTTCTATCTATCTATAATAATAAAACAGAGTTCTCCCGTTTCTTCTTATGCCAGAATCTTCTTCGGACTTCGATCCTCAAGATCATTCAAATCTAAAAATGGACTAATCTTAAAATGATCAGTGATTGTATAATATATTCTGATTACAAAAAAAGGAATGTGTTAAAATGTACAAGAAGATAAGAAGATCAAAATCAGCTTCGACGCGTTGGGTAGTTAACTTTCTGATTTTTATTTTGGTACGAGAGGATCTTGCATTATTGTTCGTTCTGAACGTTAACAGCTTTCCGATTAGGGACGATGAAAAATATTTGAGGAATTACAGTCAAATTCATACATATCCAACCAATCATCCTCTATAATTTTTTTTCTTATCTAGAAGGATATCCGTTATATACTAAAGCGCAAGTCACCTGGCGAATCAAATTCTGACAAATGGAAAATATTTTAAAAAAAAACAATTAATTCAAAAAATATGGTTGATCCCAAAAATTCAGCGACTCTTTCAATTTTTTTTTTTTAAATACTCCATTTTATTATTCTTAGAATTATTATTCATTCATCCATGTTCTAAATTAACAAACTGACCATGTTCTCCAATCAAATTAAATTTTGACTACGTACATACATATGTTTAATAAACAAATATCTATAAAAATTCTTCAATTATTTAATTATCTCAAAAACCGTAAAAGTCTAAATTCCATTTTCTCAATCAAACACAACATGCATATTTACTATGTTTCTTGCTTTCTCAGTTTCTTCTTTTTGCATGATCGAGGAACATGATACTTAAGTATGACCTGTTTCAAATTCTCAAACTTTTAAAAACAAACTTAGAGATTTGTCACGAATTTAGACAACTGTAACTATTTCTGACAATCTGCTATTTACAAACTAACGTATATATATTGTCAAAAAAACAATAAAAACAAATCAGTTATTGACATCATGATCTAAGCCAATAACAAAAAATTTAAATTATAAATAAATTTTCTATAACCAAAAAAAAGCTCCACGATCTATCATTTTCCTAATTGCATGGCACAATTTTCAAACCGTTTTATCGTTTATATTTGCGCTCTTATTCTTAATGGTTCTACTTCTATCTCTTCATCATTTTTCTGGGTTATGAGTGCAGCAACAAAAGTTAATATAGCTTTTACGTTTAATTCAAATTCACTTTTCTCTTCTTCTCAATTAAATATACTATTGTATTCGTTTCCTATGATCCAGCTTGAAGTTGTTTATGGATTAATCACAGAAGACAAAGGAACAATAAGGTTGCACAAATAGAGTTAAGAAATGAGACCATGCGTAGAAATACTAAGGTAATTCTTTTACCACTTTTATTTTAGTTGTTTCATTGTTATTGTTTTTTTTGTTTATTATAGATATATAGTCATGGGGCAAAAGAAAGAAAGCTTATGTTGCGTTTAATTTTTAAAGAATGTGAAGATGACATATCGGTAGTGCTGCTGAGACGTGATTCAGGTAATTGTTATCGTTTTCGCGACATATTATCCATGGTTTATGTTTTATACAAGTACAAATTAACATTCTCCAATACACCCAAAAAAGTGGTGTGACAATATACGTGGAGTAAGTATATTTTTAACCCAAAGTTTATTGTTAATATATACATGTTCAAAATATATGTTGAATTTTTAAAAAATTAAGATTGTTTTCCGTACGTAGCACGGGACGGAACACTAGTTCAAAAGGAAAATTTGTGTCGAGCTTTCATTATAGTCGAAGAACAACGAAAGCACTTAGCATATTATAATAAGATGATTTGCCTTGTAAAAGTTCAAATGGTAAAACTAAAACATGATTAAACAAGGGAAATATAATCTATCAACCAAGAAAACTGCGGTTAAAATAGAGTGTTTCTGGAAAAGTAATTATACAGCTACGTTTTCATAACGTTGATGATTGCATTGAACTACTGGTTTTGATTGGCAAGTCATTTGTAAAAGTATTATATTTTTTATCATCTAATCAACAGTTACATAAAAATATTTATAAAAACATTTACAAAGACGCTAAATTACTAATATTTTCGAAATACTTTTTATTCAATGTTCCCAAATAGAAATTTTAAAAACCATGTGTATTTAGTATATATAAACATGAAAAATAAGTATATAAAATTTATTTATTTTATTTAATAACATCAAATAATTATTTTTATCAAAAAGAAAATTAAACCATCCGTTATTCGTTTCGATTCGATCCAAAAAATCCAAATATCCGTAAGTCTTCGAAGCAAAGCAAATATTAAAATTCAATGTCCGTTAGAAACGAAGCAAATCACAAATACTAAAAATTTTAAAGGCGAATATCCGATCTGCTCTGGTTTTTATACAAATAAATGTATATCTACAATTAAATATGTACAAATTTTTATTTTAACATATATTTGTGTTATTTATAAGAAAATATATAATGTATTAAATTAAGGAAAGAGTATAAAATATTTCTAAAAATTACAAGTTTCTAAAATTATGTTTTTTATCAAAAAATTATTTCATTATAAAAAATATGGAATATATAGTTCCACTAATTTTCACTTTTGGTCTAGTATTATGTATAAATGTTATCTAAAAACAAAAACATGTATATTTTTTTTAGATTTATTTGTATTAAACATGGTGTATGAGATATCTGTAAATATCCGTAAATATTCGCAAATATCTAAAAAAATCTCGAATATCCGAAAAACCAAATATCCGTATTTCTCCGAAGCACAACAAATCGGAAAATCAGATATCCGTAAGATTCGAAGCAAATCGCAAATACCAAAAAATATGGTACTATCCGATCTATGCCCACCCCTAACAATAAATATATACACACATATGCATATTTAGAACTTCAATGAGTAGAACTCCATTGGAGGTGCTCTTATATCCTTGTCATTTTTTTTATTAATTATTTTTCAGTTTTGATGAAAATAGTTTATAAAAAATCTATCCCTTTTTTATTGTACAATAGAGGCAACGATTTTAATACTGATAGTAATTGAGAAGAATGTGTCTGAAGCTATTAAAGATAACACTAATTTATTAGTATTAAATTTAAGTGTGTTCAGTCGGTTTGATTTATCAACTGCTAAATACACATATTTTAGACCTAGATGCATCTTATATAACCTTACAGTACTAAAAGTTGGATATTCTCAAATTCTAGCTATGCCACGTCAATTTAAATAATAAGCCAATCACTAAGTGTCAGTTCATATTCTTTTGTAACTAATCTTCTAAATAGTTTCAGCTTCATCTCCTTTATTCTCATAGCCAACTATCAACTGTTACAACTCTTCCGTTTCACCTCTTCAATGTCTGAACCCCACGACTATGGCTCCTAATATCCTTATTAACTACTTCGACACTAACACTTGCGATTCCCACAGCTTCAAAGCTTATATATCCTGCCTTTTCTCGCATCTCACTTTCACGAACTTCAACATAATCAACTAATCCGACCAGTAAATGGCTAGGATGATATCTGATATCACTCAAATTACCGTAAGGAGTGACTTTACTCTCTCAAATAAGAGGTTCAGTTATAGTACTTAGGGATCGAATCCACATAGAGCTAGTGTACAAATAAGATGCAATCTTAGTGACTATGCTAGGTTGAAAATAGTTTAAAGTAAAGTGCAGGTTTGCTGAGTAAGGATGAGATTACTCAGTTGAAAGGATTTGGTTTTGAAAACAATAAAGAAAAGTAGTTAGATTCAGGGTAAGTATTCAGGAATTCAGGATTATAAACACTACAAGAAAACATGGCTTTAACAACTACACAATTGGTAGTAAATTGGTCGTAAAAAGGGATTTACGACCAAGTTACTACCAATTGTGTTTGGTCGTTATACGCTGGTCGTAATCACTAATTGGTCGTAACTTGGTCGTAAATGTACGACTAACATAATTGGTCGTAAACTAGTTGTACATTTACGACTACCAAAGCTGGTCGTAAATTAGATGTACATTTACCACTACCAAAGCTGGTCGTAAATTAGATGTAAAAATGTAGTCGTAAATTAGATGTAAAAATGTAGTCGTAAATTAGATGTAATATAGTCATAAATTTACGACTAATTTACATCCAATGCAGAAGTAATCAGTCAGTAAATTAACGACTATTTTGCATCTAATTGAGATGTACATTAGTCGTTAATTTATGACAATTTACTGAATTTATTTACGAAATTTTTTATTTTAAAAAATAAAATAAAAAATTAATAATTTAAAATTTTATATATTTTTATGAAATTGATAAAATTCCATAATAACATAATATATGACATTCATAAAATTAAAATATTCAAATACAAAATATTTAAAACCGAAAAAAACTAAGAATTTAGGTTTATTTCATCTAAAAGTTCAGAACTCCTCTGTTCCGCACGCCGATGCAAATCCGCTTGCTCTTCGGGAGTAGGGTCGGAGACGGCAAAATTCGAACGTAAGGTCTGCCACGCTGACGTAACCGACGGGTTGACGTTGGGGGTTGAGGCTATCATCATATCGAAAACGCTTGATATAGCCTTCCATTTGTCGTTGTTCTCGGCTATGGCTCGGTTCGCATTTTCCAAATCCTCCGAGCGAGGACTCTTCTTCCCTTCTAGCAGCGTATTCAACTCTGCATACAGGGACATCGTTCACACTCCCGATTCCTGGTATACGTCCCCTTTTCTTCGGATCAACCTTCAATTTATAAATAGATATTAATTAGTACATATGTAAAAATATATGTAAACATAAATTAAAAAGATCGAATATTTTACCTGCTCAAAAATTCTGTCTTGTTCGATGGCAGAAAGCTGAACCGGTGCACCGTCCGGATTTTCTTGCGTCAGCTGAGTCCGACCTCTTGAATCCGAGCCTCTACATCGCTGCAGAGCTTCTCTGCTCGAGGATGAGAGAAAGTGCCATCGGCATGCTGGTGGGTCAACTTGTAAAGCCGGGCCAGAGTCGGTGGTGCTCCTTCTTCGGCAGCCTATATTAAAAAATAAATTTCAAATGAATAAAACTATAGCATTTAATAAAATTTAATTATTATATATGTAATAAAAATTAAGAAATGTCTAAAACTTACAATTTGCAGTGCCCTTTTGGCGTGTGGAGTCTGTCCCGAAGTATGAGGTATTGGCGAGTTACCATCAGCATCTCGGTCATCCGGCCGCAGAGCAAGTGAGAGACCTTTGGACTGAGTCAGGCAAAATCCAATAGGCCTTCAAACCAGTCCAAACCTCATCGCTGAGGTAGGTCTCTTTAAGGCCATCCCCAAATACTTCCACTTCTCCTTCCAGCCAACAATGTTCTTAAGGCGAGCCATCACCTTTTGTTGAACGCTGCCTTCACCGCCTCATTGACCCCAATAGACCAATTCCATTTTGCTACAAAAAAATAATGAAAAAATATTAATTACTTAACCAAATTATTTTTATTTAAATTAAAAAAAAAATTTATAACTAACCGCGAAGCACTTGAACCAAGTTATGCTTAACGTGGTCCGTGTAAGAGTCCGGTTTGGATCGCTTCCGGAAGTTTGATCTCGATGACATTCCCAACGCCCGCCCACCGCATTGTTCGCTTTAAACCTACAAAATTTGAAAGAATATATATATAGAATTAATTGTTATATATAAATTTAAAATTATATTTAATTAATTTAAAATTAATTACCAGGTTGTGTTGGGTCGTAGATCTGGATCAAGGATGGGTAAACCTTCTCGTCCCGGCATCTGGAGAATATCTTCCACGGAATATCTTGCATACGGTGCATTCGGTGGCACCAACAAATCTGGATGAAGACCTGGAGCTGCAGGAGCCTGGTGTGGAGGCTGGTATGCAGCAGGCTGTGGGACCTGGTGTGGAGGCTGGTATGCAGCAGGCTGTGGAGCAGGCTGTGAAGCAGGCTGTGGAGCAGGCTGTGAAGCAGGCTGTGGATGATACTGATCATGAGGCTGCTGATGCGGCGGCTGCTGATCATGCGTCTGCGGATCATGTGGCTGCTGATCATGCCGAGGCTCCTCATAAGTAAAGTATGCCGCATCATCATACTGCGGAATGTATGGAGCTACATGATCGATAGCTTGCGGAACGCTAGGAATTTGGCTATCGGGGACATTGTCTGGGGTGCGGGAGGTAGAAGGTGCAGATGGATCCGCCTCGACCGAGAAATGTACTCCGTAAGAGGTCCCTCGCCACGGTTTCTAAGTCCGCTTCTACCGCCAGCCATAACTACAATAGCCAATCTGAAAAAAATTAAAAACAAAATGGTTATAAAAATTCAAATAATTATTATTTTTATAAAAATTCAAATAATTATTATTATTATAAAAATGTAATCTGACCTAAACTAATTCCAACCTAATCTAATCACCTAAACTAATTCCAAACCTAATCTAATCACCTAACTAACCACCTAGAACTAAAACAAAAAAAAATTACCTTGAGAGAGAAGGCAAATGGTTGTAATGGAGAGGGGAGAGAGATGGGAGTGAGCAACCAAATGGCTACGATTTGCTTGCTTTATATAGAATTTTGCTTTGGTCTCTCATTGGTCGTAAATTGGTTGTTAATTTACGACCAATGAAGGACTATTCGTCCTACATTGGTCGTACATTGGTCGTACATTTACGACCAATGAGAGACTAATGTGGCATTGGTCGTAAAAGGGTAGTTAATTAACGACCAATGTGAGACTAAGGAAGCATTGGTCGTAAATTGGTTGTTAATTTACGACCAATGAGAGACTAATGTGGCATTGGTCGTAAATTGGTTGTTAATTTACGACCAATGAAGGACTATTCGTCCTACATTGGTCGTAAATTAACAACCCATTTACGACCAAATTTATATTTACAACCAATTTGTGACTAAAAGTGTATTTCGAAAAATGAGAAGAGGTTTATCAAAAGTCATGATAAACCTCTATGAACAACGGTCCACTTAATAAACAACGGTCCACTTAATGAACAACGGTCCACTTAATGAACAACGGTCCACTTAATGAACAACGGTCCACTTTAAATTTTACGAAAAAAAAGAGAAGAAAGATAATCGAATCACAAGTGGAAATAGAAAAGACTAAATCTACTAAGTCTTTTTCCACTTCGATTCCAGATCTTTCTTTTCTTTATTTTAATAAGATTTCTAAATATTTTTCTATAATTTGAGAAAATAATTAGTGGGTATATATAGGAAATTAAGAGAGAAATTAGTCGTATATTGGTGGTAAATGTACCACCAATTTACGACCAATGACATGCTTGGTCGTACATTGGTCGTACATTTACCACCAATTTACGACCAGCCATGATTGGTCGTACATTGGTCGTAAATGTACCACCAATTTACGACCAAGCATGTCATTGGTCGTAAATTGGTGGTACATTTACAACCAATGAGCTTCCTTTTCCCCTATACCCTAAACCCTAAACCCCAAATCCTAAACCCTTAACCCCAAACCCCAAACCCCAAACCTCTTAAGTTTTATACACTTTCGTACATTTAAACCCCAAACCCAAAATCCCAAACCCCAAACCCCATACCCCAAACCCCAAACCCCAAATCCAAATCCAAACATCTTTTAAACACTTTCATACTCCAAAATACAATTTAAAAAAAAAGACTAAATTCATATATAATTGAGCAAACATGATGATAAGTTATATATATTATTTGAAATGCAATACAAAGAAACTTAATTGATAATAGTAAAACACAATGAAACTTTATCACTGTCATCATCGAAACATCATCCACTTCATCATTTTCTTCAAATTCATCTTCGTTGGCTTCGTCCGTTGCATCATCTGGAAGTTCTTCATATCCCGGATTATGTGGATCAATAAGTAAGATAGCATCTGTAGGTTGTTCGGGTACTTCTACTTCATTCACGGCATCTTCTTGTAAAGGCGGTTGTTCATCACTACTCAATACTCGGCCCCGAGGTGTAACTTTTATTGCGGCTAACCAAGATATTCCTGATTGTCTGATCCTCGGGTATGGAACAAAACAAACTTGGTCCGCTTGAGAAGCCAAAATGTATGGTTCAAATTTGTTGTACCTCCGTGTAGCATTTATATCAACAACACCAAACTTGCTATACCAACACCTCTATTGACGGTTGGGTCAAACCAGTCACATTTGAAGAGAACGATTTCAGCTTTACTACGGAAACTCCACTTCGATGATCTCTTGTAAGATTCCATAGAAATCTGTTTCACCTTTACACATACTCCATAATTCATTGTTGTCGCCGACTTCCATATTCGTAAGTGTGAAATGTGTATCCTCGTAGAAATACATAGATGCTGTCGTGACCTTACCGACCGGACCTTGTATCAATTGCGGAAACCACCGAGGATAAAATTGATCATCATACTCAACCCGAACATCAACATATATATATAAATATATAACTTCACTGAATATATTTGTTAATTATCTAAATTGTGATATGTATACCTGCTTTTAACCATTTCACAAAGTGTTGGTCTTTCCTTTTGTTGAGATCATTGGTTGATATTCCTGGAATAGCTTCTTCGACTTGGGCAACAAAATCGCTGTTTTAAAACAAAATGATCATTAAAGTACGTATATATGTGTGTGGTAAAATTTAATAGCAAAATAATTAATTTAATTACCTTTCAAATAATTCAATCTCCTCGCAGTTAAGGAGTATATATGTGTGGGCGCTATGAGCGTCTTCTGAACTCGACCACCAAACTTCTTTCAGTTTTCCACCTAGACGTCCAATCTGACAGAATATGTCTGGAACATCTTCACCAAAATATGTCGGCATAACACCACCATCATCATATCTGCTCGTAGTCCTTTTCCGTGTCCAGACTTGTGACCCAAAGTAGTAGGACGTAAAGTGAGATGTTTCCTCATTCAAACTCCCAGCAACTATTGAACCTTCCACCCTTGCCAGATTTTTTGCTTTCCCTTTCAAATATTTCATAGCTCGCTCGTAAGGATACATCCATCCATTATGAACAGGTCCACGAAGCAGTGCCTCATACGGAAGGTGGATAACCAGATGTTCCATGACGTCAAAAAAGGAAGGAGGAAAAATTTTCTCCAAATTGCACATCAAGATCCGGATATTCTCATGAAGTTGTCTGATGACATCTACATTTAAGGTGCGTGCACTAAGATCTCTGAAAAAAGCTCCGATGCCTACAAATAATTTACACTTATAAGTTTTTTTCCAACAAGATAGAATTGATAATTAATTAACTTTAATTATTTGTTACCTGCAAGTGCTTCGTGAACATTTTTTGGAAGCAACTCCGCAAATGCAAATGGTAGAAGTCGTTGCATAAAAACATGACAGTCATGACTCTTCATCTCTGAAAACTTTTGTCCCTGATGATCAACACATCTTGATAGATTTGAAACATATCCATCAGAAAACTTCACGTCTGATGCCACCCACTTGAACAACGCCGCTTTTGCTTCTGCTGACAATCTAAAAATGGGAACTGGAATTCTCCCATCGTTTCTAATATGCAGCTCAATCCGAGAACATAATCCCGGCAAATCCAACCTTGAGTTCTTGTTATCTTTTGTCTTGCCGGGGACGTTCAACAATGTATTGATGATGTTGTCAAAGAAGTTCTTCTCTATATGCATCACGTCAAGATTGTGGCGCAGAAGTAAATCTTTCCAATATGGAAGTTCCCAAAATATACTCTTCTTGTGCCAATTATGCTGAGTCCCGTAACCATCAGGCATATTTGGAGGAGTATGCCAATTACCACCTTTGCTGACTGTGCTTAGTCCACCATAGTAATCAATATCCTTCTCGATTTACTCTCCAGATAAATATGGTGGAGCGTGTCCCGACAACCCTTTTGACCGAAACAATTTCTTGTTCCTTCGGTACGGATGGTTAATGGGAAGAAATCTCCGATGACAATCAAACCAGACATCTTCCTACCATTCTTCAACTGAAATGCCTGTGCTTCCCATACAATATGGACAAGATAGCCTTCCATGCGTCGTCCAACCCGACAACATCCCATATGCAGGAAAGTCACTAATAGTCCACAATAGAACTGCCGCATTGTAAAGTTTATTTTCGTTGAACAATCATATGTCCGCATCACTGTTGACCACAATTCCTTCAATTCTTTTATCAAAGGTTGTAGAAAACATCAATGGACCTCTTAGGATGTTTTGGTCCAGGTATCAATATACTCATGAAAAGCAATTCTTTTTCCATACACATCTCGATGGAAGGTTGTATGGCCAAGAAGACTGGCCAAAGCGAGTATTGTCTTCCGACATTCCAAATGGACTAAAGCCATCCGTGCAGAGCCCAAGATAAACGCTATGGGGTTGCTTGCAAAATCAGGGTACACCGAATTCAAGTGTTTCCACGCTTTTGCATCGAGGGATGATTGATCTCTCCTTCCTTCTCGATCATGTTCTGCATGCCATCTCATCGATGCTGCCGCCTTCGCAGATTGATATAATCTCTTCAATCTATCCTTAATAGGTAAGTACCACATCCGCTGGTACGGCACCTATTCCGCCCACGCCCTTGCGGTTTATATCGTGGCTTCTTGCAAAATTTACACTCTAACAATTCTACGCCTTTTCCCCAAGATATCATACAGTTGTCTATACACACATCAATCATCTCGAAGGTAAGCCAAGACTATGAACAAGTTTCTGAATCTCATAATAAGATTCAGCACACAAATTCACTTCGTGCAAATACTCTTTAAACAACTCAGCCCATGGCCCATACAAACTTCGGTAAGTTATGATCAGTTTTGATATTCATCATCCTAGCTGCCAATGATAATTTAGAAAGACCTTCTACAACCTTCATAAATTGGCTCATTAGGCTGCTGCTAGCATTTCATAAAATCTTTTGCATCCAAGTTAGGCCCTCTACATTTTCGACCTCCTCTATTACTGATGTTGTTTCACGAAATGCATCGGTAACCATATCATGCATTCTATCATGATCTACCATATGATCTTGAATGACACTTTCAGAAGGCAAATATGGTTCATCTCTGTTACGAACATTTTCAACCTGATTACTACTACTAGCTTTGTTCCTATTATCACCCTCTCCGTGGTTAAACCAAATATAGTAATGTGGAGTAAATCCTCTACTTACTATATGTTTCCAAACGGTTTCACTAGCAGCAAACTTCGTATTGTTGCATTTACGATGTGACGTAACATTTTACCCGCTTCCTTTGTGAGAGGCGCCCGTCCGCCTGGTACATGAATATCTCTGCTCCGTTGAAAAATTCGTCAGTTACTCTTCCCCTTGAATCTTTATGCGCATACATCCAACTCCGAACCTCATAAATATTTCCAGACATTTTTTAACTCTTTTTGCTTTTTTTTTTCCTTTTTTCGTTTTTTTTTTGGTGCATCTTAACAATGAGGGAGAACATCATATTTATAGAGAAATTTCGATTTTGGTAGGTAGCAATGTTACAACGAATTTACGTTTAATCATATCTTAACTACCAAAGTGCAATTACATTGCTCGTACATTAGTCTTTAATTAGATGTATAAAATATTGGATGTAAATAAGTCAGAATTTGCAACCAATTTACTTAATTACATGAAGCATTAGTCGAAATTAGATGTAAATTCACGACTCGATATTTAGTCAGATTTGAGTCGTAAATTTACATCTAATTTACGACTAAAGAATATACAAGTCGTAAATTAGATGTAAATTTACGACTCATTTACGACTAGCCTTCTTAGTTGCAAATTTACGACCAACTTACGACTAATTGTTTTCTAGTCGTAAGTTGGTCGTAAATTAGACCCAAAATTACGACCAACTTTTCCTGGTCGTAATTGTTGGTCGCTAAAGCAACGTTTTCTTGTAGTGAAATACTATAAAGACTAACAAGTTGCTTGCATGATATGTCAGAGCTCAACACTTATTAAATGAATCCATCATGCTCAAGATTATTTAGACCATCTATTACTTAGATGCTAAATGGTGTTGCGGTCTACTCTTCGCGCTGGTATCGCCGATAGTTCGATAGGAATATCGACCGATACACCTCTAGCTACGTCGATCGATTACTCTATAGGAGTATCGATCGATACGGATCTAAACAAGCTTTATGCGCGAGTTGATACAATGCTCACCATGATCTTAGATCAGCTTTCGCATATCTCAAGAGGGTCATAGCATGTTTAGGATGTTATCAGGTATTGCATGTAATAAATCAATGCAATCCAAGTTCATGTTCTAGGTAGCTAAGCTAGAAAAGCATTAATGAACAATCCTAACAATAAATATCACAACTATAGCAATTATAGGCTGGGGCTAATCTCTCATATCCTATTTAAACCCTAAATCTAACAAGTGAATCTACTCAGACATGGCTAAGTAGTTCATAGCAACAAGGTAAGAGTTCATAGATATATTAGAGGAATGAACACTTAAGTTCCAATCACAAATCTCTTTGGATATTTCCTCTAGATCTAGAATCCTATAACCTTTGTAAATAAAGAACTGAAAGAAAATGAGTAGAAGTAGAAGAAACTCTTAAACTTCTATTAATGTAAAAGATTGTATATGAAAGAGACTTGAATGAAAAGAAAGCTTGTTGTTAATGCCAAAACACTTAGGTATATAAATATATGAGTTCATTAGGTTAAAAAACTCGTCAGAGGCATTCTTATAAAATGTGATATCTTGGGCTTCAAGTTCGGCCAGGTCCAACTTGTCTTTCAGCCGTCTCAGTATCGCTCGATAGTACAAGGTGTACATCGATCGATTATGGTCTCGATGTATCGTCCTTCGGCTAATGTGTGCCGATCGATTGCACAAAGTATGCATCGATCGATGTGTAACTCTGACGTCGACTTCTGGTCTTGATCTCAGGTGAACTCTTCTTTAAGCTCCAAAAAGGCACCTAAAACATCACTTTTCTATAAAATGCTTCTAAACCTGAAAACATACCTAATAGACTCCAAAACATAGATAATAGTAGTAAAAACACTTATATACCAGGGGTAAAAGCGGGTAAAATTCATGGTATATCAACTCCCCCAGACTTAACCTTTTGCTTGTCCTCAAGCAAACACACATGCAATCTTTATGAAAGAGGTTTTGAAAAGCAGGGACTAAATCAAATTCAAACTTAGAATCATAACCTCTACTTTATTGCAAACCACATCTAAGAGTCTGTCAATCACAGAAGCACATTATGAAATATCCTAGTTAAGCTACCTTGATCATCTAGCCAACAACTTAGCAATCATGTCTGACTAACCCCTCTACTGATTTCATTTCTTGTACATAAAAATAAAGGTGCAGGCTTTACCTTGGGAGTATCGATCACAGGATGCAAGGTTGCTCAAACATGTATCTGGACCTGCAGGTAAAAATTAGTTCCTATCCTCTCTCTCTACTATTTCTCTCCTAGTCAAGTCTGCTTTTATTTGCAAGACATTGACCAAGATTGGACAGGCTTCCATGAATCAAGCCTTAATGGTTGCAGCCACCAAGTCCTGTTTACTTCTTTTTGACCTATATCCTAGGATTCACTGCGAAGCAAGTCTTGAAGGGGGTAACCACCAAGCCCTGTTCGAACCCTTTACCTATAGACATCTTATGAATCAAGTCTTGAGGGGGGTAACCGCCAAGCCCTGTTCGAATTCCTTCTTAGTTAATATCTAATTATTCCTAGAACATAAATTCAAGTTAATTTTCGATTTTTTTTGAAGTAAAATTAAATCTAATTTCGAAAATGAGAGAGAGAGGGTGATAAAATTATCTACACAAGGTTTTTACCTTCGAGACTTGTTTGAAGCATCCGATCCCATGTATACCAAGCCCCAAGACAAGCAAAAATTGTCGGTTAGGTTGGAAATCAGCTTTGGTTCCTCGAGACAATCAATGAAAGTGTTGTCATAGCTGATAGGTGATCAACTTTATCATCTATAGTACATTCTGCATCAACAAATCTAAGAATAGTGCCTAAAAGATTGGTTAGATAAAAATTGAAAATTAAAATTATCATTATCCCTTTCTTGACTCAATAAAAACCATTTTGAAAACATTTTTTTTATGAAATCAAAAGGTAAACAGCATCAGTAACATCCCCCCAGACTTAAATCATACACTGTCCCCAGTGTATAACCAGTCCAGTGAAGACATAGGTAATAATAAAGTACACTGATATCAAAAATTTTAGAACGATATACCTGACCGCGTTACGTATCGATCGATGTTGAGTCGTCTTCGTCGATCGCTTTTGTTTGGTTTATGTCGATCGATATCGATAGTATCATGTCGGTCGATTTCAGTGGCAATCGTCTAATTGTAACTGCAAAGAAAAACAAATACGAAAAATAAAATCCTAAAGATAAAAATAAAAGAAAAACTACCTAACAGTGGGTTGCCTCCCACTCAGCGCTTTGATTATAGTCATCTAGCTTGACTTTGGATGAGATGAGCTACTGAGATGAAGTCCGTGTACTTGTTGAGAAACAAGTATCCTCTCAGATCTTCTTCTCACCGAACCATCGTCAAATAAGCTTCTTGTGGCTTCATACTCTCTGGTTCGTTTCTTCTTTAACTCAATCAACTCATCAGTGATCCTTTGAATTCTTTCTTCATGACTTTCAATGCTGACCGTGCCATCCTATCTTCCCGTAGGCATGCTCACGAAGGTCACTAAGCTCGCTTGAATTGAATCAATGCGTTGGATCATCTTGTCTTGGATGGAGCTGGTATCGACGATTCCTTGGTTGAAATATTGGTCGATGGCTGTTGAAGTCCATCGATCGATGCGCTGGTTGCTCGGTCGATCGATTCTAAGGGCGCAGTCCGCTTGCAAGCTGTTTCGAATAGCTTTAATTTCTTTCGCATCCCTTCTATGCTAGATTCCATGCTTCCAACCTCGCACAAGCCGGAAATACGCTTGGTCTAGACGCCTATCTTGTGAATCATCCACGCTTGTTATTGCTGTGTATACATCATCAGCTAATTTATCCAAATCTGCTCGTACGATCTTCAAGTCTCAGATATCGATCGATGCAACAACTTGCTTATCGGTCGATTTTCGCTTCGCAGATTCTCGCTGAAGTTCTCGCAAAGAGCTTCATCTGGCCGTTGATTTCAGTCAATCGCCTATCGATCGATGTGAGGTTGAGCTCGTCGATCGATGCAATCGATGCAGCCCGATAATCAAGTTGACGTTGGAACTTCTCAGCCTCTGCTGCGTAGTATCTATGCGTAGTACGAGTTCCTCCACTTCTTTGTCTACTAAGAAGTGTATATCAGCAATTTTCCTCTCAACTGCCAGACGGGTCAATCCTCCAAAAGGATTGCAAGGTGCAGTGGGGTTCATATCTGCATGTGCTTCATTGATAAGGCGGATAGATCTCCTCATCTCTTCTCAGGGATTCTAAGATCTGCTAGGTTGTGCAAGATCCCTTCACAGGTTGTGGTTTGTTTGATGCTGAGACGAGCTTCGCTTTCTTCAATTCTTTCCAGATATCTCCAAGAGATTCATCAACCTCACGCTTTGAGTAAGTGGTCGATGGTGGGCTCAGATCGATCGATGTGGATGTTACTCCGCCGATCGATATTGATCTTTTCTGGCTATGGTTTTGTCGTTGCGAAGATCTTCAAGTTCCAGCTCAAGACGTTGAACCTTCTTGAGTAATCCTTGGTCCTGACTCAACATCCGGTTCATCTCATCGCTAAGCTTGTCCTGGCCTCTTCCAAACTCTTTTCCATGGAGAGCTTTTCCCATTTATGCTTCCAAGTAAACCGGTGAACATCTCGTTGATCTCGTCCGTGGTGTAGGTTTCTTGCACCAATTCTTCTTGTAAATGAACTAGCATGCTCGTAGATGATGTAGGAGCCGTCCATTGAAGTTCTTTGGAGCAGCTTGATGTCGCCTTTAGAAATTCTGATGACGCCACCATCTATTCCTCTAGCAAAACCATTTTCGCCTCTCAGACCCCATACTCATCTCTGCTCCCAAAACAATTTTTGAACTCCATTTCAAAGGCTCTCTTCTGAATTCGGGACACTTATCGATCGATGCGACACAATCTGTATCGATCGATTTCTATGAAGATATGGGTCTTCCTGTTGAGATGGTTATCCTCAGCTTCCTTTGGCTCGGTTGTTGTGTCTGCCTCCTGGTGCTGATAATGGTGGTCTGGTCCGTGGCGTTGTTGCTGGAATAGGTTGTGGGATCCATTGGCTAGCGTAGGGCGTCTGCAATGTCTTCTTTGGATATGTGGAGTGTTCGTCCATCCATTGAGCGTGCAAAACCTTGTGAATCCCTGAAAATACCAAACTCATCCGGGATTAGATTTCCGAAATTAAGTATATTTGAATGTGTTACCTGGGATGGTTGGTTGTATGAATCGGTCGATGTACGAGGTTCTGAATCGGTCGATGGTTGTTCAGGCCCTATCGATCGATTGTACTTGTGCCGTGTCGATCGATGAGACTTCTTCGGTTGGGTGATGTATGTTGGTGTGGCGGTCTCCATTGCGAAGCTCGTCTTGGTAGTTAAACGCACAGCTCGATTGAGTAGTCTCCCTCTCGTGTTGTTGACTGTGTTGTCGATTGATGCGAGGCTAGTAGTATCAATCGATGGGGAGAAGGCCCTGTCGATCGATGTCGTGATTTGGAAGGTTTGGTGGAGAAGTCGATCTTCATCTTCTCGAAGGGTTTGACATTCTATAGCTCTCTCCTCCTCGTAATCATCAGTATACTCCTCAATATGAGTGGTATTTGCAGCATATGGTGGGATGTAGTAGTCGTTCTCCCGTGTTTACTTGAAATCACCTTCTGGAAACTCCTCCTCGATCTGATTGAATAGTGAATCGATCGATGACCATGTGTGGCTGTCGATCGATGTCTGTTGATTAGAGATGATCGATGAGACTATCCTACTATCGATCGATTATGCGGTCTCTGTCTCGTATTCGCCTTGTGAGTCGTATTCATCTCCACAATAGCAAACAGCTACAAGGTCTGAGTCGTCTTGGATCTTTTAGGGACCTTGATGACTCATCTTGGATCATAGTAGACCGTAGGGCTAATCGAGGTTAGGCACGGTTTGTTTGTCACGAAGGTTGCAGACTGCTCCAACTGTGGCTAGGAAGGCTCTTCAAGTAGCAAAGTAGGTAGGGTTATCTTGGCGTCCAAGACATGGAAGTCCACTGGAATTAGGGCTTCTCCTATGGTGACTTCAAGGTTTCTCACAATTCCTCGAGTTACGCTGAGAACAATCCACAAAGATGAGCGATTCTTCATAGGCTCTATCTTCAGACCTAGATGGTCTGCTATCACCTTGGGTAAGATGCTAACTCCAGATCCTGTATCACATAGGGCACGTGGGAAGTTGATCCCATGGACTGAGAAAGGAACAACGAACTTCCCTGGATCACCCTTCTTCTCTAGTTTGATCCTCTTCTTCATTTTTTCTCTGACTTGGTTGAACATCCTCTTGATGTCTTCTTCTGTCTCTTTGGTTTCTCTGAAAAACATCCACAATCTGTATGAAAACTAGGCTTCTTCAAAGGGTTTCTCTGTAGGTATCCTTAGAACTCTCTTTCTGAAACTTGCCAACTCTTTCTCATTAACTCCTCTTTTAAGGTGTTTAGGAACCTTCTCTTTCCTTTTTCTGAGAACTCTGCCATCTTTTTCCTTTTCTATCTCCATTGGATCAATAATATCCGTGGGCTTCTTCATTATGGCGGTTGGTGGGTTTCTGGAAGGCTTAGATTGCTCCCGGAGTGCATTAAGTCGTGCAACATCTATTTTGGGAAGTTGCACCGGTGGTGATAACTGAATATCGATCGGCTTCGAGTGTGTCGATCGATTTCTTTATCAATCGGTCGATCGATGGGTCGTCTGTCCTGTCGGTCGACGTGGTAAGGACTGGGCGGATGTGGGTGTTCTGCTGCGAATTCCTCGTGAGTAAGTATCTTCACGGCATTGCACTCGTTGGTGGATTCTTCAAGATCCATCGGTCGATGCTCGCCTTGTTCCATCGATCGATTGTTGGCATGACGCCGATCGATGTGGTGATCCCGACATCGATCGATTCCATTGGTACGCCAATTCTTCCGATCCGAAGTCTTCCTCTTGCAGCTTCTCTTGCTTAACCACTCTCCAAAAATCATCCTCTATGATAGCATGACGTTGTGGCCTGTTGTTTCTTCTCCAGTCCTTTTCCTAAAGCTTCCCCGCTTCTAACAGCTTCCCGTCTGAATCACTTGAGTCTCTAGTTTCTTCACATGGGTACTCAAAGCATCAAGCTTTGTATTCAAAGTGGTAGACAGCGCCGATCTTTCCATTGAAGTTCACCTCTAACCTGTTGGCTTTCAAGAACTTTGTCGAGCATGTCTTCTAGCTTTCCTTATGGGGTTGGTGCGGTGGCTTCATGTAAGATGAGTTTCCATAACTCCTGTTGTTGTTGGTTGCTGCTGTTGAAGTTTCCTCCGTCTCGTGAAGTTTCGTTTCTTTGGTTTCGCACTTCAAACGGGTTCCACCGATCCGCTTGACTGCCGTAGTCATCTTCTTCATCAGCTTCTCATCCACCGAGCAGATTTTTAGCAGCTTCGAACATTGTCAAGTGTAGCTTGTACCTCATTTATCGTTCTTTCCAAGGAAACAGATCTTGCTCTTACAATGTTCTTTTGCTGTTGTTGGATGCTAGGTTGTCTATCAGCTTCACAGCATCTTCGAATTCCTCGTGGTGAAGTTGCCTTCACTTGCATGTCTAGAGCCATCCGATATTTCAATGCGATGTTCTCAAGAAAGAAAGAGTAGCTGCACTTTATTGAATCCATGGTGTGGGCAGTCTCTGGTAAGACTTGAATCTGATCCGTATCCTTGAATGACTCTCCAGGCCCTCGATTGAATGTGGCAATTTTTCTCCTTAAGTCTTCAGCGCCGCATCATCAAAGAAGTTACGCAAAATGCGTTTTGATGTCGCCCGTGATGTAAGAGATCCGGTGGTAATGCTAAGCCACCCGAAAGCTTCCATAAAGAGTGTTTGAAGTGCTACAGAGAAGGTAGTCCACAGGGACTCCATTGGCTTTGATAGCAGATATGAGATCCTCGAACCTCTCGGATGGTCCATTGGATGCTCACTGGACAGCCCATAGTAAGGTATCTGTCCTACAAGGATGTAATCGCTTGAGCTCGAAATCGCCTCTCTGAATAGCAGGGGGTTGAATGGCTGATCTGTTGGTGTAGAACTGATCTGGACGGTTGTAGTCAGCTAGTGTTCGAGCAGCCTCTTCTACAGGTTGAACGGCTCCTGTAGGTGTAGTTTCTGGCTCAGGGATTACTTCATTATGAGCGTTGAGTTTCTGACCTGCTTCATTACGAAGGTGACCTTCTTGGTCACGCAAGTCTCCATTCTCATCTCGTGTGAGAATAATAGAAACCACCATGACTCGTGAGTAGTATCGTCGATATAAGGTTAGGGGTATCGATCGATATAGGATGAAAGATGTCGGTCGACGGTGAAGTAGCGTCGGTCGACGTGAAGGTGCGAGTGTCGGTCGACAAAGACGGTGTCTCGGTCGGCAGGGGTGCGTCGGTATCGGTCGACAGACAGTTGATGGCGTCGATCGATGCGGAACGGATTTCCTTGCGGATTGAACGTTCCAAGCTAGCGAGGTCTTCGAGAACAAAGTTGGGATTCCTTGTTGCTTCGGTGCTGCTGGGCATGTACACGAAAAGACAAGAAAAATTTTGTGTCGGAAAACAAATTAAAACAAAATAGAAATAACCTAGACCTAATCAGATTAGATCCTATTGTATCAAAGCTCCCCGGCAACGGCGCCAAATTTGATATCACTCAAATTATCCTAAGGAGTGACTTTACTCTCTCAAATAAGAGGTTCAGTTGTAGTACTTAGGGATCGAATCCAGAGAGAGCTAGTGTACAAATAAGATGCAATCTTAGTGACTATGCTAGGTTGAAAATAGTTTAAAGTAAAGTGCAGGTTTGCTGAGTATGGATGAGATTACTCAGTTGAAAGGATTTGGTTTTGAAAACAATAAAGAAAAGTAGTTAGATTCAGGGTAAGTATTCATGAATTCATGATTATAAATACTATAAAGACTAACAAGTTGCTTGCATGATATGTCAGAGCTCAACACTTATTAAATGAATCCATCATGCTCTGCATTATTTAGACCATCTATTACTTAGATGCTAAATGGTGTTAGCGATTGGCTACTTACGCGCTGGTATGCCGATAGTTCGATAGGAATATCGACCGATACACCTCTAGCTACGTCGATCGATTACTCTATAGAGTATCGACGATACGCTCTAAGCAAGCTTTATCTTGTGAGTTGATACAATGCTCACCATGATCTTAGATCAGCTTTCGCATATCTCAAGAGGGTCATAGCATGCTTAGGATGTTATCAGGTATTGCATGTAATAAATCAATGCAATCCAAGTTCATGTTCTAGGTAGCTAAGCTAGAAAAGCATTAATGAACAATCCTAACAATAAATATTACAACTATAGAAATTATAGGTTGGGGCTAATCCCTCATATCCTATTTAAACCCTAAATCTAACAAGTGAATCTACTCAGACATGGCTAAGTAGTTTATAGCAACAAGGTAATAATAGGAGTTCATAGATATATTAGAGGAATGAACACTTAAGTTCCAATCACAAATCTCTTTGGATCTTTCCTCTAGGTCTAGAATCCTATAACCTTTGTAAATAAAGAACTGAAAGAAAATGAGTAGAAGTAGAAGAAACTCTTAAACTTTTATTAGTGTAAAAGATTGTATATGAAAGAGACTTGAATGAAAAGAAAGCTTGTTGTTAATGCCAAAACACTTAGGCATATAAATATATGAGTTCATTAGGTTAAAAAACTCGTCAGGGGCATTCTTGTAAAATGTGATATCTTGAGCTTCAAGTTCGGCCAGGTCCAACTTGTCTTTCAGCCACCTCAGTATCGATCGATAGTACAAGATGTACATCGATCGATTATGGTCTCGAAGTATCGTCCTTCGGCTAATGTGTGTCGATCGATTGCACAAAGTGTGCATCGATCGATGTGTCACTCTGACGTCGACCTCTGGTCTTGATCTCGGGTGAACTCTTCTTTAAGCTCCAAAAAGGCACCTAAAACATCACTTTTCTCCAAAATGATTCTGAATCTAAAAACATACCTAATAGACTCCAAAACATAGATAATAGTAGTAAAAACACTTATATACCACGGTTAAAAGCGGGTAAAATCCATGGTATATCAATATCTAAATCAACTGGCAGGGGCCTCTCTCGGTTCTTCAAAGATATCTCTCTGGGAAAAGCAGAGCTGCGATTCTGGCTTCGATGAATTGGTAAGACATCAAATTCTTAAATCTGTGATTTTTATACATTACGATTTGATTCCAGTTACTCATAGCAGATGATATCAACTTCCTAAAACGTTTTCTTATGTCCTTACGGTTCACTGTGATTCATGGGTAAAGTTTTTGAGAAGAATGTCTTGCGATGATTTGATCTTGAACGTGTCTATCAATTTCAGGTATTTCACGGGGTTTCCGCCTCTGTCTTCTGTTGCATGTTTTCAGGGAGGATTATTTGGGTAAGTGAATAAGTTCTCTAATCCTTTCGCTTATTCCCCCTTTAATTCTATGGCAGAAGTTCCATTTTTGATGAGTTATTCAAGCTGATGTCACGACTGGACTTAATGGTAAGTTTTTTTTTTTGTCTCCTACACAATTAGTTCCTACATTTTTCTTCTTGACCAGCTGCACAGTGATCTAATATTTTATATTATCCTCTTTGTAGGTGGACTTCTCCGAATTTGTTTTCTTTATGTACCGTGAGAATGGACATGAGAGTATAAGTAAGAACTTTTGTTCTTTTGAATCATTGTTTTGGTTACCCTCCGCAAGAATATGTTGCATTACAACAATAGAGATAATGCCAAAGATCCACTCATTGTTGTACACTGTAGGTAAAGCTATTACCGCATAAATACCGGTTTTGGTTGGGAGATTTAGATTACTTATTGTTTTGTGTTTCACCCCAGGTGCTTGCACTGTCCTCATAGATGATTTTTTGAGCATATGTACATGTTTGGAACCAAATATAGAGCTCTCTTCCTCAACACATTTTAAAAAAAAGAACCTATCCAATTGTTATTGATAGCATTTTAGGGCCGTATAAGAACATTGTCATCTAACTGTGGTGATACAAAATCTGAATCAGGCCTTTTTAAAGATCTTCTTTCTGTTGTGTTTGGTTTTTATGCTCTTTAGAGATTTTTAAACTTCACTACAGTCTTATTATTTTCTTATGCTGTTAGATGAACATCACATAGATTATTGCCGCTGCCAAATAGGATTAAGAAATGTTCCAGGCTTAAAGAGAAAAAATCTTAAGACGATGAAGAAGAAGTATCAAAAACTCAACACTCTTATCCGTGGCCAATCGCCATACTTGAAATGAATAAGATCAGACAAGTGTCCAAGATGTTCATTCAAGTCGTATTGCGTGATCGAGTGGAATCGCTCACAAAGGTTTGCCAGTCATTACTAATATAAAGTACTTACAGAAGCGTAATTAAGATGCTTTTGTAAAAAAATGTTGTCATCTAAGTTAATTGGTTTAGTTCTGAGAGTATTTAGTGCTTATTTTTACATGATTTGGGAGAAAACCATGGATTTCCGTAGTCTTGATCAATGTTTGATATCTGCTAGCACCAAGCTGAAAATTCTTGATGGTGATGATCCATTGACTGAGTAAGTTTTAGGCCATGATTTTGGAGAAGCAGCAGTTGGACGTGATTCTCCGGAGGATTTTGATGAAAGCATTTATGTGATACATCTACACTTTATTGTTGAAAAAAAAATCTATACTTAGTTATGGTTCGGAATTTAACAAAAGAAAACATGAAAAAATAGTTTGATATGATAATTCTTTGGAAACACAACAAAAATTTCAACTACCAAACGACATTATATCGTAAAGAATGTAGGAATTTCAAAGAAACATATTTAGGCAAATTAAAAAAACAGAATAAAAATAAAGTAGTAAGGAAAAAATATACAGAAAATTACCTTGATATATATGCTAATTTTTGAAAAATTAACATAAAATATATTAGCTAACGTTATATCTAAAACTATGTCAAAATATACAGAATCATATATATATATATATATATATTAAAGATAACCTGAAAAAACTTGAAATTAGTCTAGAAACATTTCTTATTTCTTAGGTTTTTGTATTAGCTATAAATAATCATACAAACTGATAATGGATTACACAAGTTTGGTATTAGTAATACTACAAAAAAACGTAATCTAATTTACAATAATAATTCTTTAACATTTTTATAATTTATTAAGGATAACTTTCTAAAAAAAATTGAATGAATGCAAATTACATCGTATCTATTGGGATGTATCATGTGTACATTTAAAAGTAATTAGATAGGAGTCTTTTAGATACATATATGTATGTGTCTAATAAATATAACATAATCAAACATGATGAGTATTGACTAAATACAAAAAATAAACAATATACATGAATAAAATTATTCAAAATAGTGTAACAGTAGATTATATGCATCATAAGATCTATATAATATTTAAAAATAAAATATTATTTTTTATAAACTATAAATATACTTAAGCGAAGAAACAAATTGTCAAAAAAATTTTACTTAAGCAAAAATAAATAATTTTCAAACTTTGGTTCTAGCATCAAACTTCTGTTCACTTTAATTTATTATATTGTGTAAATATTGAAAGAAGCTATTAAATACGTCTACAAAATTTTAGGGTTCATATAAAAAACTTAAGAACAAAATAAGTGAATAAAAGAAAATAACATAAAATAATAAACTAATCAGTTTTTCAACAAATACTATTAATAATATTACTTCATAGTAAAGCAACTAGAGTAACTTACAGAGTCAACAACAAATGCCAATGCTTGAGTACACAAATAAACAAAAATCTGACGATAAAAAGGTTCTAAATTATTACTATGTTTCATATTATATGATCTGTTGGTCATAAAACTAATCAAAATTTATTTAAATATTACTAATAATATACATTTAAAATGAGTTAACCAATCGAAAATAGTATTATTAGTTAACAAAAATTTGAAGAAAGTTAAAAATATCAAAACATCTTACATATTCAACCTTCAAATTTTCTCTAGAAAATTTTACATTATGAAACTGAAAGAGAGATAATTAAAATTTATGAACAAAACAAAAAGAAAGTAAGCTATTAGGTTAAAGGAACATTTTAAATAAAAATAATAAAAAGTTTTATAAAGTAACAATTGAAACACATGGAAAAAGATCTATGTAAAATAAAAGGGCAGAAAAGCATGTAAAAATAGTTTTTAACTCTAATAGATTCCAACTCACATTGGATAACATAAAGATATTTTTTTCACTAATCATAAATAGAGAAAATTTTTAAACTACCATTTTTGTTATAATTTTAATGTTTACTTTAACCACATTTACCTTTGGTTTTAAAGGAATAAATAGTTTTAGAATCTTTAAAAATAAATAAAAAAATTCTAAAAATTTAACATTTAATTTCTTAAAAATTTATTAAAATAATAAAAATTTAAAAAACAAACTTCAAAAAGAAAATTTGAAAAAAATATATTTTGAAAAAAATATTAGAAAAATTTATAATTCAAAAATTATAAAAAATAATAAAATACAAAATTATTTATTTAAATAGTAATTTATATTTATGTATCTATAAAACAAGGATATAAAGGTGTTTTACCTCTTTAACGAAGAAAGTATTTGGAAAATGTGTTTTCAATGAAAGTAAATGAATAATAGTATAAACAATGTGGTAAACTTGAAATTCTCCCTCATAAATATTATTAAATCTTAAATATCTTTCAACTTTTGGAATGATACCAACTAAGATAATAAAAATACATAAATTTCATAGAATTGCTAAGTGTATATACCTAAATAAAATACATGTAATATGGTGATAGCTCACAGCTAGGAGTGGCTACAAGAGTCGCTAAAACCATTCTGGAAATCCTTTTGCATTTGTAGCAAATTTTATAGTAAACTTTGATGCATAAGAATTTTTATAGTCCCTCAATGATCCAATCTCAAACGAATTGTTCTGACTTTAATATCCTATGATTGTTTTCTAAGAAGCAAGCTTAGAACTTAAAGCAAATAGGTTGTTCTTAAGCTCTTGGATGATTCACTTTTGACATAACACAAATTCAGTGTGGGCACTAATCGTCAAGATGTGGACCGTAACCATGAAATTATGTTCAATCAGCTGCAATTCATAAGTAATCGGAGATATAACGATTTCATGGTGGCATTCAATCAGCTGCGATTCATAAGTAATCAGAGATATAAAGTTTTTATGGTGGCAAATATATCACTTAAATAATTTTTTTTTTAAAAAAACACAAAGTTGGCAGTCTGATACAGATTGACTAATAATTCTTATTTGCATCGAAAACTATTATTCGCTTCATTATCAATCACACAGTTTTACTTCAACACAACAATAAGAACATCAAAAACTTCAAAGGAAAAATAAGAGTAAAAGTTTAATACATGATTTAGGGCTAAATTTTCAATGTACATCTCATAAGATTATGATACGGAAAACATAATTAAAAATGACTTTCTGACATTTTAAGAACTGTTTATGTATTCTGAATTTAGTTTTGATATTATGCCCACTAACAAAAAAAAATATCTAAAAAAATGTGACAAAAAAACATATATCCAATATTCAAATAACAAAAGTCATAAAATATCTCTTTTCGTATACTATATCCAACACACTAAATAGTTTATAAACACAGAAAATTTTACAATATTTAATATTCATATAACAAAATCAGTGAAAATATATAATAGCAACTATCCACGCATAGGGCAGAAAACGGTCTAGTATATTCTAATGAGTTATGAAAATTAACGAACAACTGCTACCAGAACGAATAAGACATGTTAACACAAATGATATTTTCCATGAATTGTCCATTCAGATAACATATCATATGCTGAAAAATTACATATTGTCTATATAAGTATTGTTTGCATTTGAAAATTTTCTTGCACAAAATATCATATGTAAGAATGCCGTGATCTCATAGTAAATGAAACTCATAGAACAATGGCCGAAAAACACATTAAATGATCTCTCGCTCTAATCCAGGGAGAAGAATGAAGAGAAATAAAATCTTATGTTGCATGCATAAATCTTACGATAAATTGTAAAATGTCATAATTACTGGCCACAATAAATATTGTCTTTCATACTTTTTGAATAGGTTAAAACCATCAATGCTTAGGCCTCGACAGGTACAACAGATGAAGAAGCACTAACAATATGCTGTAGAATCAGTATGCTGCAGAAGCTGTATGCTCTCATTAAAGTTTTTAATAAAGTGATTGGAAGAGAAGTAACAGTATACATTTTTTAAATTATCATAAAAGTTAGTACATAATATATTTATTTTAAAATAATATATATTAAATTATAATATATATTAAGAATACATTTGTTATTAAAATAATGAATATTAGTTAATTATGCAATAAAATTAAATGTGAAATATTATTATTTTAAAAAAATAAATGTAAAATTTATTTAAAAATATAAATTTTTTTTGGATATAAAATATTTTTTTGATATTATTAAAGAAAATAAATTAATTACATACAATTTATATATGAATTATAATTATTTATTTATTGGTACAGCAGTGAATGATTCATAAATAATATTATCATAAAAATTAATATATGACATATAATTTATTTATTTCTAAATAATATATTTATTTTTATTTTATAATATATAATAAATATATATATATTATGCTATGTTTTTATTTAAAAATAAATGATATGCATAATTATTATATAAATTATATTATATTTTAAATTTGAAATATTGTTCTTTTAAAAATTTTAAATTTTTTATCCTATATTTTATTTATTAAAAATATAAATTAATTTTTCTGATTATAACATAATTTAAAAATAAAAATAAAAATAAATTAATTATTTTTAAAAAATTATATTTTTTAAGTGCAAATACTCTACCAAAAGCTCCATATAAGAGCATTGGAAAGCCATGCTATCGATCGGTCGGCCGCAGTGTTGTAGTTGGATTGGAGTCCTCTGATCTTTGGTGGAAGGGGTGCTTTGGCGATCGATTGAGCTGTGGACGCGTAACCGTCGACCGATCGATCACTTGTTGATGGAATGCCATGCTGTCGATCGGTCGTTTGCTGGTCGATAGAACGGGAGTGAAGCACTTGCTCGCGCTTGAATCATGTGATGCGTAACCATTCGGGGTGAATTGAAAGTGATGTACGTGCGTTCACATGATTCTTTCTGCGACATGATTCGTCGTTTGGCTGACACTCGGTGTAGAGACTGTCGGTCAGACCTGGGCCGCGCGACGTGTAGTCATTCTTATCCGACTGAAAGTGGCATACAAGCGTTCGCCTGGTGCCATAATAAGTACTACGTCCCACATGACGGGATGTAGGTTTATATATATTTTTTTAGGTTATGGCTGTACCTGGTAGCAGGCTGCCTACGTACCCTGATAAGGGGATCAAGCCAATTGTAGTTCGATTTGACCAAATGTCGGTTAAGTCGTTTGCCTTGGATAGGGCAAAAGTGACATAAACGTGCTCATTTGGTGTTTGGGCAGAAATGACGCGGGTTCATCTGCCTGAGGCCGGATGAAAGTGACGTGGTGTCATCCGTTCGGCAAGTCGGTGAAAGTGACAGTCAGATCATTCACTCGTTTTTTTTGCGGGCTTCCCGAAAACGGATAGTTAATCATAATACTTGCGAAGATTGGCGGCGTTCCAAGCTCGTGGCACTGGTTTGCCGGTTGAGGTTTCCAATCGATAAACGCCGGGCTTGACAGCTTCAACTATCTTGTAAGGTCCTTCCCAGGTCGTTCCCAACTTGCCGGCCCTCCACTCCTTGGTGTTTTCAAACACTTTGCGGAGGACTAGATCGTTGAGTTCAAACGGTCAAGAGCACACCTTCTTGTTGTAGTAAGATTCGGCGAGATGCTGGTAGTTCTGGATTCGGAGGAGCGCCTGATCTCTTCGTTCTTCGATCGCATCGAGGGCATCGAGCAGCATTTCTTTGATGAGGTCTTCGTTCTGTGGCATTCTTGCTCGGCGGAGGCTTGTGATGCTGACATCTGCCGGGGCCATAGCTTTGACTCCATATGCCATAGATAAGGGCGTTTGACCGGTCACGCTACGTAGAGTTGTGCCGTGTGACCAGAGTACTCCATCTAACTTGTTGGCCCAATGGTCTTTTTTGAGGTCGAGGCATTTCTTGATGCCGTCGATGATGCTTTTGTTGGTGGCTTTGGCTTGACCATTGCTTTGTGGATAGCGAGGCGTCGAGGTGTTCAAGCGGATTTTCCATCGTTCCAAGAAACCGCGAAAATTTTTCGAAATAAACTGAACCCCGTTGTCCGTGACAATTTCATAGGGAAGGCCGTGCCTGCATATGATGTTCTTCCAAACAAAATTTTGGACGTCTTTGTCAGTGATGTGGACGAGTGCTTTTGCTTTGACCCATTTGGTGAAGTAATCTGTCATGATCAAAACGTATTTGCGCTGGCGGGAACTTGGCATTGGGCCGATAAGATCCATCGCCCATCGCATGAATGTGTACGGAGCCGTCATGGTGTGCAATAGTTCGGTTGGACTGTGGATGTTCGGCGCATTCCGTTGGCACTTGTCGCACTTGCGTGCATACGTATCACAGTCTGCGATCATGGTTGGCCAGTAGAAACCAAGGCGTTTCACCTTGAGAGCCAACGCTCGGCCACCGGAATGGTTCCCTGCGGCGCCTTTGTGAGTTTTAGCCATGGCCAAAGATGCTTCTTCTGCACCAAGACACGTTAACAAAACTTTAGCAGATGTCCAGCGATGTAGCCTCCCATCGATGAGCACGTAGTGTGCACTTTTGGTCTTCAGGCGACGGGCTTCCCATTTGTTTGCGGGGAGGGATCCGTTGGAGAGGTGCGCGATGAATGGGATTCGCCAGTCGGGTGGTGTTTCATCGGGCTGATCGTTCGATTCACCTGTATCCATCGTGTCTGCCGTTTGTCAATCGTTTGGGAGAGTGATGCTCGGTTTGTCAATCTGGTGAATTGGAATGGTTCGTTTGACTTGATCTCTTGGACTGCTCCCGAGTGCTGCCAGAGCGTCTGCACAGACGTTTTCACCGCGGGGAATCTTCGTAGGCTGGAACTATTCGAACTCTTTGGCAAGGTCTTGGACGACTTTTAGGTAGGCGTCCATTCGGTCGTTCTTGGCGTCATAGTCTCTGCTGAATTGGTTAGCGACCAATTGAGAGTCGCAGTATGCATGGATGCTTTTGGCTGGACTGCTGTAGCAATCAGTCAACAATGAAGATTCATATTCGGCTTCATTGTTGGAGGCTTTGAGACCGAGTCGAAAAGACTGTTGGAGCAGTTCACCGGTCGGAGATTGGAGGTGGACTCCAATTCCGGAGCCTTTGTTGGAGGACGACCCATCGACGTGCAGAATCCATGTTGCGTTTGGCTGCTGCAGATCTTGCTCGAGGTCTGGCGTTAGCTCGATGAGGAAATCGGCCAGTACTTGAGACTTTGCGGCTGGCTTACTTTGAAAAGTGATGTCGTACTTTCGCTGAGCTGGATAGCCCGCCGAAAGTCTGCCTGAGTTATTGGTATTCTGCAAGGCGGTGCGCGGTAGGTTAGTCGATATGGCGATCGAATGAGATTGGAAGTAAGGTCGGTTTCTGCGCCCGAGTTACAACGGCGGCGCCATCTTCTCGGCGTCGAGTACCGTGTTTCAGCGCCAGTCATCGCGTTGGCTGGTGTAGAATATCGGCGTTGCTCGCCTCGATCTTCTTTGACGAACGCTACTCACAGCTGCTGGAGACCGCAATGTAAAGATCTGATTATGTCGCCTTTGTCAGGTTTGGCCAACACGGGTGGTGTTGTAAGGTAGTGTTTGAGCTGGTTGAATGCTTCCTCGCAACGCTCGTCCCAGATGAACTTCTTGTTGCCATGCAATAGATCATAAAAAGGTAGGCACTTATCGGTCGATCGCGAGATGAATCGATTGAGGGCGGCAATACGGCCTGTCAATTGTTGCACTTCTCGGCTGTTCTTGGGGCTGGGGAGGTCGAGGATGGCGGATATCTGCTTCGTGTTCGCTCAGATCTTCCTTTGAGTGACTATGTAGCCGAGGAATTTGCCAGACGTGACTCCGAAAATGCACTTCGTTGGATTGAGTTTCAATGCCGTACTTGTTCAAGATGTAGAAACAATCTTTGAGATGGTCGATGTGGTCGGCTGCTTGTTGGGATTTTACCAACATATCATCGATGTAGACCTCAATGGTGACTCCCAATTGCTCGGCGAACATTCGGTTGACGAGGTGTTGATATGTCGCGCCAGCGTTCTTGAAGCCGAAGGGCATTACCTTGTAGCAATATATTCCGCAGTCTGTGATGAAGGCCGTCTTCTCGCGATCGTCCGGATGCATCAATATCTGGTTGTAACCGGAGAAAGCGTCCATGAATGTCAACAGCTCGTTGCCTGCAGTTGATTCGACCAACCGATCGATATGAGGAAGGGGGAAGCTATCCTTTGGACAAGCTTTGTTGAAGTCTGTGAAATCAACGCAGATTCTCTACATGCCACTCTTTTTCTTAACAACGACTGGATTATCTAGCCACTCGGGATATTTCACCTCTGCAATTGACCCAGCGGCAAGCAAACGGTCGACCTCTTCATGCGGCTTTGAGCGGTGGTGCGAGCTTCGTCTTTTGAACGGTTTAAAGGTTAGATCGACATTGAGCTGATGTGTGGTGACACTAGGGTCGATCCCCTTCATGTCAGCAGTGGACCAAGTGAGCGTCGATGCATTGTCCCTAAAGCGAAGCGATCTTGTCTTTCGTCGTTCGAAGGTCTTGGCGCCAATTGGACTGTTTGGAGTGGTGGTTGCTGTCGATGGACGCCGAGCCTCTTCGTGATAAGGATGAAGCTTCTGTGACGGTGGAGCGACTGTGTTGACGTGGGAGGTCGACTTTTGGTTTTTCACCTCAGCCACGAGAAGTTCACGAGCAGCCTGGATGATGCCGAAGAGTGATGATCTGTCCGTCGTTCCAGGATTTTGATACATTGGTGATAGGTAGAAGGAATGGCTTTCATTGAATGGAGCCATGGTGTTCCGAGGATCGCGTTGTATGGAGCTTGGACGTCGATAACTGAGAACTTGACATTTTTTGCGATGCCTGTTGGGGTCAAAATCGGTCAACGACGAAATCGTCACCGAAAGTCCTCGAAAGAAAACCAAGTGGCGATCAAAACCAAGAAACGGTCGCCACCGATGAAATTCACAAGAAGGCATGAGCGGACCGTAATCCCGAGGATCAACGCGAAGGCAACAGCAGGCACCGGCCGGACAGAGACCGCAACGGCGGTGACGGCGCTCCGGCGGCAGCTCGCCCTCGTCTCTGGCGCCGGCAGGCCTGTCGTCTCGATCTGGCGGCTAAAGGTCTTAGTGCCCATCTATGCAATCGTCTCATGATCTCGGCAACGGCAGCATCTTGGTCCCTTAAACCCATGTCCGGATTGTCCGCAAATTACAATGATTCTTCCAAAGCCTTCGATTGTTTAAAGTTCATCTTTTAAGCGTCTAAAGTTCAAGCCTCATTACCGAACCCTTGAAGGCGGAAAGTCTACGAATCCAAGTCCATCTCGATCCCGGTACTCGAGGAATCTCGTTGGGTCAAAAGCGATTATCTCGAAATCTACGGCTAAAGATCCTTCAAACTCAAAGATTTCCCGCATCGAACGACTAACGGGGAAAGATCGAACAACGGAAAACCCACGAGGCGGCAAAGGCGGCCTGGCGCCGGCGGCACTCGCCTGGCGCCGGCGGCACCCGACCTGGCGCCGGCGGCACCCGACCTGGCGCCGGCGGCACACGACAGCGGGCGAACTGGCGCCAGCGGCACCCGACCTGGCGCCCGGCGTACGCGCGACGATGGGCGGCCTGGCGCCGGCGGCACTCGCCTGGCGCCGGGCGCACGCGACACGTGGGCGGCCTGGCGCCGGCGGCACCGGCCTGGCGCCGGCGGCACCAACCACAGCGCCGGCGCCGCGCGTTCATAAGCCGGCCTGGCGCCGGCGGCACACGACAGCGGGCGAACTGGCGCCAGCGGCACCCGACCTGGCGCCGGCGGCACCGGCCTGGCGCCGGCGGCACCGGCCTGGCGCCGGCGGCACTCGCCTGGCGCCGGCGGCACCCGACCTGGCGCCCGGCGATCACGCGACACGTGGGCGGCCTGGTGCCGGCGGCACCCGACCTGGCGCCCGGCGTACGCAGCGTTCCATAAGCCGGCCTGGCGCCGACGGCAAGCCCATGGCGCCCGGTCGGCGGCCCTCGTCTGGTCTCGGTCCCATCATGCTCGGTCGATTCCATCTTGGCTTGTTTGGATCAATCTTCGTGAGTTTGGTACGATCACGGTTATTCTAAACACCAAACATCTCGACTATACGAGGAATTGGGGTTCCTTCGGAAATGCCGAAACCTTCAAAGACTGTTCTTTCGAAAAACCGTAAAAACGTCTAAAACGGCCCGACATGGCCAAAACGGCCCACTTACGATTTTTCGAAAAGGAAGGATAACTATGACGGTTTATCCTTATCCTCACATAAGAGATAAATGACAAGTTTCCAGAAGATAAATGTCAAGTTTTCGAAGATAAATGTCAAGTTTCCGATAAACACGAAGATGGGCGAAAATGGAAAAAGCCCGATTCAGCCCGCAAGGAGATAGACCGTCTTAAGAGGAGTATATAAGGAGAGCTTTGGGGGAGGAGCAAATCATCACAAAATTTCCAGAGAACTTAGCACTTAGAGCGATTTAGCATTCTTTTCTGTTTTCACTAGCGAGCTGCGACTCAACTAGGATAGACTTAGGCAGCCGGACTAGCGGACTTTTCGACAGCTCTTGTAGCCAATTTCTTTACACGTTGTACACGCTCAAACGAGAATTCAGAAATAAGATCTCTTTCGCTCAACTCTTACGATTTTCATTTTTACAACTTTTATCTCCATTGATTGTATCGTGTGTGGCCCAGCAGATATCCGGGACCTTCAATGAATATCGGGTTAACTCGGTTTTCCTCCACAAATCGTTTCTCGGAAATTGACGGTGTGAATTTCGGTTCCCACAATGCCTTCAGCGTAAACACGCAAGCGAATTGTCCCGAGCACAGTCTCCGTTGACCCGTTGAAGCCTGTCAAGGAACTTGCTGAGGGTTTCATGTTGTCGAGGCTAATACCCATCTTGATGAGTGTGCTCTTAAAGATGAGGTCGACCGAACTGCCAGTGTCCACCAGCACTTTGGTCACAGTGCAGTCGCTGATGCCGATGTCAACGAGGAGCGGATCGTTGTGTTGCATATGAACACCCTCGGCGTCTTCGACGGAGAAAGTAATTTGGGGACTGTTTTCGGGGATGGTGGGCCAGCTTAAGCGGATCGCTTCTGCGAACTCCTTCACCGATCTGACGGAGTCATTGCAAGGAGGGGATCCTCCCATGATCATGTTCAGGTGCTGCGGTCGCCCTTGGGTTGTTGGTCCCATTTCCAAATGCGTCGTTCGCGCGGCCCTAATAGAGTTGAGGCGAGTACGCAGGTCTTGAGGCTTGCGCTGATAAGGGATGATCGGCTCTGGCTCCGCTTCCGAGGGAATGGTTTTGTATCGTTTGAGTTTTTCACGAAGAGCAGGGACCTTCGAGTTGAGGTGAGCTCGAAGATCGGTCGTCTCCGACTCATCAGAGCGATCGCTTGACCATACTTCCCGTTTAAGTTCATCATGTTGGAATTCCTTTCGCTTGGCGTCGAGGATGTGTCGAGCATCAGAAGCGTTGAGCTTTCCTTTGGAGCAACTGGCCCTCGCTGGCGCATCATTGACTTCCATGTGCGTGCTATCGGTCGAAGTGAGGCTCTCGACCGTTAGCATCGACCGTCGATTGAGCGACGCTCGTAGATCGTCCCTTGGCTTTTCTGTTGTGGATGGAGCAGGGGAAAGCGTGGTTCGGATCGTGAAGATCTTCCATCGAGATTTCGGTTTTTCTTCGTCGGAGGTTGAATCTTCGTCGTGGTGTGATTGATTACCATCATCCGTTAGGAGAGAGCCTTCTTCCTTCTTCTCGCTGGATTTCTTCTTTTTGTCCTTGCTCTTACTCCAACTCTTATTGTTTTTGGCCGTCGTGGCCTTTGGTGGTTCGACCTTCGGGCGGCCGTCGCTGGTAGCTGTGAGCCATGCTTCATAGAGATGCCGGCATTCCTTGGTATCGTGACCCTTCATGTCGTGGTACTCGCAGAACTTGTTTTTGTCAAACGAGCTCTTGGGATTGGCAGAAACGGCCTGTCGAGACTGCTGTGTTTTGTCTTCTGTATCTCATTCCCACACGTTCCACTTGGGGTCACGTACTGCGGTGGTTGTGCCCGAACAGTCGTCATCTGCGACAGTGAAGACGGGTCCGTTCTTTTTGTAAGGAGCATGCTGTCGCGGTTCCTTAGCGTCAGGTGCTTTGGCCATCGCCGACTTTTGGGCCTGTTGCTTCGCATTGAAAGCTCTTCTATCTTCGTCCATCCGAGTGAAGTTCTTGGAGTTGTGAAGAGCGTCTTCAATGGTGATCGTTGGATTTGCGTAGAGGTAGTCGCGGAACTTGGAGTTAATCCAGAGTGCGTTGACCAGGGCGTCAACGGTGGTGTGATCTGTAACAGGGACCTTGGACAGGACTTGCTTGAATCTCTCCAAAAAGTCCTTGAGGCTTTCGGTCGAAGACTGGGAAAGCTTCCACAGGTCGGCCATGGAAGTTCCTTGACGAGACCACATGATGAAATTTTTGAGAAAAGATGCGGACAGGTCATGAAAACTTTCGATCGACCCTTCTTCAAGATGGGAAAACCATCTTTGAGCCGGTCCAGAGAGGCTCTCGACGAAGAGCTGACAGAGTCTTGCATCCCTTTCTTCGTCCGAGAAGTTGTTCCGACCCATAGCAATATTGAAGGCGGTCATGTGATCGGTCGGATCGGTGATGCCCGTGTATGGAGGGATACGAAGCTTCTCTCCCTGCTTAATCTTGACTTCCGTTATTTTCTCGGCGAAAGGGTTCCGTTGCGTGGAAGCGATAACACGCTCGATCTCCGGCGCGGAGGTCTTAACGTGATGGATCTTCGAATGGATGTCTCGCAGGGAAAGTTGCAGATCTGCGATCTGGCGACTGGTTGAAGAGGTCGAGCCATCGGTCGCATGTGCTTCATTTGTTTGTTGGTTCGCGTCGCTGTGGTGCGAACAGCCTTCTTCTTCGCGGTTTCAGTTATGTCGCTCGCCGCCTGTTCCGGAGAGCGCGAGCGAAAAGCGCCAAACGCTCGCTCGGGCCCTGTTAGTTTCTTATTGTTGAATGAAGCGTGCCATGATGGCTTGCAGCATCTCAGGGACAGACGGGACTGAGGCAGCTGGCGCATCGGAGGCCGGCGTAACAGAAGCTGACGGTCGATCGCCGTCAGCGGGTGTGTCATCGGGAATCATACTGACGTTGTCAATGTTACTCTGTAAGGCCCCACGCTGGGCGCCAAATGTTGAATACGAGTTTGGTTGATCGAATGATAGTAAAATAAACTCGGTTTAGTGGGTAAATACAAAGACGTTTATCGGTCGGAGTATGAGAACAAACTAGTTTACAAAGAGATTAACGAAAGAGAGAAAGGTTGGAGCTTTGTTGAAAAGACTCCAACGAAAACACTAAGCGGTTCGATTGGTTGAAAACTCTAGATCTTGCCGTCAATGCCTTAGTGTCTGTTTGCGGATCCCCTTCTCTTTCCACTAAACTATTCTTTTATAGCCTTCGTTCGTCCTACCCTCGTTCGCCCTAAAGCTAGTTCGCCCTAGAAACTCGGCCCAATTCTCTGTTAAATGGGCTTTCAAGCCGAATGAAGGTTTGCTGAGCCAGTTGATGTGTCCCGATTCCAGCACCGACCTGCTTGGATCATGGACACGGTCCAAGGTGGCGATCTTGTCGACCAGCTAGACCTAACCGAGGTTTTCTCATCAGATCATGCCAATTCCCTTATCATCTATGCAACCTTGGACGAGCTAAGGCCAGCTGATGACACTGAGGACAAGCTGAAACAAGCTGAAGAGTGTGCATGAGCGAAACCAGTGAAGAGAGTGTGCATGAGCGAAACCAGCTGAAGTGAGAGTAGATGAGCTGAGTGAGCTAAGTGACACTACTTTGGAGCTGGATGAGCTAAGTGGCACTAATTTGGAGCTGAGTGAGCTAAGTGACACTAAAGATGGAGCTGGTTTAGCTGCTGGACGAAATGGGCCTTGTTCAGCCCAAGGAAAAGTTCATAAAAGGTGCAATATTAATTTGTTTCTTTCCAAATTCGACCAGCCCTTTCCTCAGTCCATTTCAAGCCCATTCTCATAAAGAATACCAAGAGGGAGTCAGCAAGAAAGTCTTGGTCGTGCATGGGAAAAAGAATTCAACAAAAATCATTAATTTCGGTCTTTAGTCAAAGTCTTTATTTTCGGTCTTCTATGTCTTGTTTTTAGCATATTCTTCTTTGGATTTCTACAACTTGTAATCCTATATATATGGCTTATGAGCCACGAAATAAAGCATTCCTTTTTCCCTTTTTATTGAGTTTATCTCCTTTGTTCTTTGTAGAACACTTCTTGTTTCTTGGTGTGGTTAGCTCCAAGCAAACTCCTCTTTCTCGTTGGACCGGTGCGTCACATCCGGCAACAGATCGAGATCGTCTCCTCAACGGACCTGTGAGTCATATCAGGCGTTGATCAGACACCTTGGCAGTATCATTGGGCCTTCCGCGAACCCATTGTGTCGCCATTCAAACCATCAGTTCTCCTTTCGAGTTCATATCCCCTTTACCGCCGAAAGCGTCTCTAGGGTGCATCAAGTGGTATCAGAGCCACTCTTCCGGTAACTCTATTATCATTCCATCTTCTCATCTTTCCATTTCTTCTAAACACTTCTTCTTCTTTCTATCTTGAATCCGGGCCCCTCATTACCATCCACTAGAGAAAAATAAAAGAAAAAAAAAGAAAAAAAAAGAATAGAAAAAAAGATCTATCAAAAAAAAAAGTAAAAAAATAAATAAAAATAAAGTTCAAAAGTTTGATTTGTGGTTTGGTGGTGGAAGAGAAAGCTCACTGGGGTCAAGAGAAATCCGCCTTTGAGGTGGTTAAAGCGGATTCCAAAAAACTAAATCTCTTATCTTTCTATCAAAAACCCTTTTGTTTTGCTTGGATCTACCCATTGGGATTCCTTGATCTGTTCTCTTAGAACTTTGAGAAGAAACTCTTGTGTGATTACCATAAAAATCTGAGTGAAACACGTGTGTGGGTGAGGATCAAACACTCGAGAGAGTGAGGATTTTTATCTACTAACTTTTGTGTTGAGATTTTCAGGTATTGATGTTTGGTCTTCAAAAGAGAAGTAGCAAGGAGAAGCCCCCACGACATTCTATCTCTCAAACTCCATTTAAATATCCTTTGAATAATTTTGATGTGTTTGTTAGTGTGCAGGGAAAGCCAAACCAAAGATGTAGAGAGCAGTCTAGATCATCTAGAAATGTGGCTGATCCAAAGAGTCAACCTTTTCAGTTTAATGTCCAAGAATTTTGTGCTAACTTTGTAAAGGGAGTGGACAAAGCCCTCAGGGACGCCAGCAAGATCCATGAAAAGAGCACATCCACACGCGTTCTCAGGCTGAGTCATCTCTATTCATCACTGAAAAATCCAAAGGTAAATCTGAAACCCATGTTGATGAGTTTAAATATTTTTCAGATTCATTACCCACCTTTGATGAATATGATGAAGAGCTGATGGAAAGTTTGATCACTTGTGAGGATGAATGTGATCTTCCTTCTCCAAAACCTGATCTTATGATTGATATTGATAATGAAGAGACTAATGGACTAACCTGTTTTGAACCGGAGCATCCGAGTAGTCTTGTTCTAGTTTCACAGGTTTTTGAGGAAGAGCCATTGGATTACCCACAACAAGGACCACGTCTTGACACTAGGAGACCCTCGGACGATGATCTAGGTCCCATCTTTGATGAGGAAGACGAACTGGGTCCAGTCTTTGATGAAGAAACAACAAGCATCACATCTATCGCTATATCACATCTATCGCTATGGAGAGTCACCTATGCTTTGATCCCGGCACATCTTCTGCCCCTTTGTCTCCTGATATTCAAAAGCACTGTGAGAAATCTGATTTGCTTAATTCTCTTCCTGACATGTTTGTCAAGATCAGTTCTCATGATGTGAATCGTTTTTGTCTTAACAAGGTGAAAGATTTTTGTGTTTCAAAATCTGTTTTTGATAACATGATTAATTCTTTCAAAGTGATTAAACCTGATGAGCTTGTTTATCAAAAATGTTTTCACTACTGCAATGGCATAAATTCTGGAATTATTTTGACCTTTGATCAGTTCTTGACACATAGCAAATGTTTTGATCTTTTTGAAGAATCTCTTGAGCTTGATTTGCAGCCGCCTGATTTCTATGCTAGAAAACCGTTTGATTCATTTGTTTTCAAAGGCATTGGATTTGATCTGAGTTCTTCTAAACATGCCTTGATCACTGATGAGTTGTTTGCATCCTCTTGTGCCTTGGACGAAATTCTGATTCAGAAGTTTCTGGAACATAAACCACTTGAAACTGAAATCGATTTTTGTGATTCTATTTTGAAACATGTCCATTCTTTCTCTGAAACTGATCTTGAACTTTGGTGTTCTGATTTTGATCATGATAGGCACGTTTTGAAAGTGTTCTATAGTATTTCATGCCTTGAAAACATTCTGATTTACAACACTTTCTTTGAGAGGCTTCATGATGATCTGAAACGTGTGCTTCATGTTCTAAGGATAGAATATTTGGTTTCTACTTTGAACAAGTACATGTCTTGCACATATGATCCTGGTATTTTAATATTTGTTTTGAGTGCCCAGGATAAACAGTTTCAGCCACAGAGAAATGAAAGAATAAACCATGCTTATCAGCCTAAGATATGGAGATGGAAGTACTTGAGGAAAACAACTTCAAAACTCCAAGGAAGTTTCTATCCAAAATTCTTCTTCGTTGAGTTTTACATGATTTTAAAATTCTTTTTGTCTGATTCATTTTCTTTTGATTCAGGTAAAATGGATTTGAGGACAAATCCTTTTGAAGAGGGAGAGTATGATGTGTCCCGGTTCCAGCACCGACCTGCTTGGATCATGGACACGGTCCAAGGTGGCGATCTTGTCGACCAGCTAGACCTAACCGAGGTTTTCTCATCAGATCATGCCAATTCCCTTATCATCTATGCAACCTTGGACGAGCTAAGGCCAGCTGATGACACTGAGGACAAGCTGAAACAAGCTGAAGAGAGTGTGCATGAGCGAAACCAGTGAAGAGAGTGTGCATGAGCCAAACCACCAAGTGAGAGTAGATGAGCTGAGTGAGCTAAGTGACACTACTTTGGAGCTGGATGAGCTAAGTGGCACTAATTTGGAGCTGGGTGAGCTAAGTGACACTAAAGATGGAGCTGGTTTAGCTGCTGGACGAAATGGGCCTTGTTCAGCCCAAGGAAAAGTTCATAAAAGGTGCAATATTAATTTGTTTCTTTCCAAATTCGACCAGCCCTTTCCTCAGTCCATTTCAAGCCCATTCTCATAAAGAATACCAAGAGGGAGTCAGCAAGAAAGTCTTGGTCGTGCATGGGAAAAAGAATTCAACAAAAATCATTAATTTCGGTCTTTAGTCAAAGTCTTTATTTTCGGTCTTCTATGTCTTGTTTTTAGCATATTCTTCTTTGGATTTCTACAACTTGTAATCCTATATATATGGCTTATGAGCCACGAAATAAAGCATTCCTTTTTCCCTTTTTATTGAGTTTATCTCCTTTGTTCTTTGTAGAACACTTCTTGTTTCTTGGTGTGGTTAGCTCCAAGCAAACTCCTCTTTCTCGTTGGACCGGTGCGTCACATCCGGCAACAGATCGAGATCGTCTCCTCAACGGACCTGTGAGTCATATCAGGCGTTGATCAGACACCTTGGCAGTATCATTGGGCCTTCCGCAACCCATTGTGTCGTCATTCAAACCATCAGTTCTCCTTTCGGAGTTCATATCCCCCTTACCGGCCGAGTAGCGTTTCCTAGGGTGCATCACCAGTGCTCGACTTTAAATGAATCGGTCGGCTTGACGAGCCAAGTCGATCGATCGCCCGTCCCATCCTGTCGATCGGCCAGCTAAATCAGCCATGACCGGATTGTTGATGCTGACGGGCCTAACATTGTTGTTCGATGGGCCTTGTGGGGGAATGTCAAATTCGTCTCCAACACTCCTTATGATTGAGTATGGAGAATGTTTGGTAGAACACAGTTTATTATGACCTAAACAATTTTCTCAATAGTTTTTATACTTGAATTTTTCGTACCAAGTCGATTTAACTAAACTTTAATTCAAATATATTAAAGAAACTATCAAATTCAAATTGAAATCCAAACACTAATCGAAATGATGATTGTCAGTTTTGCGTCGTTTTGTTCATGATGGTTTCATTAAACTAGATTTTGATGAATCAGTTTTTTACATGTAAAAAAAGAAATTGGGGATTACCCAAAACCCAAAAATATACATAAACCTAAAAACGTTCAAAATCTGAAAATATATTTAAAAATCCAAAAATATACACGAACCCCGAAAACATTAAACCTACTTTAAATACCAAATATATATTAGAAAGCTCCAAAATGCACCCAAAAAAACTATACATACCTAAAAACGCAAAAAAATACATTCAAAATATATCCAGAATCCCAAAATGTACCAAAAATATACCTGAAATGTCAACATATATATTGTAATACCTTATATATACATATAATTTTTAATTATCTGGGTGTAAGACCAGGTAGAAAAATAAAACATAACTAAAAATGGACAAAATTGGTCTTTATGGGTTGACTAATAGTTCGATTTTCAGGTATAGGTAGGCCTGGGCAACCGGGGGATCAATCGGGTTTCGGATGTTCGGTTCTAGAAAAAACAACCCCATTAGGGGATTTTAAAAATTTGGATCGATTTCGGTTTGGTTTTGATATCACCACAAAGTTATGATTTAAACCGATGTGCATTCGGATATCGGTTCTTGATCGGGTTTTGGTTATGAAACCACTATATTGTAGTTGGTTGAAAGTGATAAATACTTGGTACTCTTGCTCTGTATGACATAATCGCCATGGACGTAAAACATGTAACGCAACTCTGTATGAAAGACAAATGCAAACTCATAAAACATGTGAAAAGAACAACTTTGTATACAAAAGACAAAGACATTTGTACTTGTGAAACTAGACACAATCAACTCTGTTAACATTCGAACTCATATGTACATTCATTCTTGTACACAAGTAGACTGTCTAAGAGTAGTAATCACTAATCAGACACAAAGATGAAAGCAACTTCAAAATATTATTAAGATAGAAGTGATCCAAAGATCACTATTATTGAAATGAAAAACAGAACAAAAATCACCATTATCCAAAGACCAAAAACCAAACAGAAAGCAACATAGATTAATGGAAAAAAAAATAAAGTCTCTGAAACTTCAATCTCCAGCCGAGAAACCTTCATAATCCAGACTTCAAGCATCAATATGGTGAACTTCAAACTCTGATAAAAGACAAAAAAAAATTCAGTTAAATAGCGCATATACAAATCAAATGAGTACAGAAGATAGGCAAATGAATTCATACCTTTCTCAAGCTTATCAAACTCTTCAACATCAGCTAGGATTTTCTCATTTGTGATGATGGTTTCCTTAAGCTTGATGTCAGCATGAAGTATCTCTCGCCATCTCTGCAAGGACCGGATACTTCATTTTATGCACCTTCCACCACGACAGAATGTCAAACTCCATTCCCGGTAAGAGCTTTGGGGTCTCAACCGCCTCCTTTAAGTAAACTTCAAGCTCATCCCTAGTATCTTCACCTTTTTCTGCAACAAGTTCCTTGTACACAACATCCATCCTTTCATAACTGAAATCCTCAACCACCAGTTCCATTCTTTCCACTCCTTGTTCCTGAGAGTCTGGAGCAGAGACGCCAGAGGCTTCGGTTGGTTGCGATGCTTGTACAGAAGATACTTTGAAACGCATGTTGTACTCCTTAAACATGGATGTGAGAAGATCAGTCACCATCTTTGCCATTTCCTTAGCCTCCAAGCTATCTTTCCCATACAGCTTCTCAAAACAGAGCTTCGCGAAATGCATCTTCTGTGTAGGGTCGAAGATGGTTGCTAAGATCAAGATTTTGTTGACACCCTTGATGCCATCCCAATACTTTAAAAACTTCTGCAACATTTCTGATGCCTTCAACTTCAACTCAGAGTCTACGCTACTAGGTAAACCAATGATATTTCTCTCAATTGTCACTATCTCACCATAGCATTTGAAAGCATTGACCTTAGATGAGGCAGAGACAACCAAGATGCTGTTGTAAAATATGACCAAAAACCTAATAAGCTTTTCAACAGCTTTCCAGTCCCAAGAATCAGGTGGTCCACACCGCTTAGCCACATAATCTACCTCTAGAAGATAGTCATTGTACAGCATATCTTCTGCTTCCATTCTATCAAATGCTACTTTAAACTGTAATGCTCTAGATAGCATAAGAAAAGTTGAATTCCACCTAGTCTTTACATCCAGGGGCAAGCCACCACAAGTCATCTTACCATTTGTGATTATCTGATCAATGGCATTTAACCTAGTGGTTGAGGACCTAACATACTGAACAGCATTCCTGATAGCTAACACATTCGGACTTAAATCACCTAAACCCTCCTTAGCTACCAAGTTCATAATATGAGCGGCACACCTCATGTGTAAGAAATTCCCGTCTAATACAAAAGCATCAGGGGAAATGGAGCTAAAGGCCTCATGAATAGCAGAAGTATTTGCGGTTGCATTGTCTACTGTGACGCAAAACAGCCTCTCAAGACCCCAGTCAGCTAAACACTCTAAAAGAACATCAAAGATTGTCTGACCTTTGTGATCCATGACATACTTGAAGCCAATGATTAACTTCTTCAGCTGCCACTGATTGTCAATGAAATGTGCAATGATAACCATATAAATTACACCTGCAAAACATGAAAACAATTAACAGTTTGTATAAGCGTATAAAAATTGGTTGAGTAAAATAGTTGTGTCGACAAGTTTTAGAAAAAAAAAACAAAGTACCTGTGAATTGGGATACCCAAATATCAGTGGTAAGTGAAACTCTTTGTTTACTCGTGATGAGTAAGTTCTTCAGTGCTGCTTTCTTTTTCACAAACATCTCCACGATGTTCCATGTCAAAGTCCTTCTTGAGTGGGGCTTGAAAGGCAAAACCTTGCAAAGTAAGACATTAAAAGAGTAAGTAAGTTTGATGATTTAAAAAAAAAAAAACTAGTTAAAGGCAACGATATGCAAGGTTGTACTTTGTCGCAGAAGTGCTTAAAAGCAGTACTTTCAATGAATGAAAGTGGCAATTCTGCTAACACCACCAGCTCGTTGCAAGCTTCTTTGAAAACCGCTTCAGTCAGTTTGGATGCCTTCAGGTTGCCTCCATTACCAATCTGCTGATGATTATTTTTCTGAGAAGTTAACCATGCTATGTGTTCTTTGCAAATTTGCAGATGCTGCTTCAGGTTAGAAGTTCCTGACTTGGATGTACATGAAAAGATCTTCCGCAATGGTGACGACAATTTTTCGATTCTCTTTGTTTCGGGTGAAATGCGCCCACACAGCAGACCTAGGCACAACCATCTTCTTCACCTTCTACGCCTGAGATGATTCTCCAGATGTTGCATCTGCAGCCGCTTGGTACTCTTGTTCTTTAAATTGCATTTCAACATCAGTTGCTTGGTTATCGAAAGCTGAGGATGTCATCTGCAAGAGAACAAAAAAAAAATAGTATTAGCTTTAGAATTATTTAACCAACATTAGTACATTACAATAAATCATAGGAGTTCTATCAACATCAAACTAACATTGCAATATATGAAAACTAGAGACATACTAAGAGCCAAACGACAATTCAAGTTTAAGAACCGAAGAACTAACATTATTTCAAGTTAGTTCAAGTTTAAGAACTGAAGAACTAACATCATTTCAAGTTTAAGAACCAACACAAGAACAGCTGAAGAACTAACATCACACGCATCATTACTCATTACACATACAGACACAAATGTGACAACTAAACGACAATTCAAGTTTCATGTCAAATTCTTTTCAGACTAAGAATAAAAAGCACACAGCTTAACTCGAATTGATCACAAATAATATTATCTACCCAAAATCTAAATTTGAAAATTGAAGATGCATGAATGATGCATCGGATTGATTCAGTGACAAAAAAAAAGAATGATTCATCGAGTATTGAGAAGAAAAATAAACACCTCGGATTTGATTACTTTCTGTCTAAAGAGGTGGAATGGCTTGTCAAGTCTAAGGATACACAGAGACATATATAGGAGCTGAAATAAGGGTTTCGATTTTGAATCGACGATAGAATCATTGAGAGGATATTTGATTTTCGGGTAATGGAAAGGATTTCGGATTGCATGATACGCAAGTTGAGATTTTGGAAAGGTTTGTTTGAGATTTCCGGAGATAATCGTGGTGAATCTACTCTCGATTCGAAAATGAAAGAAAGAAAGAAAGAAAGAAAGAAAGAAAGAAAGAGGGGCTAGAGAAGAGCAATCGGGTATCAGCGCTAATGAATCGGTTGTCGGTTTTTAAACCTACCCAAACCGACATCCATTCTAACCCAAAATCACGAACCGAATGGTTTATTTATAAAATTCGAAACTGAATCGAACCGCTTTAATCGGACCGGGTACCGATCGGTTGATCGGTTCTCTGATATATTGCTGTGGGAACCGAAATTCGCACCGTCAAATTAAGTTGATTTGGAGAAAGCCAAGTGAACCAAGCCTTCCTGAAGGTCCGGATATCTGCTGGGCGCTGCGACACAATTAGTTCGACAAAGAAAATATGAAAGCAAATAAAAATCGTAGAAAAAAAGAATAGAGCAAGAGTTTTTTCGAATCCGCGTTGGCGTGAACAGTGAGCCTTGGCTCACGAGAGCTGTCGGCAGTTCGCTAGTCTGATCGCCTAAGTCTATCCTAGTTGAGTCGCTTTCGCTAGTGAAAACAGAAAATAATGCTAAGTTGCTCTAAGTGCTCTGGGCGTTTTTGTGATCTGGTTTGCTTCTTGCTCAAGCTCTCATATACTCCTCTATGGCGGTCTATCTTCGCGGGCTGAGTTGGGCTTTTTCCATTTCGTTAATCTTTGTGTATTTATCGGAAACTTGACATTTATCTTGAATCTCGACATTTATCTTCTGGAAACTTGATATTTATCTCTTATGGAAACTTGACATTTATCTCTTATGTGATAAAGATAAACCGTCATAGTTATCCTTCTTTTGGAGAAAATCGATGCGTGGGCGTTTGGCGTTAGGCTATTGGCGTTTTTACGGTTTTGAAAGGACAGTCTTTGAAGGTCTGCCGGTGTTTCCGAAGGAACCTGATTCCTTGTTTGTCGAGAAGTGTCGTTAGAATAACCGTGATCATACCAAACTTGCGTAGACTGATCGAACAAGCTAAGAAAGGATCGAACCGGACCGATAAGGCGAAGACCGGGGCGAGGCCGTGGACGGCCGAAGCGACCAGCAGCGCCCGGCAGATGACGCGGCGCCAGGCGAATGCCGCCCGGCATAGGCAGATACGCCAGGCGTAGGCGGCCGCCGTGGCGGATGCCGCCCGGCGCCAGGCCGAGTGCCGCCCGGCGCCGAGGCCAACCGCTGTCCAGCGTCTGCGCCGGCGCGGAAACCAACCCGTCCGGTGCCGTAAGCGCCAAACGGCCTGCGTGGCAATTGCCGCCCGGCGCCGCGGTGCCCGCCAGCCCGAACTTTCACCCGCGTGGCAGTGCCGCGCCGAACCCAGTGCGCCCGGCGCCAGGCAACCAGCGTCGAGTGCCGCCGGCGCGAGCCGACCCGCATCAGCGTGCCGCGCCGGGCGAATGCCGCGCCAGCCGCCAGGCCAACGCGTCCGCGTGCACGCCCAGCGCCAGACGACGTGCGTCAACGATCGCCAGCATGGCGAGAGTACCCGCCGGCGCCGAGCCAGCCAGCGTCCAGCGTGCAGCGCCAGGCCGAGAAATGCGCCGGCATCGTTAACCAGCGTCAGCGTGCCGCGTGGCAGGCAGCGAATTACCGCCCGGCGCCAGAGCCAGCTCCAGTGCCGCCCGTATAAGCGAGGTGCAGCCGTTGAGCCACCAGCGTCCGTGCCGCCCGAAGCGCCGAGGCAGGCCCAAAACGGGCAGCCAGCGTCCAGCGTGCGGCCGGCGCCAGGCAGTACTGCGCCCGTATTAGGCCAGCCAGCGTCCAGCGTGCAGCGGCCAGGCGAGTGCTACGCCAGCCCCGCCAGGCAAACAGCGTCAGCCGCCCGGCGCCGAGGCGAGTGCGCCGAGGCATCAGCCAGCGTCAGCGTGCTGCTGGTGCCAGGCCGTCTTGCCGTCCGTGGGTTTGTTCGATCTTTCCCTCGTCATCGTTTGCGGAAATCTTTGAGTTTTGGGAGGGTCTGGTAGTAGATCTCGAGATAATTGTTTCCGAGATGCAGTATCGGGATTTTGAGATGGACTTAGATCTTCAGATTTTCGTCGTCGAGGGATGAGAGCAATGCGGCTCCAGTTTTAGATATGTTAAAAGATGAATCTTTAAACAATCGGGAAGGTTTTGGAAGACTCATTGTAGATCTCGGACAATCCAGACATGGATTTCAAGGGACCAGGATGCTGTCATCGCCGAGATCGTGAGACGATCGCATTGATGGGCGCCAGACCCTCGCCGTTGGCGCCAGATGGAAGTGGACGAGCCTTCCGTGAGTTTTATCGGCGACGACCCGTTTCTTGGATTTGATCATCGCCGGCTTTTCTTTTCGAGGACTTTGGTGTGATTTACGTCATTGACCGATTTTGACCCCAACAGTTAGCCCACTAGCTAGGAACCGTGAGACTGTCGGATCCTAGCTCGCGGTATAGCGTGTGGGAAAGTGTTGAGATGTAATCGTCTGTAAAAATCGGGTAAATAGTGATTTTACCTCCTTATATGGAGTAAGAAATCTCTTTCTTACTTCATCACAAGGTTTTACTCTCTCAGAATCTTTCTCTCTCTTTAAAAACAATGTCTTCAAGATCCTCAAAGAGAAACTCTTCTTCCCATTCATCCTCGGATGACTCTCCGCTCATGTAACGGTAAAGCAGGAGGAGTGGTCGAGGAGGAAAAAGGAATCGTATTACCGAGCTTGTAGGTTCCCCTACACTGCCAGAGATCCCTGTTCGAGAGAGGCCTCGAGGCAGCCCGGTGCTCCTTTAGCGAGCTCGGTTTCTCGTAAATATCTCAGGTTCTTCGAGATTTTACCAGGTTCTGAAGAGTCAAATTTCGATTCCCGCGGTAAGCGAGTGCAAGGAATCCTCCGCAAGATTTCTTTACATGTTCTGGCTTTTTACATACTGCAGTATGTGGTTCCCAATTCCGGTGCCATTGTTCGTGCTTCACCGCTGAACTTTCGATCAGCCAACTCAGCGTTCCTGCCTTGGAGAGTTGGCTTGGCTAATTGCTAGCTACTGAACTCGGATTGATCTTGGTCGATGATTTCGAAGTCTTTGGGAATTTTCGGCGGGGAGTGACGGTTACTATTCCATGCTGCCTAAGAAGGATATGGCGTGATTCAGACTACTTAGAATCCCAAATCGTGGCAGGGCGTTTCTTCTTGTTCAAATGGATGAAGTCTCGAGGAGAGCTGCCTCCATCTATTTCGCGGGCATGGAACTTTAACCGAGGTAATATGGCGAAATTCTGTTATCTATCTCACTTTTCGAGTGCGTGTTTTTGACAAAATTTTCGTTTTGTAAGGAACAACCCTACCGCATTTGCCTGGTAACGCTTTAAGAGAGATCTTCTTCCGTCAGGCCGCTTTGAAAATCCTTCACCCTCGAGCGGATCGAGATGCGTTAACCTTTATCGGTCGGGGTTCGTTCGTCGCACGAACGCCGAACCTGTTACCGTGGTTTCTCGAGGTAGACAGAGGTCCGTAAGGGAAGGAAATCGACTATGGGAAGGCTCAGAAAACCCTTCACCGTGGGAGAAAAACCTAGTTTTGTTCCAACGGGAAAAGATGGAGCCAGCGGTTTTCCACCTATCAACTTCTTTGATGGCCTCCTCGGAGTTTACTACTGATGAGTCGCTGGAGGATGAGGAGAAACAACGGGTTTTCCGGGGCTCCCAGCGTCAACGGTTTGGCCCTTAACTTCTTTAACTTTAGCTTGAATCCGTATATGAGCATGCTTGCTGATCTTGAGTTTCATGCAGGGACTAAGAGTGTTTAGCGAGGCTTATTTCGAGTTTAAAATCCAGGATTGTTAACTTCAAGACCACGGAAGTGGAGCGAGACTTTTTCCGTCCAAAGGTGAAAAGGCACGAGCGAAGCAAGCTGAGCTTCACGTTCGGGCTCTCGGGCGGAAAGGAGAGAGGAAGAAGTGGTAGCGAGGTGGCAAGGCGGTGAATCGCTGCGCTGAGTTTCAATGCTTTAAAAAGCTCGAGGAGTTTGTTGGTGATTTCCATGATCTGAGAGTTCGGTTGTAAATCTTTACAAGTCTCAACCACAGATTTCTCTGATTCGAGATCGCTGAAATGAAGGATTTCATGGCCGGTGTGCTCATGCTGAGTCCTTGGTTCCTCCGGTAGAAGAAAGAGTCCGGAGACTATGGAACTATCGAGGTTTCAGAGGATACGGTGGAGGTCCGAGCGATGAGAACACCGAGAATGGTGGGAATGCTCGAGGTGTGAATGAAGAAGTGGACCAGCCTGCTAGTTCATTTGGGATTTCTGCATCCGTTCTCATGACTTCCTTTTGTGAATTGAATTTTCTGCCGTGTGTGGCGTTTTAGTAATTTTATCCCGCACGCTGGAGGTTGCATTCTTATGTTTTCGGACTGGCGTTGGTGGCTTTGAATCCTGCCGTCTTTTGCGGCTTATGAGTATGAAAATTCGCGAGATTTCGTCTTTTGTTTTGATTTATACTTTCGTCAAGTGTAGAAAGGATGCGGTAGTCACCGTATCCTAACTCTTTTAACTTTTTTGGTCCGTATGCTTTGCACTAGCGGCGTTTTTAGGTGTATAGCGATAAGAGACATGTTTTGGGATCTTATCACGATACTATGTGCGTGAGATGTCAAGATCCAGCAAGACTGGGTTTAGGGCAAGACCTAGGTTTACTCTCAGCTTTGAGGCTGCGATGACTGATCGGCTTTCGTTTTGCCTGTTAGTGATTTCTTCCTGATTCTTTTCGTTTAAAGTCCGACTAGTCGCGGCTATATGACTTGTGTTAAAAGAATCGAGCTATCTTCGAATATATCCGAGGCGCTAAACCAAAATTTTGGGTTTCTTGTATAGCTATGATATCCTTGTCGGATGTAAGAGGACCTTTGTAGTCGACTTCGATTTTGTATTGAGTGAACGTTTCTTATGGCCCGTCGGGGCCAATCGGCGGGCGGAGTTTATTTCGTCGGTGGACTGTCTTTTTGCGGATAATCGAGTTTTGTTATCTTTTAAGAAGTTCGCGACTCTGGCGTTTCTTGAAGATATGATTTTCGATTTTCGAGCGTTGATCGCGTTTAAGTAAGTATAAAAGATAGAAAGAATCTTAAAATTTCGAAGTTTACGTGACATACATATCGGATTCTCGCGTTTTGTGGTATAGAGGTATCGCGCAGTCCCCTTTTGGTGAGGATAGCTGAACTCGTCGGGTTTCGGCGAGTACGCCTCTCTTCGAGGATCAAGCCATCTCGTAGTTCGATAGTTGCTGCGGACGTTTTTACTCCCCGCGTCGTCGCCGTTCGATCGTGCTGGTCGGATCAGTGGTGTCAGGGGGTCGAGCTGTCCGTCCTGGTGGTGGATTGAGGCTTTGTCGCTTCTTGAATCGTTGCCTGTTCGGATGATTCGGATCATCTTTCCTCGAGTCGCCGGGAATGTTGTGTGATTCCTTTCGTTTTGAGTTGACCGCATGGGTGTCCCGATCTTTGAACTTCGAACTGGAGTAACGAGTCACTGTTCACGCTACCCCATATGGCTGCGGTTCGGTCGAGTCGGAACTTGATACCGGTGGTATGTGGACGGTACTGCCGGAGTTGATCCATGGGGTTCCCATGATGGCGTTGTAGATGGCGGGTTGTCGACTACGCAAACTCGGCGATCTTTGTAACTTCGCCATGGTCGGAGTTTAATTTTCCGAGGTCATGGTAGTGGCCGCGAGAACCCCGCCAACGGTTTTGGCTCGGGGCGACTTCCAAGTGGGATCATCCTGTAGAGGGTGTCGCGGAAGATGACGTTGACCGTGCTTCCAGTATCGACGAGAATCGACCGACTTGAGATCTGGATGACCAGGTCGATTACCAAAGGGTCGCGAGTGAGTTTGTCGATTCCGACGGTCTCCGTGTTCCTGGCGATAGTGTGGTTAGGAACATCGCTGTCCGGAACCAGTTGGAACTGGTCTCGGCTTAAAGAGGCTTTATCGATGAGACAGTCCGGTAGAACTGCGATCCTCCAATGATCATGTTTACCCTCCGGCTGCTGTTGTTCCCTTGGTCGCTCCGTCTTCTTCCGCTTTTTTCCTGACGATTGGTTTTCGGTCGTGCGGTCTTTGGAGGTAGTTTTGTTAGTCTTTGGGTCGAATCAGGAGCAAGTCCTTTATACTCTTGACCTTTGATAGCTCGCCCGGTGAGGAGTTTTCTTGCGCGAGCCGGCGCCGAACCTTGCAGTTAGGTGGAGTAGCCTCGGTCTCGTGGAACTCGCAGTAGGAGTTATCCTTGTACTGGTTCCTGGTCCAGTGTTTCGGGTTTTGCCCTGCTCGAGTTGGCGGCGTAGTTATGCTTCGCCGGGCGTCTTCCCGGATGATGTTGCGATGTCGTTACGAGGGTTTCTTCTTGACGCGGTTTTCTGCGGTCCGTGCTTCGCGATGAAGCTTCATCTCTTCTTCAATGATGATGAAGTCTGTTGCCTTGTGGAGTATCCTGGATTGTCCGGCTTTTCCAGTAGTATCCACTTTCGAACTTTGACTTGTACCGAGTTTTCTCGGCGTCGTTGCGACATTATCGCTGATGCCCGTTACTCTGCCATCACCAGTTTGAACCTTCGCGTGAAGTCGCGGAGTGACTCGTCTTCCTTCTGAGCTAGACTCCATAGATCCGTCGGACGTTTCTCTATCCATGAACATGGAGTACTGTTTAGCGCCGAGCCAGTTGGCGGAAGCTTCCATGGAGTTCCATTTGAGCCGGAGAACCACTCGAGTGCAGCACCTTTGAGGTGCTCGACGAGAGAAGACAATGACTCTGGCCCCGCTTCGCCCGAGTTTGCACCTACCCATTGCGATCCGGAAGGACTGCAGGTGAGACTTAGGATCCGCACCGCCATAGATCGGGATTTTGATCTTCCCCGGGTCTGAGATGGTTTCCGTGATCCGAGTGGTGAACGGTGTTTTCTCGCGGCTTCCTCGAGAAGTCTATCGATCTCGGGGCGGAACTGGTCGCCGATGGATCTGCGATTTTACCGCTTTTACTTCAGCCACGTCTTTTGAGAGATTCACGGAGATCATGGATCTCGCTATTGCCGCCGGCGTTCCTCCGTCGACGCTGGTCGCGATAGATCCGAAGTTTGATCTTCCGCGAAGTTCTTCCTGCTCCATCCAGTAGAGTTCTTCCTCTTCTGTCATGGGCCTATCGGCGATACCGCCCCGCCGAGCGGACTGGCCGTTCTTCCCCGGGTGGATGTCAGCGCTTCATCGGAAGGATCTGATCGGTCGCTGACATCTAGATCGATGCGCCGACGCCGCTTCCTTGTTTCCCCGCAGCCGGGAGTGGAAGGTCCTGCGAGGTCGCTTGCTGTCCTCTCGACGCTTCCTCGAGTGGGCTCTTTCGGGCATCTTTCTCTCGCTTCGGAGATCCGGTCGAGTCTGCCGCGACGCGTCTTTGGTGGATCCGCTGCAACTTGCTCCTCGCAGTTAAGGTATCGACCTGTTTTGGCGGCGAGGTTATCAGCTTGTCTCGTTGTTCGCCCGGCCTCGGAAGTAAACAGCCTTCATCCGCCAGCGCCTCGTTTTGCATCAGCAGTGACGTGGATCGCTCCGCTGGAGTCTTCAGCGTTGGCATCGACGTGCCGCCTAGCTGGCTGATCCTTGGTGGCGCCGGCGACATGATCGAGCGTGCAGCATGAGATAGATAGATCCGTAACCCTCCTTCTAGCCAAACTGTGGGAACCAAATTCGCGACCGCCAATTAAGTTGATTTGGAGGAAAGCCAAGTGAACCAAGCCTTCCTCAAGGTCCCGGATATCTGCTGGCCGCATTACCTACACAATTAGTTCGACAAAGAAAATATGAAAACGAAATAAAAATCGTAAGAAAAAGAATAGAGCAAGAGATTTTATTTCCGAATCCGGCTTGGGCGGAACAAGTAAGAGCCTGGCTACGAGAGCTGTCGGCAAGTTCGCTAGTCTGATCGCCTAAGTCTATCCTAGTTGAGTCGCGTACCGCTAGTGAAAACAGAAAATAATGCTAAGTTGCTCTAAGTGCTCGACGCTTTTTGTGATCTGGTTTGCTTCTTGCTCAAAGCTCTCCTTATATACTCCTCCTATGACGGTCTATCTTCTCGCGGGCTGAGTTGGGCTTTTTCCATTTTCGTCCATCTTTGTATTTATCGGGAAACTTGACATTTATCTTCGGAAATCTCGACATTTATCTTCTGGAAACTTGATATTTATCTCTTATGGAAACTTGACATTTATCTCTTATGTGAGGATAAAGATAAACCGTCATAGTTATCCTTCTTTCGGAAAAATCGTCATTAGGCGTTTGGCGGCGTTAGACGTTAAAGCGTTTTGGTTTTGAAGGACAGTCTTTGAAGGTCTCGGTGTTTCCGAAGGAACCTCGATTCCTTGTTTAGTCGAGGAAGTGTCGTTCTAGAATAACCGTGATCATACCAAACTTGCGTAGACTGATCCGAACAAGCTAAGATGGGATCGAACCGGACACGATAGGAACGAGACCGGGACGAGGGCCGTGGACCGACGCCAGGCCGACCCGCGCGACGGGTGCCGCCGGCGCCAGGCCGGGTGCCGCCGGGCGCCAGGTCGGTACCGCCGGCGCCAGGCCGGTGCCGCTGGCGCCAGGCCGGTGCCGCCGGGCGCCAGGCCGGTGCCGCCGGCGCCAGGCCAGCCAGCGTCCAGCGTGCCGCCGGGCGCCAGGTCGGTGCCGCTGGCGCCAGGCCGGTGCCGCTGGCGCCAGGCCGGTGCCGCTGGCGCCAGCCAGCGTCCAGCGTGCCGCCGGGCGCCAGGCCGGTGCCGCTGGCGCCAGGCCGGTGCCGCTGGCGCTAGGCCAGCCAGCGTCCAGCGTGCCGCCGGGCGCCAGGCCGGTGCCGCTGGCGCCAGGCCGGTGCCGCCGGGCGCCAGGCCGGTGCCGCCGGCGCCAGGCCGGTGCCGCTGGCGCCAGCCAGCGTCCAGCGTGCCGCCGGGCGCCAGGCCGGTGCCGCTGGCGCTAGGCCAGCCAGCGTCCAGCGTGCCGCCGGCGCCAGGCGAATCCGCCGCCGAGCCAGCCAGCGTCCAGCGTGCCGCCGGCGCCAGGCCGGTGCCGCTGGCGCCAGGCCGGTGCCGCTGGCGCTAGGCCAGCCAGCGTCCAGCGTGCCGCCGGGCGCCAGGCCGGTGCCGCTGGCGCCAGCCAGCGTCCAGCGTGCTGCTGGTGCCAGGCCGTCTTGCCGTCCGTGGGTTTGTTCGATATTTCCCTCGTCGGTCGTTTGGGAAATCTTTCGAAGTTTGGGAGGGTCTCTAGTCGTAGATCTCGAGATAATTGTTTCCAACGAGATTCGCGAGTATCGGGATTTTGAGATGGACTTAGATCTTCAGATTTTCCGTCGTCGAGGATGAGAGCAATGCGGCTCCGAGTTTTAGATATGTTAAAAGATGAATCTTTAAAACAATCGGGAAGGTTTTACGGAAGACTCATTGTAGATCTCGGACAATCCGGACATGGATTTCAAGGGACCAGGATGCTGTCATCGCCGAGATCGTGAGACGATCGCATTGATGGGCGCCAGGACTCGCCGCTGGCCAGATGGGAGTGGACGAGCCTTCCGTGAGTTTTATCGGCGACGACCCGTTTCTTGGATTTGATCGTCGCTTGGCTTTTATTTCGAGGACTTTCGGGTGACGATTTCGTCATTGACCGATTTTGACCCCAACAATTGCCCAGGCCTAGGTATAGGTAAAAATTATAGTTCCTGAACCATAATCGACCCAAAACCTGATTTGCATCGGGTTCAATTATGAAGTTTTTACCATATCAGATGCCCAAATAATTCAAAAACTATATGCACTAACTATTTCTAGGCATTACAATTTATTTAGTACTTCATTTATTTTTTTTCTTAGTTTTCAGATATATTTTTGGGGTATGGATATTTATTGTTTTTTTAGGTTTACATGTATAATTTCAGTACTAAAGATATTTTTAATGTCTTTCAAGCTTTCATGTGTGTTTTTGATCATGAGTGTATATAGGGTTCCTTGGATTTTTGGGTATAAGTTTTGGTCTTTGGGTATATTTGACTTGTTTGGTATATTTCTTTGGGTTTGGGAATATTTTAAGTTTTATGTATATTTTCGATATTTAAGATAGCATTTCTTGATTTTTCTGTATATTTTTGAAATTTTGATTTTATTTTTTGACTCTGTGTCATTTATTGTTTCTTACAAAATTGGTTATATATTTAAATTTTTGGTACATTTTCAGATTTTGTTGATAACTTACAATAAATTTTTGGTACATTTTCAGATTTTGTTGATAACTTACAATAATTTGTTTTTAGCCAAATAATATTTAACTCAATAGAAAATGTACATGTAGCATCTATCTTAGTATATGATTGAGCCGCCGGGCGCCAGGTCGGGTGCCGGCGCCAGGTCGGTGCCGCTGGCGCCAGGCCAGCTCATGCCCCGCTGCCGCCGGCGCCAGGCCAGCCAGCGTCCAGCGTGCCGCCGGCGCCAGGCCAGCCAGCGTCCAGCGTGCCGCCGGCGCCAGGTCGGGTGCCGCTGGCGCCAGGCCAGCCAGCGTCCAGCGTGCCGCCGGCGCCAGGTCGGGTGCCGCTGGCGCCAGCTCGCCCCGCTGCTGCTGGTGCCAGGCCGCCTTGCCGTCCGTGGGTTTGTTCGATATTTCGCCGCCGCCATGGGAAATCTTTCGAAGTTTGGGAGGGTCTCTAGTCGTAGATCTCGAGATAATTGTTTCCAACGAGATTCTCGCGAGTATCGGGATTTTGAGATGGACTTAGATCTTCAGATTTTCCGCCGCCGAGGATGAGAGCAATGCGGTTCGAAGTTTTAGATATGTTAAAAGATGAATCTTTAAAACAATCGGAAGGTTTTACGGAAGACTCATTGTAGATCTCGGACAATCCGGACATGGATTTCAAGGGACCAGGATGCTGTCATCGCCGAGATCGTGAGACGATCGCATTGATGGGCGCCAGGACTCGCCGCTGGCGCCAGGCCAGCCAGCGTCCAGCGTGCCGCCGGCGCCAGGTCGGGTGCCGCTGGCGCCAGCTCGCCCCGCTGCTGCTGGTGCCAGGCCGCCTTGCCGTCCGTGGGTTTGTTCGATATTTCGCCGGGCCGCCATGGGAAATCTTTCGAAGTTTGGGAGGGTCTCTAGTCGTAGATCTCGAGATAATTGTTTCCAACGAGATTCGCGAGTATCGGGATTTTGAGATGGACTTAGATCTTCAGATTTTCCGCCGCCGAGGATGAGAGCAATGCGGTTCGAAGTTTTAGATATGTTAAAAGATGAATCTTTAAAACAATCGGAAGGTTTTACGGAAGACTCATTGTAGATCTCGACAATCCGGACATGGATTTCAAGGACCAGGATGCTGTCATCGCCGAGATCGTGAGACGATCGCATTGATGGGCGCCAGGACTCGCCGCTGGCCAGATGGGAGTGGACGAGCCTCCGTGAGTTTTATCGGCGACGCACCGCTTGGATTTGATCGCCGCTGGCTTTTATTTCGAGGACTTTCGGTGACGATTTCGGCCATTGACCGATTTTGACCCCAACAATTGCCCAGGCCTAGGTATAGGTAAAATTATAGTTCCTGAACCATAATCGACCCAAAACCTGATTTGCATCGGGTTCAATTATGAAGTTTTACCATATCAGATGCCCAAATAATTCAAAAACTATATGCACTAACTATTTCTAGGCATTACAATTTATTTAGTACTTCATTTATTTTTTTCTTAGTTTTCAGATATATTTTGGGGTATGGATATTTATTGTTTTTTTAGGTTTACATGTATAATTTCAGTACTAAAGATATTTTTAATGTCTTTCAAGCTTTCATGTGTGTTTTTGATCATGAGTGTATATAGGGTTCCTTGGATTTTTGGGTATAAGTTTTGGTCTTTGGGTATATTTGACTTGTTTGGTATATTTCTTTGGGTTTGGGAATATTTTAAGTTTTATGTATATTTTCGATATTTAAGATAGCATTTCTTGATTTTTCTGTATATTTTTGAAATTTTGATTTTATTTTTTGACTCTGTGTCATTTATTGTTTCTTACAAAATTGGTTATATATTTAAATTTTTGGTACATTTTCAGATTTTGTTGATAACTTACAATAAATTTTTGGTACATTTTCAGATTTTGTTGATAACTTACAATAATTTGTTTTTAGCCAAATAATATTTAACTCAATAGAAAATGTACATGTAGCATCTATCTTAGTATATGATTGAGCAACATTATTTAGGTTAATGTAGATTTTGGGTAAAGTTTAATCATTCAAGTAATTTATTTAAAAGAAAATTTAATTCAGGATAAAATCAACATGATATCAAAATTAATTGAGATATAAAATACACCATGAAAATTATTGAATTATTGAAATCGAATAGGCAGTTTTCCATGAGTTTTGTACAACTCTTTGTCACTATTCTCTCTATTTTATCTTAGTCAATGGTAAGGCTAGTGCACATATATTAAGAAGTAATTTTTTATACAATTTATCTTGATTATATAAAAACATCACTTAGAACAAATTCAACCAATAATTACTGTAGACTGGTCACAAATCTTAATGAGCATTAATATTTTATCTAGAATAGCAACAACACCACTTGTTTTTCAAAACAATCCTTAAACATCAAATAAATTGAAATGCTCTTACTAAGATAAACGATTTACTCTTTAATGCTAATAAATTATCTGTTTTATTCTTTTTGTATCATTCAACCTTGAGCCTAAGTAATACTCATTCTGCCCACGTATAGTTAACGAGTTTAAATATTGAGTTGCTTGCCGTCACGAAAGATGACTCACAGTCACAGGATGTTGTTTAGTAAGCATTCATACATTTCTTGGGAATTTGTTTAGTCCTCAAACTAGAAGTCTTCTCACATTCTGTTCATTTCATTGTTTTAATTATTAAAATCTAATTAGTTTGAATAATAATTTTGATGATATTTGTTGAGAGAATATACATAATGATAACATGAAAGCAATTTTTTTTAAAGAAACACGCTTCCTAAAATGTTTAAGGGACACCAAAAAAAAAATTATATGCCCAGATTAGTTGAAAATGGGAATTTACATTCTTATGGCTCGCAAGATGAACCCATTTGTGAAAAATGTCTTGACAACTGTGAAAAATGTCTTGACAACTATAAGTCTAACATTTAATTACAGTTTAAAGTTAGAGATAATATTTTGAGCTATATTCTTCTCCATGGTCCTGAAAATTAAAAGAAGTATTTCACAACACGTCTCTATAGATGTTTCACTCCTTTATAAAGCTTATATATGCGGCATGGGAATTGATAATCAACACCTGTGATGACTTTTTCCTTTGCCAACTCTTCCACAAAAACTTTAAATGGTACAATCTCTGAACTATCCATAAAAGTAAGAGATTAGTGGAAAACAAGAGACTAAAGAAATCCTGGAGGGAAACTCTCAGCTTTGCGCTATAAAATTTGTGAGCAGTATAGTCAGGGCCGGCTCAATGCGATCAGGGGTCCTGGGGCAAACAAAAAAATTTGAAGCTACATTTTAATTTTTGAAAAAATTATTTTAAAGAAAATACTTTAATTTTAAATTTAAAAATCGCGAGAGATAGTCCTCCGGTATCACATCTCTTGTTTGCCGTTGATAGCTTGTTTTTCTGCAAAGCTGAACCAGATCAATGTAGAGAGCTCATGAAGATTATCGAGGAGTAAGGTAAAGCTTCGGGACAGAAGCTAAATGTCTCAAAGTCCTCTATTTTTTTTGGTAGCAAGGTCCCCGCAGAACTGAAGACGGAAATCAAAAACGCTCTCGGTATCTCCCGAGAGGGAGGTATGGGCGTCTATTTGGGACTACCAGAGAAAATATGTGGGTCTAAGAGATAAGTGTTTGCCTTTATCCAGGAACGCCTCCTGAGTCGTATAAATTCATGGTCGGCGAAATTATTATCCAAAGGAGCAAAAGAGGTCTTAATTAAGTCTGTGGCGCAGGCAGGCACTCCCTTCCTATGTTATGTCGTGTTTCCTACTCCCTCAAGACATTATTAAGAAATTGTCTAGTGCGATTGTGAGATTCTGGTGGAGTACCAAGAAAAATAATGGAGGTTTACACTGGATTACATGGAATAAAATTTGCGTACCGAAGGACAAAGGAGGCCTGGGATTCCGTGATTAAAAAACTTTAATCTCGCTTTGCTAGCCAAGCAGCCGTGGCACCTTGTGCAATACCCTTCGTCCCTACTAGCAGAGTTCTTAAAGGGAGATACTTTCAGAACTCGAACCCGATCGAGATCGAGAAAGCGAGTTCTCCTTCCTACGTATGGCGCAGTTTAATGGCGGCGAAACCTCTCCTGAAATCTGGCCTGCGTAAATCCTTAGGCTCAGGTTATTATACCAGAGTTTGGGACGAGACGTGGCTCCCTACCATCCCTCCTTGCCAGCCTGCGGGTATTAGTCCAATCCAGAAACCAAACTTATTGATCGCAATACCAAGAGCTTGAATGTAGATTTGCTGAAAACTCTCATTGTTCCTGAAGATATTCCGCTTATTACCATCTTAAGAATCAGCAGAACTTTCAAAATTGATAGTTTTTGCTGGGTTTATACGAAATCAGGAATCTACTCCGTCAAAACAGGATATGACGAGATGTGTCGACTGGATAATGACCTTTCCCCCTGATCTCTGCTCTGAACCGAGTATCTCCAGCCTTACTCAGCTGGTATGTGAAGTTAAAACAGTGCAGAAGATAAAGCACTTCATATGGCAGGCCCTGTCGAATTGTGTTCCGGTATGCAACCGTCTAGCTGATCGGCACTCCCACCCATCACGGACCTGTCCTAGATGCGGGCTCGAAGAGGAAACGATCAATCACTTGCTCTTTGAATGCCCGCTGGCATCTCAGACTTGGTCTCTTGTGCAGCTTCCTCTATGTCTGGGCGAGTTCCCGAGTACTTCTATCTACAGTAATTTTGACTTGATCCTCAACTGTCTTCACAAAAGGAATGGAAGCGGGGAAGATGTAGCTTGTATCCCCTGGATCCTCTGGTTCCTATGGAAGGCGCGTAATGAAAAAGTCTTTAAGAACAAGGAGATCTTACCCCTAGAGATGGTCCAATCTGCGAAATTGGAGGCGGAGGATTGGAGACAGGCACAAATTATCCCAGAGGCAATGGAGGAGAACGCAACGATAAATATACCGGCGATAGTGGATGTGCCGTCGCGGAGACCTTTTTTCATGTTCGATGCATCATGGAAAGACGACAATGCCCAATACGGTGGTGGTCTCGTGATTGAGAATGAGGATGGGAGTACAATGTTTGGTTCATATGCGAGTAACCGTGTTTTGTCTCCCCTACATGCAGAGTTCTGTACTTTGCTGTGGGCTATGAAGTCCTCACTAATTCTCGGTCACGACTCGATGGCTTTTGAATCAGATTGTCTACAACTGGTTAAGCTTATTGAGGAAGAAGAAGAATGGCCAAGTCTTATGGCTGAGTTTGATGAGTTCTTTGAGCTCCGTTCTAAGTTTTTGTTTTGCTCCATCTCTTTTGTTTCACGGTTAAAGAACATCCGCGCTGATCGCCTTGCGAAAGGTGCTCGGGCTCGTGGTTTTTGTTATTCCCATGTTAACTCTGAGGTTCCAACTTGGCTGGTGCTAGACACCACTTGGTTAGAATCATCTTAATAAAAATATGGAGTTTTTGATGTCAAAAAAAAAATTGTTTTTATTTATTTTCTCTAATTTTTTTACATTACCATATTTTATAATACTATCTAAATTTAAATTTATTATTATTATCTAATTTTTATATGTTACCAAAGAAAAAAATGAAATTGGAGTAGGCTCTAGGGAGGTCGCACTGACCGCTCGATATGTTAAGCCGGCACTGAGTAGTGAGTACAGTCTATTATAGTCATTAGCTAATTCACCCTTGTTAAAAATAGATGGTTGGACCAGTGCAATACATTAACGTAGATTTGAACTAGCATGTACATCCTATTTACAGAAAGGAGTAATACATAAATTAGGAAGTCATGTTCTGGAGACATGTATAAATACACAATTAATATGTACACCTAACTTTGTGGGAGAGAGAGAGGAATTAAATAAGGAATAAGAAAACTAGTGGTGTTTAAGCGAATAAACGCACGCAGAAGGTGTGAGCCAAAGCGTTTAGTAATTAAAGATTAATACGTAATTTCTTAAACCACATTCGGTTGGGTGGAAGTTGAGATGACTTAAGACAATTTCACTCTCCCATTTTAATTTTTCTTTTGGCTCTTCTTCACTTCCTTCCTATGCTCACATTCTTCTCCAAGACTCCAACTCACATTTCAACAATCTCTCTAATAATACATCAACGAAACATATACTATGAAATGAAAAACAGAAGGAATGAGGTCTATAAAATATCTCGTAGCATCTCTAGGCAATATTTTTCGATCTAGAGATTGGGGAAGAGGTATAGCACGTATAATGTATAACACTGTTTCATCAGACTCTTTCTGCTATGCATATGCGTCTGTACGTATGTAAATGCTAGACTAAAATTGTGCTAACAATTATTCAAAAGTCAGGCAATAGATCCTGAAGCTCGTAGGTTTTATGGCATCTCGTTATGAATGACAAGTTGGTAACGTAATAGTAAATGCTAACGGTGAATAGATTGAAAATAATCTCGAGCTTAAAAACCAGTATGGGAGCAGCTCTCTGTTAACCAATAATCATCCAATGAACCTCATATCCACTGTCACTACACAGTTGGTTTCATATTTAATTATGCAGATCATAAATGCACATAGATTCTCAGTATCAAAATTCAAAATACACGCAATAACATGGCACACTAAAGTTTTTCTAGATAAATAAAGAAGACTTATTATGGACTGAACTAAAGAGTAAAAATATTTTAGCCTTGTAAAGATCAAAATCAAAACTTTAAAAGAAAAACTAATCTTACCTATTGCCACAAAAAAGTTCTCAACTTAAGATCTAACCTTTTTTGTCAGCTTAAGATCTCATCTATTTCCATTTTTTTCACTACAATTAAAAAAAGTTAAAATAGCTATGGATTTCACTCCAATGTATTTTTCTAAATAAATGAATGATACACTTTTTCATTTATAATAAATATTTATCTTATTTTATAAATGGAAGTAAATATAACATTATTCTTCAAATAAAAAAATATAGTATTTTTACTTTATAAGAATACATTGGAATGAAATTTATCTCTATTTTCGATGTAGAAGTAGGTTGAAAATGGTATAATACCAAGATTTTGGCTGCTTTCTAAAGGATATAAGTGATCATTACTCAGATGGTTACTTCTTTTCTTTTAACTTATATATGCTGCCAGTAATTACATTTGATAGACACATAAATAAATTACCTATAAGAAAAATATTTTATATTGTTTTTGATTCATCAGTGTATTTTCATACTTGTCAGTTTTATCAAAATAAATACTCCCTCTGTTTCAATAAGATACATATTTTAGAAAAATCACACATATTAAGAAAACATCTTAAATTTTGAAAAAAATACATTGTTTTTTGTGTTGAACAATTTTCCATAAGTAGTAACCAATCAAAATTTAATAAACTCAATTAATTTTTTTTGAAATTTACTATTTATCATTATTATAGACATTGAAAATGTAAAATATTGATCTTTTTGAAACAAATGTTTTTCCTAGAATATAGATCTTTTGGAAATAGAGCGAGTAAGTTTTTACCCATTTTTCAGAAAGGCAATCTGTCAAAACTCTTTCTGTAGTTATGGTGTTTTCGAAAATTGTTTCCAGTAATTACATTTTTAATAAAGGAATACGTATTGGTATTGCACCCTGTATATGTAAACATCAACGTCTCCCCACTTGTCTCTAAGTGAAGTATCACCTTAAGCTTTTAAGCAGTAGAAAATTTATTCAGAGAGGTATTAAAATTCTTTGATTAAAAAAAGGAGGTACTAAAATTTTCAAACAAAATTCAACGGTGACGTAGACTCCACTGAAAAATTCATAGCTCGTTTCCTCATCCATTATCATGTTCTCTTATATTATATAATCCCCTTTTACAATCTACACTCCATTCTCAAGCATCTTACTCATTTCATTATTTTTTTCTTAATCCACAAAAACAAACACACAAACAGAAAAACATAATAATATGGATCTTCTCCTTCTCATATTCTCCATCCTTGTCTCTTATCTTTCCTTCAAGATCTGGAAACTCATAGACTCAAAAAAAGACAAAGATTGCTACATCTTAGACTATCAATGTCATAAACCATCCGACGATAGAATGGTGAGTACTCACTTCAGTGGAGAAATCATTCACCGAAATAAAAACCTCGGTTTGGAGGAATACAAGTTCCTTCTCAAAGCCATCGTGAGCTCAGGGATCGGTGAACAAACTTACGCTCCAAGACTCGTCTTCGAAGGCAGAGAAGAGCGTCCTACGTTGCAAGATGGGATCTCGGAGATGGAAGAGTTCTACGTAGACACCATCGGAAAACTCCTAGAGAGACAGCAAATCTCACCTAAAGAAGTCGACATCCTCGTAGTCAACGTCTCCATGCTCACTTCAATGCCGTCTTTACCTTCAAGAATCATAAACCACTACAAGATGAGGGAAGACATCAAAGTGTTCAACTTAACCGGGATGGGATGTAGCGCGAGTCTAATCTCTGTAGACATTGTCAAGAACATATTCAAAAGCTACCCAAACAAACTAGCTCTCGTTGCCACCTCCGAGTCTTTGAGCCCTAATTGGTATAGCGGAAACAACCGTTCGATGATTCTAGCTAACTGCTTGTTCCGGTCCGGTGGTGCTGCTATTCTCTTGACTAACAAACGTAGCTTGAGAAAGAAAGCAATGTTCAAGCTCAAGTGTTTGGTACGGACTCACCATGGAGCTAGAGAGGAGTCTTACAATTGCTGTATCCAGTCCGAGGACAAACAAGGTCGTGTAGGGTTTTACTTGGGGAAGAATCTGCCAAAGGCAGCCACTCGCGCTTTGGTAGACAATCTGAAGGTTATAGCACCCAAGATTCTTCCTGTAACCGAGCTCTTGAGGTTCATGTTAAAGCTTTTCATCAAGAAAATCAAGATGCGTCAAAACCCTAGCAAGGGCTCCAAGAATCTCCCACCGGGGACTCCTATAAAAGCAGGGATCAACTTCAAGACCGGGATCGAACATTTTTGCATTCATACTGGAGGAAAGGCTGTGATTGATGGGATTCAACATAGCTTGGATTTAACCGACTATGATATCGAACCGGCGAGGATGACTCTTTATAGGTTTGGGAACACCTCGGCTAGTAGTTTGTGGTATGTGTTGGCTTACATGGAGGCTAAGAAGAGACTTAAGAGAGGAGATAGGGTGTTTATGATCAGTTTTGGAGCTGGGTTTAAGTGTAATAGCTGCGTTTGGGAAGTTTTGAGAGATCTCACCACTGGAGAATCAAAAGAGAATGTGTGGAATCATTGCATTAATGATTATCCACCTAAATCGATTTTGAATCCTTTTACAAAGATGTATGGTTGGCTTCAAGATGAAGATCCTGAAACTTTCAAGATCCCTGAGACTTTCAAGATCCCTGACGAGTATATGTAAAACGTTTCCGCACAGAAACGCAAACGCAAAGACAACACAAAGGTGACGATACTCTCTTTTCTTTTCTTTTCTTTTTCTTTTTTCCCTTTAATTTACGTGTTTGAATTGGATTGGAAACGGGATATGAATGCATGTAAAAGAAACTTTGGTTACGTATTGCTTGATATAATTTTTTGTGTTATAATTTGTTAAAGAATTTCTGGGGCATGCCCTTCCAATACGATGAGTATTTTTCTAATTTGCCATCCGAATGGAATGTTGCCCTCTTTTTCTTGCGTTGAAAGTTGTATCTTTTAATATTTTTTGTATTAATGTTCATTTTGCACTTTAATTTGTACTATTGACTTTCGCATTTACTGAACTTTGTCAAGTGTCTATTCCTCTGTTTACATAATTACAAATTTTCGATTATTTGATTTGAAACTATTACACGGAAATACAGAGCCTTCATGAGTATAGTTCTGAGTCGTGATGGTCAAATGCCGAACATATCTTAGGGCTTGTAGTTTACCATCCATCCATCGCTAGCGGTTTTGCGGATGGTATGCTAACATTTTGAAACAATCACAGAAAATGCTACAAATCGTTCCGAACCTTTTAAAATCAAATTTGGTTTGGTGACATGGACGGTTGTGGAAAGAAAAAAAAATTTCTTAAAAAAAAATAAAAAAACTAAAAATATTTAATAAAAACTTTAAATTGAAATAATATAAATTGTAAAATGTATACATATTATATTTTAATTTATATTATAAAACTTTAAAACAAAAATATTTTCTATAATTTTTCAAAATTTAATATTGTGATTTTATAAATATATTTTTTATATTTATTATAATATTATGATTTTTAATACTTTTACAATTATATAAGCTGTTGTTAATTTATTATTTAATAGCTGTTGCATTTGATAGTTTACCAGTCATAAAAGTCTCACAGACGCACCAATTTCTAATCGGTAATACCAATTAGATAAATCTGAAAACAAAACCGCCAAGTATCATTGTCAAGTAAATCATGACGGTTACACCAGTCAGACCATTAATCTACTTTTCGTCGTTTAGATAACGTTTACATTTTCATGCGACATAAAATATATTTTTTGGAATTCTTGGAACAGTTTCTCAAATAAATTGAAAACGAGTTTGTTTGGTAGGCAAAACATTCAATGAGCATTTCATTTCACCCACCAGATCCCGGGCCCCAATTTTCTCCACATATAATGACGAACAATCGCAATTATTAATAGAGATCCCTAAATGATAGCATTAGATTAGGTAAGCTTAATAGTAAAGTTTACTCATGGCTCACGAGTCACGACAACAAAAATAAAGTGAACTAATGCCTCAATTAGGACCAATTTAGTTTAAACATCATTATCTCAGACACAGACTCTCCAAGGGTTTTTGATGCAGTAGATTTCAAACGGAGATGAAATAATTGAAAAAACTATTGTCTTTGTAAGAGCATATAGTCAAGAATAAAGAAGAATTGATAATGATCGATATTTTTTCCAATTTGAGACTACTTATATTCAAAGTCGATTTTGGATATAACCCAATAAAACATAATTATAATCTTATCTGAGGACCTGCCATGTTTATACTTTATTAAGAAACACTTGATTCTGTGAGCTGTGACTTAGTAGTTGCTTTATGGACCAAGCGTCTCTATTCTCTGTAACGAATTCAATATAGTTCCAGTTTTTTTCTAATACAAGAAGAAAACGAGAGAAACCATAACTCGCATTTAAATGGTAAAAGTAAAACAAACCCATTGTTCCCATTCCAACTAGAAATGCAGGACCTTATTCTTCGGATGAAAACCTGGAAATTTAATTAATAGAGCTTTAAATTAGTAAATTGGTAGTACTAATTTTCCATTAGGATATGTTATTACTCCATCTGTTTTATATTAAGTGTCACTTTAATATTTTTCTTATGTCATAAAAAGTGTCGTTCTATAATACCAATGTAATTTATATTTATTTTCAATTCAATATTAATTGCAAAATACATTAATATTATTAATAAATTTATTTATCTAAAATATTATTGGTTAAATATTTGATATTAATGAAAACATAAATACATTTTAATCAGTTTTTTAATATTGTATAAAAAATGTCTAAGCGACATTCAATGTTTTCTATGTGGGATAGTTATAATATCTTACTCCCTCTATTTTATATACACGATATTTTAAAAAGTTTTGATGTTACAAAACAAAAGATGTTTTTATATATTAATGTAAATTCTATATTTATTAAAAGCTATGTAACTAATGATATTTTGTAGTCTATTTTATAATAAACTAAATAATTTTTAATTGCAATTTTAGTGATATTTTTTAGATAAGAAAACAAGTTTCGTAATAGTTGTGAAATTACCTAAAATTTCATGTATTTTGATTATGAGCTAAGTTTCTAATATACTAGTACTACAACAAATGGTGGGAAATGAAATCGTGATAATATTGATTTATAGCTTTATAATAATAATAATTGAGAAAACAAAAAAGGGAAGCTAAAAGTAAAAGGGTAATAAATAGGGACAGGTAAGTGACAGTAGAAAGGAAGCGGTCCAAAATCGAAATAAAACACTGTGCTACCCATTCTTCTTTTAATTTTGCCACTCAACACAGCTGGACATTTATTAGTCCCACTCAAGTCGATAATGTATCATTATGAGTCGTGGCGACCCAACATGATTCTATTTCTCCATGGTTGAATAAATCCAACCAAAGACAATCGTGATATAACATAAACTTACTGCCTGATTTCGTAATTTCCCAATCTAATTTATCACTGAATCACCTACCTTTCTTTTTCTATATACATACGTGCTTCAACGGAGAAAAGTGGCAGTAGAAAATGAGTTTTACAGACGATCTCAAACGAGTATGGATTAAGAAAGAGAATCAGTGATACATTTTTCGTACGTACTTACATTATACAATGTGAATCCTACATGTTTGTTCCTTAACAATGATTTTAAATATATAGGGATTTTTGATACGTAATTACAATTACACAGTACTATACGTATAGTTTCTCAAATTTAGGATCTGACGAGGAATCGCTTAGTGAACATATCCGCAAGATTTTCAGCTGTTCCTACCTTCTTCACTTCATTCCTCTTCTCATCTCTCATAAAATGGTATCTTATCAATATGCTTGGTTCTCTCATGATGAATCTGATCCTTGGCTAAACAGATAGCACTCAAGCTATCACAAAACACAGTAGCCTGATCATGATGAAGACCAAGATCATTGACTAATCCTCTCAACCATATCGCCTCCTTAGCAGCTTCCGTCAATGCCATATACTCTGCCTCAGTTATAGACAGAGTCACTGTCGACTGTAAAGTCGCCTTCCAGCTCACAATAAAACCACCCAGAGTAAATACATAACTAGTCATAGATCTCCTACTGTCCACATCTATTGCATAATCCGAATCAGAATACCTAGTAACCAGTCTTGGATCCTTGTCTCCATAGACAAGACCAACATCAGATGTACCCTTAAGGTACCGGAAAATCCTCTTCACTGCCATCCAAGGTTCTTTTATGCTGAACCATGAACCTACTCACAACACTGACTGCATGTGCAAGATCTGGTCTTGTACAGACCATAGCATACATCAGACTTCCTACAACGCTAGCATAAGGAACTCGTGACATATAATCGATTTCCCCTTCATATATTTCATCACTCATGGTAGGATGAAAATTTGCAGCACATGGAGTATTGATAGGCTTAGCATTAAGCATCTCGAATCTCGTCAAGACCTTCTCAATGTAGGCCTTTTGTGACAAGAACAGCTTCTTCTTCGTCCTAGCCCTGAAGATCTCCATTCCTAGAATCTTCCTCGCACCACCCAAATCCTTCATCTCAAACTCGAACTCTCAAGAGTTCTTCTCAATATCACACTTCTTCTTTGCAGCTATCAGCATGTCATCTACATACAACAACAAATAGATATACGACCTATCCTCCACCTTTCTCATGTAGACACAACAATCATAAGGACTCTTGTCGTATCCCAACTTGACCATATAGTTGTCAAACCTCTTGTACCATCGCTCAGAGACTGCTTAAGTCCATACAAGGACTTCCTCAACTTGCACACGTGGTCTTTACCAGGAACCGAAAACCTTCGGCTGAGTCATATAGATCTCCTCCTCAAGATCTCCATGAAGAAAAGCAGCTTCACATCAAGTTGCTCCAACTCCGGATCCCGACGTGCTACTATCGCCAATAGCACTCGATAGAAGTGTGTCGACCACGGTGAGAAGATCTCATTGTAGTCCACGCCTCTTTGACGAAGCCTCTAGCAACAACTCGAGATTTATGCTTAACTCCCTCTTCTGGGGATTGACCATCTTTTATCTTATAAATCCACTTGCAAGTCACAACCTTTCTCCCAGGTGGTAGTTTGACCAGATCCTATGTGTGATTCTTTTCATGAGATTCCATCTCATCTCCCATTGAAGTAAACCACTTCTCAGATGCATAACTTAAAATAGCTTCTCTGTAAGTAGACGGTTCGTAAGTGTCTACTTCCTCTGCAACCTGTAGTGCATAACCCACCATATCATCAAACTGATATCTCTCTGGTGGCCTGACATCAACTCTCCTTGGCCTGTCTCTAGCAATACTGCTTTTTTCAGACTCAACACGTTGATTTCCATAATTAGAAGACTCTGGCTACTCGTCAGTCACCGATCACTCGATCTCTTCTTCCGACGTCGATCGACATTATTGATCCGAAATCGATCAACACTGATCATAAGTCATCGATCGATAGTGTTCGTCCGACTGCACATCCTGCAGCTCCACCTGCTTGTCAAAGTCCTCCTGCTCTGCTCCTGAAATAGACTCAGCTGAAGCTTTGAGCATAGAACTCTCATCAAACACAACATTCCTGCTCATGACCACTCGCTTCTCAGAAGGAGACCAAACTCTGTATCCCTTGACACCATCTCCATAGCCCATAAACACTTCTTGCTCTTGGTTCCAGCTTTTCCTTCATTAACATGATAGTAAACCGCAACCAAAGACTCTCGAATAGAGTAATCAGCGGACCTGCGACCACACCTCATTGGGAATTTGACACTCGATCCCGTATGCGGTCCCAAGTTGATTAAAAACAAGCTGTATTAACGGCTTCAGCCCAAAACCTCTTCTAAACCAGCATCGACAGCATGCACCTCGCCTTCTCCAGCAATGTGTGGTTCATTCTCTCGCTACACCATTCGCTGTGGTGTATACCTGATTGTATGATGCCTAGCAATTTCTGCATCCTTACAAAACCTGATTGAACTCGATGAACAATTCGGACCATTATCGATCTGAAGCTTCTTAATATCCTTCTCAATTTGATTCTCCACCAGTATCTTCCACTCCTTAAAGCTATTGAAAGCTTCACTTTTGTGCTTCATGAATGTTATCCAAGTCTTCCTCAATAGTCATCAATCATAGACACAAAATACCTGTGACCCTTCAGGACTCCACCTTGAGGGACCCCAACAATCTGAATGGATGTAATCCAGCTGCCTTTGTCTTGTGAACGACCTTAGAAACTTCTTTCTATGTAGCTTCCCAAACACACAGTGCTCACATAACTCAAGACTCTTGGTCTTATGACCACAAAGTAGATCTTTCTTCGACGAATCTGCATCCCACGCTCACCCATATGTCCAAGTCTCATATGCCACAACTTGTCCATATCTTCCTTGCGAACCTCTCGAGATGGAACATTTGCTGAATCTGAAACCGTAGAACCATCCAGCAAATACAAATTACCATGAATGAAGCCTCGAGAATCACATCGAATCCATGTAGACACTCGATCCCTCGATGCGGTCCCAAGTTGATTAAAAACAAGCTGTATTAACGGCTTCAGCCCAAAACCTCTTCTAAACCAGCATCGACAGCATGCACCTCGCCTTCTCCAGCAATGTGTGGTTCATTCTCTCGCTACACCATTCGCTGTGGTGTATACCTGATTGTATGATGCCTAGCAATTTCTGCATCCTTACAAACCTGATTGAACTCGATGAACAATTCCGGACCATTATCGATCTGAAGCTTCTTAATATCCTTCTCAATTTGATTCTCCACCAGTATCTTCCACTCCTTAAAGCTATTGAAAGCTTCACTTTTGTGCTTCATGAATGTTATCCAAGTCTTCCTCGAATAGTCATCAATCATAGACACAAAATACCTGTGACCCTTCAGTGACTCCACCTTGGAGGGACCCCAACAATCTGAATGGATGTAATCCAGCGTGCCTTTTGTCTTGTGAACGACCTTAGGAAACTTCTTTCTATGTAGCTTCCCAAACACACAGTGCTCACATAACTCAAGACTCTTGGTCTTATGACCACAAAGTAGATCTTTCTTCGACAGAATCTGCATCCCACGCTCACCCATATGTCCAAGTCTCATATGCCACAACTTGTCCATATCTTCCTTGCGAACCTCTGGAGATGGAACATTTGCTGAATCTGAAACCGTAGAACCATCCAGCAAATACAAATTACCATGAATGAAGCCTCTGAGAATCACATCTGAATCCATGTAGACACTCAGAACTCTATCTCCACCTGAATACTTAAAACCTCTGCTATCCAAAAGACTAACTGAGATCAAGTTCTTGGACATAGATGGAACATGTCTAACTCCAGTCAACGTGCAGACTCTACTATCATGTGTCCTGAGCTTAATAGAAACGATTCCTGCAATATCGCAAGCAAAGTCATTCGCCATCTTGATCTTGCCATCAGTCACTGCCTCATACTCTGAGAACCATTCCCTCCTTGGAAACATATGATAAGACGCTCCCGTGTCTAGAACCCACACATCTCTAGAATGTGTTTTTCCATGAGCAAATAGAGCAATATCGTCATCGGACTTAGCTTCATTCTCGGCTACAGAAGCGGAACCAGCTTGCTTCTTCTTCTTAGAACAGTCCGATTTCCAATGCCCTTTCTCTTTGCAGTAATTGCAAATATCAGTTGGTTTAGGACCCCTTGGAAATGAATTTTTGTCTTTCGACCTTTTGCCTTTTCCAAAGTTCTTTCCACCACCTACAAACAACCCAGAAGCTTGGTCGTCTATACCAGAACCTGATGCTTTGTGTCGCAACTCCCTGCTGTGAAGTGTCGACTGACTTCCTCCAAACTCATCAGATCCTTACTCCCTATGAATGACTGAACAAAGTTCTCATAGGAGTTTGGTAGTGATACCAACAAAATCAGCAGCATCTCATCCTCCACCTTAACATCAATATTCCTCAGATCCAACATGATGGAATTTAGACTGTCAAGGTGATCCTGAAGGTGTGTACCTTTCTGCATCCTTAGAGCGAAGAGACGTTGTTTCAGAAGTAGCTTCTTAGTCAGAGACTTTGTCATGTATAAAATCTCTAACTTCAACCACAAATCAGCTGCAGTATTAACACCATAAACCTCAATGATGATCTCATCTGCCAGACACAACAAAATCGTTGAATACGCCTTTTCTTCAATAACCTCAATCTCAGCTGTAATAGGTTCAACCTTCTTCCCCGACAACGGTGCCCAAAGACCTTGTTGCTTTAGAAACGCCTTCATCTTGATTTGCCAAAGACTGAAATTGTTCATTCCAGTGAATTTGTCGATCTTCATGTTCATCCCAGACATCTTCTCACCAGATTCAACCCGAAACTCTGATACCAGTTTGTTGTTACGGATGTGAGAAGATATAGATTAACAGATAGATGAATAGAAGAGAAAGACACATAGATTTAACGTGGTTCACCCCTAGGGTTACGTCCACGGGCAAAAGAAAGTACTTTATTGATGGAGGCAAGTTTTTTCAGAGTACAATTCGTGCTACAGAATAGGGTAAAACCCTAAGAATATATATATGAAAACATTTAATGAAACTTTCCATATTTCTCGGATTGGTCTGAGTATCGGTCGATACATAGGTATGTGCGTCGATCGATACTACGGTATCGGCATCGATCGATCCATGACGCCTGGTTCGCCCGATTTATGCCAATTCAAAGATTCAAGGCATATTTCAACACTAGTCCTATATATGGAGATGAATATTGTGTTGCATAACATATGATTTTGTGATTGAGCTTTTGAGTGATTGAATAAAAGAAGGATTTCTTATTGATATTGTGATTCTATAGCATTATCTTTCTTTGTCTGAAGATAGTAGCATTACGATTATTCTCCGTTCGTGGAAAAGGAAGCCACATTAGTGTTGATCAAACGCCTTAACATGAACTTACGGTCAAGATCATGTAACCTGTACACGTATACTTGTTTGTTTTTTTGTTAGAGTTATAAGCGAAAATGTTTAATCGAACCCATTCTAATCCAATTTAGCTACGAATATAGTTCAGAATTTCAGATCTAATATGCAAACGAACGAGATAAAATTGTTTAACCGTTTTTTGTTGATTCTTGAAGACTTTCATGTAAAGTTGTTGATTCCTCTTTTTTTTTTTTTTGTAATGCTTCATATACATACATAACTATACACTTTGAAGAGTTACATCACGGTTCTGTAGATCACAACCAACCCTCACCTTAAACTAGATTTACAGATCGAGGGACGAAACAATGTAGATCTGAATTCTACAGAACCACGCGAACCAGACCTACAAGAATAAGGGCTGTCCTTGATCAGAGATCTAAAATAAGAAATAGGAAAGAGAGAAGATAAAGAAAGTGTTTAAGATTTTTTTTACTTTCATTAGCGGTTGGATCTAGAAGAACAAGAGCAAAAAATTAATGGATCGAGACAAGATGAGATCTCCTCACATGCGAGAATGAGCAGTGGCTGGCGGTGCTCCGGTGATTTCCAGTGGCTCTGGTGGTGTCTCCGCCATTAACGGCTACTCTTTCTTCAACTGGATAGGGTTTTACTAGATTTTGCTTATCTAGAAAAAATTTTAAGGGATGTCTCCTTTCAATATAAGAGGAGGTAAGAAAACCCTAAGTTTTTTCTATATGGATGAAAACATGATCGATTTTTTATTAAAGACTGGATTTGGGCATAGTATGTGACATATATAGAACATCAAAGATAAATCAATGTTAAAATAACAAGGAGTACATGCATCACCTGCACGCTTCGCAAATCTAAAGTCTGAACATAAGCAAGATAAACACCATATCTTTCTTCGACACAATGTCACAAAGTTGTATGTTTGAATTTACTGCGTTTTGTACTCTCATGACACTTCTGATCCTTCATTTAACAATACAAGCTTGACTATTCGGATGTGAGAAGATATAGATTAACGTGATAGATGAATAAGAGAAAGACACATAGATTTAACGTGGTTCACCCTAGTTACGTCCACGGGCAAAAGAAAGTACTTTATTGATGGAGGCAAGTTTTTCAGAGTACAATTTCGCAATAGGGTAAAACCCTAAGAATATATATATGAAAACATTTAATGAAACTTTCCATATTTCTCGGATTGGTCTGAGTATCGGTCGATACATAGGTATGTGCGTCGATCGATACTACGGTATCGGCATCGATCGATCCATGACGCCTGGTTCGCCCGATTTATGCCAATTCAAAGATTCAAGGCATATTTCAACACTAGTCCTATATATGGAGATGAATATTGTGTTGCATAACATATGATTTTGTGATTGAGCTTTTGAGTGATTGAATAAAAGAAGGATTTCTTATTGATATTGTGATTCTATAGCATTATCTTTCTTTGTCTGAAGATAGTAGCATTACGATTATTCTCCGTTCGTGGAAAAGGAAGCCACATTAGTGTTGATCAAACGCCTTAACATGAACTTACGGTCAAGATCATGTAACCTGTACACGTATACTTGTTTGTTTTTTTGTTAGAGTTATAAGCGAAAATGTTTAATCGAACCCATTCTAATCCAATTTAGCTACGAATATAGTTCAGAATTTCAGATCTAATATGCAAACGAACGAGATAAAATTGTTTAACCGTTTTTTGTTGATTCTTGAAGACTTTCATGTAAAGTTGTTGATTCCTCTTTTTTTTTTTTTTGTAATGCTTCATATACATACATAACTATACACTTTGAAGAGTTACATCACGGTTCTGTAGATCACAACCAACCCTCACCTTAAACTAGATTTACAGATCGAGGGACGAAACAATGTAGATCTGAATTCTACAGAACCACGCGAACCAGACCTACAAGAATAAGGGCTGTCCTTGATCAGAGATCTAAAATAAGAAATAGGAAAGAGAAGATAAAGAAAGTGTTTAAGATTTTTTTACTTTCATTAGCGGTTGGATCTAGAAGAACAAGAGCAAAAATTAATGGATCGAGACAAGATGAGATCTCCTCACATGCGAGAATGAGCAGTGGCTGGCGGTGCTCCGGTGATTTCCAGTGGCTCTGGTGGTGTCTCCGCCATTAACGGCTACTCTTTCTTCAACTGGATAGGGTTTTACTAGATTTTGCTTATCTAGAAAAATTTTAAGGGATGTCTCCTTTCAATATAAGAGGAGGTAAGAAAACCCTAAGTTTTTTCTATATGGATGAAAACATGATCGATTTTTTATTAAAGACTGGATTTGGGCATAGTATGTGACATATATAGAACATCAAAGATAAATCAATGTTAAAATAACAAGGAGTACATGCATCACCTGCACGCTTCGCAAATCTAAAGTCTGAACATAAGCAAGATAAACACCATATCTTTCTTCGACACAATGTCACAAAGTTGTATGTTTGAATTTACTGCGTTTTGTACTCTCATGACACTTCTGATCCTTCATTTAACAATACAAGCTTGACTATTCGTATATGAAAAGTCATATGACATAAATCATCGGGTGACTTGTAAGCTACGTAAGAGCATATTTAGCCATACAACCTCTATAACTAATGCTCAACATGCAATGAACGTAGCCTCCATTAAGGATAAAGTTGTGCCTGATAATAAACAAACAAAGTCTAAACAAAATCTGAAAGGCTAAACTATAAAAATAGATAGAAAAACACAATAGTCAATAAAAGGAGCATGATCTACCAATATCCCCTATATACTAAAGCAAATGTCACCTAACCTATCAAATTTTAACAAATGTCACTTGTTATATAATTTTAAGAAAAACTAAAATCAGAAAATAAAAATAAAAAAGCAAAAAGCAAAAAACGATTTCATGTGTTAACTGATTCTATTTATTTTTGATGTAAATTAACCTGATATTTCTCAATCATGATCTTTTCACGTTCTTTAAACAGTTACTTTTTTCCTACATGAAACTTGACTCAATGATGCTTTAAATTCAAATTCATCTCACCTTCATTTTTCTAAATTATTTACAGTGGCTCCACTTAGGGGTTTTCAATCCGGATATCGATTCGGTTTCGGTTCGATTTTTTTCGGTTTTTCGGTATTACGATTACTAAAATATAACTACCATTCTAAATCCATATTTACTTCGGTTCGGTTCGGTTTATATATCATTGGTTTTTGGTTTTGTTCGGTTTTATACCAAAAACATAACTGTTTAGTTTGAGATCAGTTTATATGATTTTAGAGTCATGTTATCAACGCAGTTATTTATTAAATTCAAATAAATGAACAAAAAAGTAAAAAACGCTTCTACCATCATATAAAATAATCAAATTTAGAATTAGAATCAAAGCTCAAAAATTTGAAAGTAAAAATAAGAAAAAAAAAAACAGAAGCACGAAAGAAAAGTTTTTCCACTCTTCCATATTTATTGTTCATCAAATTCATGCTTCTTCGATTGAACACGAAAATTTGTTCGTTTATTGATAAGAAAAAAATTGTGAAGAATTTTCACTAATTAATATCCATCAAATTTATAACCTTCACTTCAATTTAGTCAATGCTAAAATAAAGCAAAAAACTAAAAAAGGAAGACTAAGAAAATAAGAAGCCACAATCGCGATGTATTGTTATTTAATTATAGTTTAAGTGTTTTAAAAATTAGAGTTTCTTTATTACTATAAAAATATGGTAATTGTTATTAACAAAAATTAACTTATATAACAAACATATTTTCATGTGTCGTTATAAAATAGATACATATTTACATGTTTCTACTTTTGATCGGTTTTGTTCGGTTTATTCGGTTTAATCGGTTATAAACCAAACCATATCCAAATCCTACGGTTTTTATAAAATCACATCCATTCGGTTTATATGGTATATGTGGGAACCGAAATTCACACCGTCAATTTTCGATAAATAAGATTGCGGAGGAAAGCCAAGTGAACCCGACTTTCCCTGAAGGTCCGGATTCTCTGCGTTGCCACACGAAATCGACAAAGTAAACAGAAGACAAAAAATAGAAATTGAATTGTTTGCCCGAAGGCGTTTTATTAGATAAGGAAAACGAAAGTACAAGGATTCTCCTGAAGACAAAGAGAGTTGCGATGTAAAGAAAAAGATAGAGTCGCAGCAGCCAAACGCCCTAAGCCTTGCTCCGCTAGTCTAACTACCTAAACCCTAGTTTTTCTAAGCTAGCAGGATGCTCTAAGTCTAATTCTCGGATTTTCGGGATGCCTTTCTCCTCTGCTCTTGCTCTCCTTATATACCCACATCTAGGTCGGTTTGCCTTGGGGTGATGGGCCTCGCCTTTGGGCCCAAGCTTATCCTTTCGGAAATGTTCCATTTTAAATGGTCTTTGTAATTATCTCCGAGTTTTCGCTATCTTTCGATGACTTGATGTTTATCCGATGTCTCGTGGAATCGGGTAAACCACCATAGCCTGATTGGACCAAACTCATGAGGGCTGATCCAAACAAGCTAAAGCGGGAATGAACCGGCATGATAGGACGAGACGGGGCGAGGTCGCGGACCGGCGCCGGGCCGACCAGCGCGTACGTTTGCGCAGGCAGTGCCGCCCGGCGCCAGGCGAGTGCCGCCCGGCGCCAAACCAGCCAGCGTCCAGCGTGCGCCGGCGCCAGGCGAGTGCCGCCCGGCGCCGAGCCGGCCAGCGTGGCGAGTGCCGCCGGCGCCAGGCGAGTGCCGCCGGCGCCAGGCGAGTGCCGCCGGCGCCAGGCCAGCCAGCGTCCAGCGATGCGCCGGCGCCAGGCCAGCCAGCGTCCAGCGATGCCGCCCGGCGCCAGGCCAGCCAGCGTCAGCGATGCGCCGGCGCCAGGCCAGCCAGCGTCCAGTACGCCCGGCGCCAAACCAGCCAGCGTCCAGCGTGCCGCCCGGCGCCAGGCGAGTACGCTGGCGCCAGGCGGCCAGCGTGGCGAGTGCCGCCGGCGCCAGGCGAGTGCCGCCGGCGCCAGGCCAGCCAGCGTCAGCGATGCGCCGGCGCCAGGCGAGTGCCGCCGGCGCCAGAGCCAGCCAGCGTCCAGCGTGCCGCCCGGCGCCAGGCGAGTGCCGCCGGCGCCGAGCCAGCCAGCGTCCAGTACGCCCGGCGCCAGGCGAGTGCCGCCCGGCGCCAAACCAGCCAGCGTCCAGCGTGCCGCCGGCGCCAGGCGAGTGCGCGGCGCCAGGCCAGCCAGCGTCCAGCGATGCGCCGGCGCCAGGCGAGAGTGCCGCCGGCGCCAATAACCAGCGTCCAGCGTGCGCCCGGCGCCAGCCGTCGCCGTCCGTGGGTTTTCGTTGTTCGATCTTTTCCTCGTCGATCGTTTGCGGAAATCTTTTGAGTTTCGGAAGGTCTTTAGCCGCAGATTTCGAGATAACCGTTTTTGACCCCAACAGTTAGCCCCCAGCGGTAAGGTCGGAGGCGATTTTCTTGGTAGTGATCTAATTTTTGAAAATCGAAATCTTTGGCTAAGGATTTTTCCTTGAGAGAACCTGTATCTTCTCCTCCTTTTTCTTATAAGTAGCCAACCCTCCTTCTCATTCTTCACATCTTTCCAAATTCTCTCTTCTCTCTCTCTCGAAAGAAAATGTCTTCATCCCAAGTTGAAAAGAATGGTTCGATGTTGAGATGGGCGAGGCCGCCAAGCTCCGGTTCCGGCCAGTCAAGCTCCGCCGTTCAGGCTGTTCAAGAGACTATTCCGTCCCTGACTGATGGGTTTGATTCTTTCAAGGCTAAGCTATCCGGCGTAGTGCTGTGAAAGGCTCGGCGGGCGAGGACCGAGCGCCCGATGTTTCTTCAGCGGCTCCAACTCCTTTGCCTGCTCCCGGTTCCAAGTTCTGAAGTCCCATCCGATGCCCTCCCGTCTACAGAGAGGGTTATTGTTCCTGAACAGACTCTTGACGTTCAGATTCATCCATCGGGTTCTTCGACTGCCCGATCGTGATCTCCGGAAGAGATGATGCGATAGAATCTGCACCTCTTCCCGTGAAGGGAACTTGTCTTAGGACTGCCAGCGGCTGGTGCAGCCACTGCCAAAGGAAGGGCAAGAGCTGGCCCAGCGTCGGGCGAAGCGAGTGCGGCGAGAAGCGACCTCTGAGCCATTGGCGTCATCGTTCAAGGTTCGATTTTGTCCGTAACTCTTGCACCGTTTTTTGCGATGATACTTACTCTTTCCTTTTTGCGGACAGTTTGTGTCTCTGATCGACGGAATGCTTGGCGAGTCGCGGGTCGGGCGTCATTCGCCTATCGAAGAACTGGAGTCGTCGCAGGAAGCGTTGAAGCGTACTAAGGTCGCATTACGACTGTCGAGGATACCCATGCATGAGCGTCAACGAGGTTCAGTATCAGCGATCTTGGCGACCTTGGGAAGACCGCTAGCTCGTTACTCAAGGTGAAGAAAGAGAGAGTAAATCCTCGGAAGTCCGCCGTCTTCGAGAGAAGGTTCAGCTCACGAGGAGATGAGCGCCCGTAGAACCTCGGAGGTTGCTGATGCCGTGGCGACTTCTATGGTGCGTCGGCGGAGGATGGCCATCCTGTTTGAGTCCTTGATAGCTGTCCGTAAGAGGACTTGGCTTTAGCGGGGATCGAGGGAGTCTGAGCGAGCTCGAGTTGCGAGGTGCGAGGCCCGTCTTTGGACTTGGAGCCAGCCAGCGTCCAGCGTGCCGCCCGGCGCCAGGCGAGAGTGCCGCCGGCGCCGAGCCAGCCAGCGTCCAGCGTGCCGCCCGGCGCCAGGCGAGAGTGCCGCCGGCGCCGAGCCAGCCAGCGTCCAGCGTGCCGCCCGGCGCCAGGCGAGTGCGCCCGGCATGAGCCAGCCAGCGTCCAGCGTCATGGCGCCAGGCAGTGCGCCCGCTAGGCAACCAGCGTCCAGCGTGCCGCCCGGCGCCAGGCGTCGCCGTCCGTGGGTTTTCGTTGTTCGATCTTTTCCTCGTCGATCGTTTGCGGAAATCTTTTGAGTTCGGGAAGGTCTTTAGCCGCAGATTTCGAGATAACCGCTTTTGACCCCAACAGTTAGCCCCAGCCCGTAGGTCGGGAGGCGATTTTCTTGGTAGTGATCTAATTTTTGAAAATCGAAATCTTTGGCTAAGGATTTTTCCTTGAGAGAACCTGTATCTTCTCCTCCTTTTTCTTATAAGTAGCCAACCCTCCTTCTCATTCTTCACATCTTTCCAAATTCTCTCTTCTCCTCTCTCGAGAAAATGTCTTCATCCCAAGTTGAAAAGAATGGTTCGATGTTGAGATGGGCGAGGCCGCCAAGCTCCGGTTCCGCCAGTCAAGCTCCGCCGTTCAGGCTGTTCAAGAGACTATTCCGTCCCTGACTGATGGGTTTGATTCTTTCAAGGCTAATATCGGTAGTGCTGTGAAAGGCTCGGCGGGCGAGGACCGAGCGCCCGATGTTTCTTCAGCGGCTCCAACTCCTTTGCCTGCTCGCCGGTTCCAAGTTCGAAGTCCCATCCGATGCCCTCCCGTCTACAGAGAGGGTTATTGTTCCTGAACAGACTCTTGGCGTTCAGATTCATCCATCGGGTTCTTCGACTGCCCGATCGTGATCTCCGGAAGAGATGATGCGATAGAATCTGCACCTCTTCCCCGGCGAAGAACTTGTCTTGGGACTGCCAGCGGCTGGTGCAGCCACTGCCCAAGGGAAGGGCAAGAGCTGGCCCAGCGTCGGGCGAAAAGAGGGGGTCGAAGAGGCGAGGCGACCTCTGAGCCATTGGCGTCATCGTTCAAGGTTCGATTTTGTCCGTAACTCTTGCACCGTTTTTTGCGATGATACCTCTTTCCTTTTGCGGACAGTTTGTGTCTCGATCGACGGAATGCTTGGCGAGAAGCGGTCGGACGTCATTCGCCTATCGAAGAACTGGAGTCGTCGCAGGAAGCGTTGAAGCGTACTAAGGTCGCATTACGGTATCGAGGATACCCATGCCGCCCGGGCGTCCCAGCTTGAGGTTCAGATCAGCGATCTTGGCGACCTTGGGAAGACCGCTAGCTCGTTACTCAAGGTGAAGAAAGAGAGAGTAAATCCTCGGAAGTCCGCCCGTCGGAGAAGGTTCAGCTCACGAGGAGATGAACGCCCGTAGAACCTCGGAGGTTGCTGATGCCGTGGCGACTTCTATGGTCGTCGGCGAGGATGGCCATCCTGTTTGAGTCCTTGATAGCTGTCCGTAAGAGGGACTTGGCTTTAGCGGGGATCGAGGGAGTCTGAACGAGCTCGAGTTGCCGAGGTAACGAGGCCCGTCTTTGGACTTGGAGGAAGCAGATTATCGTCTGTAAAGGAGAGTGGGCGACCACAGGAGATTCGAGTCGATCCTCGCCGGTCGCAAGCGAATGCACCCTAGCTCCGACCTCCGAAAACTCAGAAGATCGGGGCGTGGGAGAAGATTGCGAGGGTGGCGGACGGCGGGTAGTGGCGATGTGACGAGGGCGAGGCTGTCCCGTCGCGAGTGAAGATGAAGATGACGCTCCGGGCGCTAGGTTTATCAATCCCTTCGGGATTTCGTTTTTATGTGTTTCGCCGTTTAAGAGGCCATGATGTATTTACCGGGACTGGCCGTTGGTGGCTTCAATCCCTGCCCTTTATGGGGTTTTGTTTGAATTTCCGATCTCAATCTATGAAACGTTTTGATTTATTCTGAACTTCAGTTTTTCTTTGAAGTATGAAAGAGGGTGTGAGTTGTCGTCTCATTCCTAGTTCCCGATGATCACCGCATCTATTATGCATAAAGCGAGATTTTCCGCGGTTTACCGATTCTGTGAAACTCGTGAAACGAATAGGCTTAAGTGAAGAGACAAATTTTGGATCTCGTATACCATACTATGTCGTGAGATGTCAAGATCCAGCGTGGCTGGGTTTAGGGCAAGACCTAGGTTTACTCGGTGAGGCTTTCGCGATGACAAATCGGCTTTTCGTTTTGTTTGCGATTTTAACCGACTCGTGCTGTTTAAAATCCATTGTTGTCGGCTTATATGATTTGGCGTTGAGTCGAGCTACTTCCTTCTGAAGAGCTAGACCAAAATTTTGATTTCTTGTATACGGCTATGTTTATCCTTGTCGGATGTAAGAGAGCCTACCCTCGAAGGGCGGCTATTTGTCCATTTAGGGCGTTAGAGTTCGTTTGTTGTGATCAGCAACAACGAAATGATACCGTTTTGAGGTGCGTTTGTATGTTTTAAGAGACGATTTGCTTCGCAATGTTTTCTGCGGAAAAGAATGTCCTTCGCGTTAGCGACGTCTCGCAATGCTGAAGGTCGATTTTCCTTATGCCGCATCTCGCGTTGAAATGTTTGCGGGCTTTGGGGATGTCTTTGAATGCTGCGCAGCTGTCGTTTCCGTTTTGGGCGCGGACCAAGGGGTCGTAAGTTTGACAGGAGGCGTCCACATTCACAATGCCTCGTGAAGTGTTTGGCCATCTGGATTTGTTTTGGATGTGATAATCGGCTTAGCGGACACTAGATCCGGTTGTTGTGGCGTCGGCTGATTTTGAAAAAGTCGTGAAAAGTTTGAAAATTTTAGAGTCTTGAAATTTGTGGGAGTATCACAGTATCGTACCCACTCCCCTTTTAAAATTGGGGATAGCTGAATCCGCCGGGCGAGTTGCCTCGTACCCTTGTCAGGGATCAAGCCATCTCGGTTCTTTTGTACCACGCTTTTGCTCCTTTGGTAGTATTTTTGAGGTGCATCGCATTCAAGTTCGGGATTTTGGCGTCTTGCATGTTTGCGATTTGGTATGAGCCTGGTCGGACTACTTTTATGACTTTGTGCGGTCCTTCGGTTTGCTCCCGTTTTCCCGTTTGTTCGGGTGTTTTGGAAGACTTTTCGTAAGACTAAATCGCTTCTTTGAACCTCGATGGCACGTTTGAGTTGTAGTACCTTCGCGCAGGCGTGCTGGTAATTCGGATTCGAGTGAGTGCCTGGTCGCGCCATTGATGAGTCGAGATTGTCCAGCATCATAGCGTCGTTAAATCCTCTCTTTGGGGAGGAATCTTCTCGTACTCGGGAATTCTACTTCGCGGGGATCATACATTCCGTTCATTGAGGGCGAATGGAGTTTCACCCGTAGCCCGTCTGGGGTTGTCGATGCGACCAAAGAACTCCCGAGCTCCCTCGCCCATCGCCCTTCTTGGCGTCTGGCGTTTCTTGAGTCCGTCAAGGACGGTTTTGTTGATGGTTTCTGCCTGTCCATTGCATTGCGGATATCTGGGAACTTTGTAAGTCGTATTTTCCATTTTTCGCAGAATGCTTCGAATCAGTGAGATAAATTGAGATCCATTATCTGTTACGATTTCGTGCGGGACCCCATGTCTAGTTATGATATGTTTCAGGGCAGTTCTCGACTTGTGTGTCCTTGATACTTGCGTAGGATTCCGCTTATCCATTTGGAAAAGAAATCCGTAAGGACTAGGAGGAAGCGTTTTGTTTTGATGGGTGCATAGGTCCGGCGATGTCCATGGACCATCGCATGAAAGGATAGGGGGCGAGATCGAGAGGATCTCCGCGGGTTGATGGATTGTTGGAGCGCCTTCGGCATTTTAGCGCAGGGCGAACTTCTGCAATCTTTACCATGGTTGGCCAGTAATAACCGTGGCGTTTGATTTTAACCGCGAGATCTTCCGCCAGAATGATTTCCGCATGATCCTGAATGGACCTCCTTCATGATCCTCTTTCCCCTTCTGGCATGCCGAGGACCGAGAAACACCACTTATAAATTTCTCCTCTATCGTGACATACCGTGCAGCTGGTTTTACTTTAGGGCCACCCATTTTTCGGGTAAGGTTCCATTCACGATATAGGCTCGGATTGGTTCTAACCAAGGGCTGTCGCAGCCATACTGGTCGGGTTCACATCCGCTTCCGGCTGATCCTCGACTTCTTCCGCATCCTCAATCGTCTGGATTAGATTGGCGACCACTGGTGGTCCGATGCTCGGATGCTCGATGAATTCGACCGGGATTACTCTTTGGAGCCCGGATCTGAGCTTGGCGAGGGCAGCCAAGCGTCAGCCTGAAGTTTTCGGCGAGGAATTCTGGTCAGAGGCGAATTCCCGAGCCAGCTCTTGGGCGAGTTTTAGATATCGTCCATCCTTTCGTCTCTCGCCTCATATTCTCCGCTGTATTGATTGGCGACTAACGAGAATCGCAGTAAGCATGAATATTACGGATTTTTAACCCATGGGCCAGCCGCAATCCTGCGGCGAGTGCTTGTATTCTGCCTCATTGTTTGAAGCGTGAAAAGCCAATCGGAAAGACTGTTCTAGGATTTCCCCGTTTGGAGAGGTGAGCCGTATTCCGATTCCGGATCCTTGTTTGGATGAAGATCCGTCGATGTGGAGGACCCAAGTTGAGTTTGGTTCCTCGATAGTCATGTCTCTAGTGGGTAATTCTACCAGGAAATCCGCCAGTACTTGGGACTTTGCACACGTCCTTGAAGGTATTCGTCGTACTCACTCAGTTCGATTGCCTATTTTGCGGCCTCCTCGGATTGACTTGGACTATGCAGGATTATCCGTGGCGGGAGCGTGGTGAGAACCACTATAGCGTGAGACTGGAAATATGGTCTTAGTTTTCTTGCCGAGGTTATGACAGCGAATGCTAATTTTTCCATTAGAGGGTATCGAGTTTCCGCATCCAGTAATGTCTTGCTTACGTAAAAGATTGGTTTTTGTTCGCCGCGTTCTTCTCGTATCAAGACGCCACTGCCGCCGTTCGCGGAACGCAATATAGAAAAAGAGTTCACCTTCCACGGTTTTGGGGGACTGGTGGAGTGGCTAGTAATGTTTCAATTGCTGGAAAGCTTTTTCGCATTGCTCGGACCATTCGAACTTCTTGTTTCCCTTCAATGTCTCGTAAAATGGTAGGCACTTATCCGTGGACCGTGAGATGAAGCGGTTCAACGCCGCGACTCTTCCGTTAGCCTCGGACTTCGCTTGGTTCTCGGGAGACCATTTCTATCGATGTGATTTGTTGCTTCGGTTCCCGCGATCGTTACGAGTATCCGAATTCTCCGATGCCACTGCGAATCTATTTTTGCGGGTTGAGTTTCATGTTATGCTGGTTGAGTCGTGCAAAACATTCCTCTAGGTGGGCTGGTGATCGTGTTGCCAAAGATTTTTCGAGCATATCATCGATGTATACTTCCATAGTTTTGCCGAGCTGTTCGGCAAACATTTTTATTGACGCGGCTGATATGTTGCACCTGCGTTTTAAGACCGAAGGAATTACCTTATAGCAATACGTTCAGCGGTCTGTGATGAACGCGAGTTTTTTCGATGTCCGGATTCATCATGATCTGATTGTAACCGGAAAAAGCGTCCATGAATGGCGAAGCTTGTTTCCCGCAGTTGCTTCGACCAGTCGGTCAATGTGTGGGGCGGAAGCAATCCTTTGGACAGGCTTTATTCAGATCCGTGAAATCGACACAGACCCGCCATTTGCCGTTTTCTTTTTACCGGCGGGGTTGGCGAGCCAGTCCGGATACCTGACTTCATTATCGACCCTACTTTGAGAGTCTTCGACTCATTGACTCGCGATTGCTTGCAGCTCAGGTCCCAACTTTCGTCTTTTGTTTTCTGGGTTTGTGAGTTGGATCGATATTAAGTTAAGTGACATGTTACGCTAATGTCGATTCCGGCATATCCTCCGCAGCCCAGCGAGCGTCTGAGGTTCTTTTTGAGGCATCGATGAGCTCTGCTTTCATTGGTTAGCGGAGGTTAGCTCGATCTCGACACACCGTTCCGGAAAGAATCGTCGAGACAGATTGAAACCACCGGTTCGCAGGTTGGTTCACGCTTCCTTCCAGGGCCTCGGCTCTTTGGGACTGCCGAAGGTCTCCGGTGAATTGTTAACCGTTTGCTTTTTCGAGAAGTTTCGATTTCAGAATTTTTCGTTTTAGTTCGGTGGCGAGGTAGATCTGCGCTGCTCATTGACTACCATGTATTGTCTCGACCCGAAGGCATTGGGAACTTGAGGCATAGGTGGAATGTTGATGGGATCGCTCTCATGGAGTTTAGCCAGGGAGTTCCAACTATCGCATTGTAGGATGTTGGACTATCGATCACTAGAATTCCGTGTTCTTGGCGGCGCTCCCTTTACTAGGAGGTTAGTTGAGCCGGGTCATAATTTCTCGAGAGTCGAATACTGGGCTGGGGTCATCCGTAGGATGCTAAGTCGGCAGCCATCCTCGAGGGTGCTTTTGTAGATAATATTGGCGAGCACCGGTGTCGACCAATACCCTTGCTACGCCAATGTCCTGGATCGTGAGTTCTATTACGAGGAGATCGTTGTGAGGTTTGACCGTTCGGCCTGCTCGATTCTCGAAAGATACGATGTTGGGTTGACGAAGAAGTCATACTGAACTTCGATCGATTGGTGGTTTTCGAGTTAGAGGATTTGTCCACCCTCCTTCTAGCGCAAATCGGGAACCAAATTCACACCGTCAATTTTCGATAAATAAGATTGCGGAGGAAAGCCAAGTGAACCCGACTTTCTCGAAGGTCCGGATTCTCTGCGTTGCCAACGAAATCGACAAAGTAAACGAAGACAAAAATAGAAATTGAATTGTTTGCCGAAGGCATTTTATTAGATAAGGAAAACGAGTACAAGGATTCTCCGGGACAAAGAGAGTTGCGATGTAAAGAAAAGATGAGTCGCGAGTCTAAACGCCCTAAGCCTTGTTCACTAACTACCTAAACCCTAGTTTTTCTAAGCTAGCCAGGATGCTCTAAGTCTTCCATTCGGATTTTCTGCCTTTCTCTTTCTTGCTCTCCTTATATACCCACATCTAGGTCGGTTTGCCTTGGGGTGATGGGCCTCTTTGGGCCTGGCTTATCCTTTCCGGAAATGTTCCATTTTCGCCGGTCTTTGTATCTCCGAAGTTTTCCGCTATCTTTCGATGACTTGATGTTTATCCGATGTCTCGTGGAATCGGTAAACCACCATAGCCTGATTGGACCAAACTCATGAGGGCTGATCCAAACAAGCTAAGGCGGAATGAACCGCATGATAGGACCGACCGGACGAGGGTCGCGGACCGACGCCAACGACCAGGCATTGGTGCCGCCGCAGAGCCAAGCCGGTGCCGCTGGCGCCAGTTGGTGCCCGGCGCCAGTTGCCATGTCCGCTGCCAGGGCCACAGCGCTGCCCTGCTGCAGGCGCGAAAGCGTTCCGGCGCCAGCCGCCTGCGTGGATTTGAAAGCCGCTGGCGCGCCAGCTCGCCAGTCAGCGTGTATGCCGGCGCGTCGCCAGGTGACGGAAGCCGCCATGCCAGTCGGTAAAGCGCTGGCGCCGCCAGCGTGGCAAAGCACGGGCGCTAAAGTCGCGTTTGCCAGCTGTGCCAGCCAGGCGTCAGGTGCCGCCGCTGCCAGCCGGTGTACGGCTGGGCCAAAGCCGCCAGGCGGACGGTAAGCCGCCGCCAGGCCAAAGTCGGCCGCCGGCTAAGTCGGCCGCCGCATAAAGCCAGCTCAAGGTCTGTAGCGCCGGCGCATAAGCCGGAAGCCAGCTGCTGCTATTAACCTGCGCCGGCGCTGTCGCCGGAGCCGCTGGCTCCAGTTAGCCTGCTGCCTCTGCCGGCCAGCGTTTGAAAGCCGCGCAGCCAGCCAGCGTCCAGCGTGCAGCGGCGCCAGGCCAGCCAGCGTCAGCGTGCCGCCGGCGCCAGGCGAGGTGCCGCCGGCGCCGAGCGGCCAGCGTGGCGAGTGCCGCCGGCGCCAGGCGAGTGCCGCCCGGCGCCGAGCCAGCCAGCGTCCAGCGTGCCGCCGGCGCCAGGCGAATGCCGCCGGCGCCGAGCCAGCCAGCGTCCAGCGTGCGCCCGGCGCCAGGCGAGTGCCGCCGGCGCCAGCCAGCGTCCAGCGTGCGCCCGGCGCCAGGCGAGTGCCGCCCGGCGCCAGGCCAACCAGCGTCCAGCGTGCCGCCGGCACCAGGCGAGTGCCGCCCGGCGCCAGCCAGCCAGCGTCAGCGTGCAGCCCGGCGCCAGGCGAATGCCGCCCGGCGCCGAGCCAGCCAGCGTCAGCGTGCGCCCGGCGCCAGGCGAGTGCCGCCGGCGCCAGAGCCAGCCAGCGTCAGCGTGCGCCGGCGCCAGGCGAGGTGCCGCCGGCGCCAGAGCCAGCCAGCGTCAGCGTGCCGCCGGCGCCAGGCGAGTGCCGCCCGGCGCCGAGCCAGCCAGCGTCAGCGTGCGGCCGGCGCCAGGCGAGTGCCGCCCGGCGCCAGGCCAGCCAGCGTCCAGCGATGCGCCCGGCGCGAGCCGTCTCGCCGTCCGTGGGTTTTCGTTGTTCGATCTTTCCTCGTCGGTCGTTTCATGGAAATCTTTTGAGTTTCGAAGGTCTTTAGCCGCAGATTTCGAGATAACCGTTTGACCCCAACAAGATATACCAAAACCAAATCATATTGTCTATTTCAGTTCGGTTCGGTTTGGTACGGTTCAGTTTTACCATATTGAATAGCCCTAGCTCCACTGATTCTCTCTTTCTGAAAGTCAGATGAAATTTTAATTTTCACATGATAGATCGATGACTTCTGAGTTCTACGATTGCCTCAACACTTTCGAGTTTACAGTTCTATATTTTGTTAAAAGCTGCACATCAATAGTCTTTCATAATTTTTTTTATTGAAGAAGAAAAATAGAAAAGTGTAAATTTTCTATGGCAAAGCTTCGTGCAAAGGTTGACTAATGAAAGCTAGATTCCTGGTTAGTGAGACTCAAACATCCCGACTCTTTATGACTTAAATCAAATTTTTTTCATTTTCTTATGAATATTTTTCTTCTTACCTACTTAAAATTTTTTCTTTCTTTTGTTAATCTATGTATTGGTAAATCGACGTACTTTTATACAGTAAAAAGTAAATTACTAAATTATGTTTTCAAATGGATTACATTAGTTTTCAATTTGCTGGAACATGATTATTTGTTGTGGTGGTGGTAATTAAAGTAAGGAAAGTAAGAAGTTCACCATAAAATACGTTTCAAGACAGTTCAATTTAGAAGCACTACAAGAAAAAGGAAAATGTGTAACAACAAGAAGATAAAAAATCGAAACGTGAGCAAAAAAAAAAAAAAACGAAGGTAAACAAGGACTCATGTCTACTTTTATATCAAGACCTGACTTTAGGTTGCTCTTTCTTATTTTTATTTAGTGATACGATTGTGGATTAACAATCATTTTCTAGCTTTTTCATAAACAAAATAAATAAATAAATACAGCACGGAAAATGAGAAATATATGTATAAGAGCAAAATTACATCAATTATCTACAAAAGTAAAGTGAATATTTTAATTGTGCTTGTGCATATATATAATTTCCATCACTTTTCATACTTTAACGATTTTCGATCAAACATCAATTTAAAAAAGTCTACAACTACTAAATCTCAAAATATTAGTAAAAATAAATCTCAAAAAAAATTATTTTCATTATAAGTTAATATATATATATATATATATATATATACAATAGGGCACTGTTAACACGGGAGGTAATACTAGTCCAATTATATTACAACAAAACGGCTAGGAAGTGACCCTTTCTCTAAAAGGTAAAATGAAAAAGAATCTGATCTTTTATTTGAATAACATAAAATGAACAGTTTAATTTGAAGAACTTTTATTAAATAATAGTAATAATTTTTTTATAAACTTATAAAGTATTAATTGATCTTATGGATTTCTTTCATATTATCAATAAGTTAAATAGGTCTATTTACTTCCTTTTTCCTTTAGAAAGAGATCAAAATTAGCTTGCATGAGTTTAATATTGATTGATATTTTAGATGATATAAATACTTTGCGATCTACTAAGTTAGAGTTATCATGTTTATAGAATACATTCACATATAAACGCATGCATAAACTACTCATAGTTCATATAACCAAGCTATGCAGAATGAAAAAGAAGAGAGGTTTGAAGATTGAAAGGTAGAGAGGCAATCCCTGGAAAACATGGTGGGATCGGACCGGCATCTATTGCTTGTGGTAAAAATAACTAATCTGAAATGTTCTGCGGAAGCAATCCTTTGGACAGGCTTTATTCAGATCCGTGAAATCGACACAGACCCGCCATTTGCCGCTTTTCTTTTTACCACGACGGGTTGGCGAGCCAGTCCGATACCTGACTTCTGTTATCGACCCTACTTTGAGGAGTCTTTCGACTTCCTCATTGACTGCGGTGGCACGCCAGGTCCCAACTTTCGCCTTTTTGTTTTACGGGTTTGTGAGTTGGGTCGATATTAAGTTCGTGACATGTTACGCTAATGTCGATTCCCGGCATATCCTCCGCAGCCCACGCGAACGTACTGAGGTTCTTTTGAGGCATGCGATGAGCTCTGCTTTCATTGGTTCGCGGAGGTTAGCTCGATCTCGACACACCGCTCCGGAAAGAATCGCCGAGACAGATTGAAACCACCGGTTCGCAGGTTGGTTCACGCTTCCTTCCAGGGCCTCGCTCTTTGGGACTGCCGAAGGTCTCCGGTGAATTGTTAACCGCTTGCTTTTTCCAGAAGTTTCGATTTCAGAATTTTTCCGTTTTAGTTCGGTAGCGAGGTAGATCTGCGCTGCTCCGTGACTACCATGTATTGTCTCGACCCCGAAAGGCATTGGGAACTTGAGGCATAGGTGGAATGTTGATGGGATCGCTCTCATGGAGTTTAGCCAGGGAGTTCCAACTATCGCATTGTAGGATGTTGGACTATCGATCACTAGGAATTCCGTGTTCTTGGCGACGCTCCCGGCCTTTACTAGGAGGTTAGTTGAGCCGAGGGTCATAATTTCTCCCGAGAGTCCGAATACTGGGCTGGGGTCATCCGTAAGGATGCCTAAGTCCATCCATCCTCTCGAGGGTGCTTTTGTAGATAATATTGGCCGAGCACCCGGTGTCGACCAATACCCTTGCTACGTCAATGTCCTGGATCGTGAGTTCTATTACGAGGAGATCGTTGTGAGGTTTGACCGTTCGGGCCGTTGCTCGATTCTCGAAAGATACGATGTTGCGGGTTGACGAAGAAGTCATACTGAACTTCGATCGATTGGTGGTTTTCGAGTTAGAGGATTTGTCCCACCCTCCTTCTAGCGCCAAACTGTGGGAACCGAAATTCACACCGTCAATTTTCGATAAATAAGATTGCGGAGGAAAGCCAAGTGAACCCGACTTTCTCTGAAGGTCCGGATTCTCTGCGTTGCCACACGAAATCGACAAAGTAAACAGAAGACAAAAAATAGAAATTGAATTGTTTGCCCGAAGGCATTTTATTAGATAAGGAAAACGAGTACAAGGATTCTCCGGAAGACAAAGAGAGTTGCGATGTAAAGAAAAAGATAGAGTCGCAGGCAGCCAAACGTCCTAAGCCTTGCTCCGCTAGTCTAACTACCTAAACCCTAGTTTTTCTAAGCTAGCAGGATGCTCTAAGTCTAATTCTCGGATTTTCGGGATGCCTTTCTCCTCTGCTCTTGCTCTCCTTATATACCCACATCTAGGTCGGTTTGCCTTGGGGTGATGGGCCTCGCCTTTGGGCCCAAGCTTATCCTTTCCGGAAATGTTCCATTTTCGTCGGTCTTTGTAATTATCTCCGAGTTTTCCGCTATCTTTCGATGACTTGATGTTTATCCGATGTCTCGTGGAATCGGGTAAACCACCATAGCCTGATTGGACCAAACTCATGAGGGCTGATCCAAACAAGCTAAGGCGGGAATGAACCGGGCATGATAGGACCGAGACCGGGACGAGGGTCGCGGACCGACGCGGGCCGACCAGGCATTGGTGCCGCCGGGCGCCAGTCGGTGCCGCCGGGCGCCAGGTCGGTGCCGCTGGCGCCAGGTCGGTGCCGCCGGGCGCCAGTCGGTGCCGCCGGGCGCCAGGTCGGTGCCGCCGGGCGCCAGGTCGGTGCCGCTGGCGCCAGGTCGGTGCCGCCGGGCGCCAGGTCGGTGCCGCCGGGCGCCAGTCGGTGCCGCCGGGCGCCAGGTCGGTGCCGCCGGGCGCCAGGTCGGTGCCGCTGGCGCCAGGTCGGTGCCGCCGGGCGCCAGGTCGGTGCCGCCGGGCGCCAGGTCGGTGCCGCCGGGCGCCAGTCGGTGCCGCCGGGCGCCAGTCGGTGCCGCCGGGCGCCAGTCGGTGCCGCCGGGCGCCAGTCGGTGCCGCCGGGCGCCAGGTCGGTGCCGCCGGGCGCCAGTCGGTGCCGCCGGGCGCCAGTCGGTGCCGCCGGGCGCCAGTCGGTGCCGCCGGGCGCCAGTCGGTGCCGCCGGGCGCCAGTCGGTGCCGCCGGGCGCCAGGTCGGTGCCGCCGGGCGCCAGTCGGTGCCGCCGGGCGCCAGGTCGGTGCCGCCGGGCGCCAGTCGGTGCCGCCGGGCGCCAGTCGGTGCCGCCGGGCGCCAGTCGGTGCCGCCGGGCGCCAGGTCGGTGCCGCCGGGCGCCAGGTCGGTGCCGCCGGGCGCCAGTCGGTGCCGCCGGGCGCCAGGTCGGTGCCGCTGGCGCCAGGTCGGTGCCGCCGGGCGCCAGGTCGGTGCCGCCGGGCGCCAGTCGGTGCCGCCGGGCGCCAGGTCGGTGCCGCTGGCGCCAGCCAGCCAGCGTCCAGCGTGCCGCCGGCGCCAGGTCGGTGCCGCCGGGCGCCAGGTCGGTGCCGCTGGCGCCAGGTCGGTGCCGCCGGGCGCCAGTCGGTGCCGCCGGGCGCCAGTCGGTGCCGCCGGGCGCCAGTCGGTGCCGCCGGGCGCCAGGTCGGTGCCGCCGGGCGCCAGGTCGGTGCCGCCGGGCGCCAGGTCGGTGCCGCTGGCGCCAGGTCGGTGCCGCCGGGCGCCAGTCGGTGCCGCCGGGCGCCAGGTCGGTGCCGCTGGCGCCAGGTCGGTGCCGCTGGCGCCAGGTCGGTGCCGCTGGCGCCAGGTCGGTGCCGCTGGCGCCAGGTCGGTGCCGCCGGGCGCCAGGTCGGTGCCGCCGGGCGCCAGGTCGGTGCCGCCGGGCGCCAGGTCGGTGCCGCTGGCGCCAGCCAGCCAGCGTCCAGCGTGCCGCCGGCGCCAGCCGTCTCGCCGTCCGTGGGTTTTTCGTTGTTCGATCTTTCCCTCGTCAGTCGTTTGCGGGAAATCTTTTGAGTTTCGGGAAGGTCTTTAGCCGCAGATTTCGAGATAACCGTTTTGACCCCAACAGTATATACCAAAACCAAATCATATTGTCTATTTCAGTTCGGTTCGGTTTGGTACGGTTCAGTTTTACCATATTGAATAGCCCTAGCTCCACTGATTCTCTCTTTCTGAAAGTCAGATGAAATTTTAATTTTCACATGATAGATCGATGACTTCTGAGTTCTACGATTGCCTCAACACTTTCGAGTTTACAGTTCTATATTTTGTTAAAAGCTGCACATCAATAGTCTTTCATAATTTTTTTTTTATTGAAGAAGAAAAATAGAAAAGTGTAAATTTTCTATGGCAAAGCTTCGTGCAAAGGTTGACTAATGAAAGCTAGATTCCTGGTTAGTGAGACTCAAACATCCCGACTCTTTATGACTTAAATCAAATTTTTTTCATTTTCTTATGAATATTTTTCTCTTCTTACCTACTTAAAATTTTTTTCTTTCTTTTGTTAATCTATGTATTGGTAAATCGACGTACTTTTATACAGTAAAAAGTAAATTACTAAATTATGTTTTCAAATGGATTACATTAGTTTTCAATTTGCTGGAACATGATTATTTGTTGTGGTGGTGGTAATTAAAGTAAGGAAAGTAAGAAGTTCACCATAAAATACGTTTCAAGACAGTTCAATTTAGAAGCACTACAAGAAAAAGGAAAATGTGTAACAACAAGAAGATAAAAAATCGAAACGTGAGCAAAAAAAAAAAAAAACGAAGGTAAACAAGGACTCATGTCTACTTTTATATCAAGACCTGACTTTAGGTTGCTCTTTCTTATTTTTATTTAGTGATACGATTGTGGATTAACAATCATTTTCTAGCTTTTTCATAAACAAAAATAAATAAATAAATACAGCACGGAAAATGAGAAATATATGTATAAGAGCAAAATTACATCAATTATCTACAAAAGTAAAGTGAATATTTTAATTGTGCTTGTGCATATATATAATTTCCATCACTTTTCATACTTTAACGATTTTCGATCAAACATCAATTTAAAAAAAAGTCTACAACTACTAAATCTCAAAATATTAGTAAAAAAATAAATCTCAAAAAAAAATTATTTTCATTATAAGTTAATATATATATATATATATATATATATACAAATAGTGGTGCCCGTTAACACGGGAGGTAATACTAGTCCAATTATATTACAACAAAAACGGCTAGGAAGTGACCCTTTCTCTAAAAGGTAAAAATGAAAAAAGAATCTGATCTTTTATTTGAATAACATAAAATGAACAGTTTAATTTGAAGAACTTTTATTAAATAATAGTAATAATTTTTTTTTATAAACTTATAAAGTATTAATTGATCTTATGGATTTCTTTCATATTATCAATAAGTTAAATAGGTCTATTTACTTCCTTTTTCCTTTAGAAAGAGATCAAAATTAGCTTGCATGAGTTTAATATTGATTGATATTTTAGATGATATAAATACTTTGCGATCTACTAAGTTAGAGTTATCATGTTTATAGAATACATTCACATATAAACGCATGCATAAACTACTCATAGTTCATATAACCAAGCTATGCAGAATGAAAAAGAAGAGAGGTTTGAAGATTGGAAAGGTAGAGAGGCAATCCCTGGAAAACATGGTGGGATCGGACCGGCATCTATTGCTTGTGGTAAAAATAACTAATCTGAAATGTTCTTCTTTATTAAGTAATCTTTATATAGTCAATATATGTATTTGGTGTGCTAAATGTAGTTGTGGAGAACTTAGTGTTCGTTGCTAATGGATTCAATTTCATTGAATACTTCATGAGCTCGATGCATTATTCACCAGCCACAGCAGCAAACATGGTCACTAACTTTATGGGAACAACGTTTTTGCTCACTCTTGTTGTTGGTTTCATTGCCGACTCTTTCCTCACTCACTTCACAACTTTCATCATCTTTTGTGGCTTGGAACTCATGGTAAATTATATACAATTGTACCTAGCATTTACATAGTGTATTTTAACATTAAAAGGAATAGTCTAATTTTAACAGGTTTACTCATTTTTGTAGGGACTGATCTTGCTGACATTCCAATCATATAACCCCAAGCTCCAGCCTGAGAGTGATGAAACACCCTCAACTCTTCAAGCAACGATTCTTTTTACGGGACTTTATGCGATGGCTTTAGGTGCTGGCGGTATCAAAGCCTCGTTGCCCACCCATGGAGGCGATCAACTTGACAGGAGAAATCCAAGACTGATCTCAAGATTCTTTAATTGGTTTTACTTCTCTATATGTTGTGGATGCATCTTGGCAGTAACTATTGTGGTGTCAATCGAGGAGAGCAAAGGTTGGTTTTGGAGCTTTACAACCTCAGTCGGAATTCTAGCCCTTGCACTCTTTATTTTCATGGCAGGGTTACCGTTTTATCGATTCAAGTCTCCTACTGGAAGTTCATTGAAAAGGATCACAAAAGTGATTGTCTCCGCTCACGAAACCGAAATAAGTCTGATTTGGATGAGGAGATGATGCAGAGTCTTATCTCTACAGACGAGGGCATTTCTCATACCAAGTTGAAGTAAGTGGTCTAACTCATATGATTATTATTTGTATAATTTTTTTTTTTTTTGATATTTACTTGAAGCCATTTTGTTAGGTGCTTAGATAAAACAATGTTGAATAAAAACATATCAGCAACAGAAGTTGCGGAAACAAGAACATTTTTGGGTCTCCTACCAATCTTTTTTAGCACGATTGCTATGAACTGCTGCTTGGCACAACTATCGACCTTCTCGGTGCAACAAGGCATGATCATGAATAGAAAACTCTTTGGTTCCTTCGAGATCCCCGTGACTTCTCTGGCCGCTATTACTCTAATCCTCATGGTTTTATCTATACCTTTATATGACTATTTTGGCAAAAGGATCTCATCAGACATATCACCAAGCTTCAATTTAAAACGCATCGGACTTGGCCTAGCTCTTTCATCTCTTTCGATGGTGATTGCAGCGATTGTGGAAACGATGAGGAAATATGAAGCGGTTCACAACGACTTCAAAATATATGTTTTATTGCTGATGTGTCAGTATCTGATGCTAACTGTGGCTGATACGTTGGCATTTGGAGGGATGCTAGATTTCTTTTATAGAGAAGCTCCATCGAACATGAAGAGTATGAGCACGGCATTGGGCTGGTGTTCGACTGCATTTGGTTTCTTCCTTAGCACAGCTCTTGTGGAGGTCACCAATACCATCACAGGTTGGCTTGGTGGAGATGATCTCAACGGCAACCGGAACAGTAACCTCTGGGATGAAGAACAAACAGTAGCTAAACGAAAATAGACTAGAATTATAACTAAAAACACTACAGATTTGTTAAAAAAATGGTGGAAGGGAAAAAGTCGATGACATTGAGGAGGAAGACCGAACACCGGTGGACGTGAGCGTAAGAACAGAGCCACTGCGCCGGAAGAAGAGCCACCTTATATAAGAGAACCCAACGTCAAAAAACGAATACCCTAGCATCAATGCTCAAGGGAAACCTTGTGACACATCGGACAATGCTTGAAGGAAGAGAGCTCATGGGCTATGATGTAACGATCGGTTTCGGCATGATGATCTCCATCGTTCTGAAGCATTGCAAGTCTCTCGTACTCCGGATGGTGCGTGAAAGATAAGGTAACGGCATCGGCGGAGGTTTTCAAGGAACCGATTGCTCCATCTGTCGAGAGATCAATTTCATTTCTAGCAGAAATCAATTTCATATCTCTGGGTTATCTCTCGGGTCATTTTTCTTATAGTTGTAGAAATCCATAAGAAGAGGCTGCTGTGGACGGAGATAAACGTTTTGCAGAGAAATTGATACACTGATTTTGAAGGTAGGAGTTGAAGCGGCTGGGTCTGGTCCAGTCTGGTCTGGTCTGGTTTGTCCACTTCATTTTTATATGAGAGATATATGAGCACAAAATGAAAGTCTAAAATCGTAAAAGATAGGCTTTGAGAAATGGTGACATGTCACTCTTTTCTTCTTTACTTGTTCAGGTGGCAGCATTAGAGAAAAGATTATCTACTTTATATAGATAGATATATTAAAGTTTGGAGATTAAAAAACTTAAAGTTTGGAGATATAACTATTTATGATAGATTAATTATTGAAAATAGACAAACAAATAACCACGTCGAAGGAAAATCATGATTGGGATTATGTTGCCTCTTCCTTCTTCCTTCAGACCTTGATCCTTGTAGTGACCCTGGTTCTACTTAGGCAAATTCAGATTGGATCTTGGACCGAATTGTTCAAAAGCATTGTTGTTATCGTTATATCCGAACATGGGTCCATGATTAGAATTAATCATGTTGGGATTATAGTTGGACGCATTCCCATCGAACGTTCTTGTTTGGTCGAAAAGATCGACATTGCCACCACTACCAACGATGTTGTTGTAACTTCCACCATAATAATTTGGAGGATCACTTGCTTGCAAGTGTTGGGGCTGTTGACTTTCCAACTCCATTTTCAGATTTTCCAGAGCACTAATTAGACAAGTGTTTTGATTCAAGTCAAGTTGATTCGGAGGTTTTTCCCACCATTTTTCAGTTTCTTCTCTCTTATTTTTTATCCCATCCAACTCTTTCGTCCTCTTTTTCTCCATTTCAAGCGTTGTTAACTCCTGCAACGAATTTTATCATGTGTAACAGTAAAACCAAACTGAAATAGAAAATATAGTTTAATTTTGGTTTTACCCAAGTTCTTATAAACAGTAGTATACAGATATAGTTTGATTGTTCACTGATTAAACAAAAAAAACAAGAATCAATTGATTAATATATGGGCTTATTTGCCAAATAACCAAAAATGGAAAATTAGATTTTTAAAGAGATAGTAGAGAGACATAGTTAGTGAATTAAAGTTGTTCAAAAAGTGAGATAGTGAATTAAAGTTTTCTTTTTGTATTTAGGGATAAATTTCCTTCAAAATATAATATATCGTAATAGAACTATACAATATAAACAATAATATATATAAGATATCATATTGAAATAATTTTGATATTTTAATCTTTGATTTTATTAGTTTATTATTTTCATAAAAATAATAATTATTTTTGAATATTTTCTTCTGTTGACGAATTATTTTTTGTTAGTTTTTATTTATTTATTAATATTAAAGCATTAGTAATTTGCTAGAAAATAGTCATAAATTTTGATAATATTCTTTTTAATTAATAATTATTCAATAAGCTAGAGAAAATAATACATTTATAATTTAGAAAGATGTATATTATTGTAATGTTTTAATAAATTTCATTTCTAAACATATAAAATGAATTCACAAAATTTCATGAAAAAATAAACATAATTATGGTTTTCAATTAATAAACATATAAAGTAAAAATGAAAATATCGAAACCAAACCAAATAATATATATGTATATGTATATATATATTATTTTAATACAGTAAATAAAAAAATTCAAACTAGAAAACTAATCTGAAACAAGGAAAAAATTCAGTAGATCCCCAAAAGTAATCAATACTTTTACATATGAATATAAAGTAAACCTAGTTTAACAATGAACTTTCAAATTACTTTGACCATGGAAATTTACAATTAGAACATATCTGTGTTTTTAAACATGAGCGAGATTTTTACAAAACATACATCAGTTTTTAATCCTGGCGCAGTCTAGAAAACTATTTGCTCTTTTTTTTTGAAACTTAACTATTTGCCCATTTTAAATTTGGACAAAAATTTAATTAAAGAAAAACTAAAATTTGAATGACCGTATCTCTTGCCCATAGTGTGAGAATACATCTACTTTATATATACCGTTAAAAACGATGCTTTGGAGTATAAAATTTTTAGATTACTTCATAATCTTATAGTAGCATACAAAGAAGAAAAAAGAAATGATGTTTACCTGAGTGAGTAAGCTGTTGAGATTTTGGATTGTTGGGTTCAAACCGTCGTTGGTTAAAAGAGGATTATGGTTGTGATTTTTAAAATTATTGAATACAGATCTAACATCTGGATTGCCAAAAGAAAATACTTTTTGACCTGGTGAAAACACAATTACTCCCATTCCTACACCACATAAGGTGCAAAGTTCACTAGCTTTTTTAAAAAGACCTTGTCTTCTCTTTGAAAAAGTAACTTGAAGGTTGGCATCGTTCTCCATTTTCACAATCGGTATTTTTTGACGACCTCTTGTGTTTCTTGCCATTCTCACAAATATTTTTAACAAATAATTAAAAGATGATATATGTTTGAAATGAAAGAGTATATTATTTATAGAGAGCTTTTACCTATGGGTATTTAATTTCAAAGTCATTTTAAGTAAATATATCTTTGACTTTATATTACCATTTTAAAGAATGATTTATTTCCACTTCAAACTATTAATAGTTATCCTCATACTTCATCTGTAAGATATAATTATGATATTTTAAATGGAATATTATCTGTTACAATGCACCATGATCTGTCAAAGTATTCCCATTTATTTTCCAAGAAAATATAGAAGTAAACTTTTTTTACAATATTCCCCGAAAATATTGAAGAAAATTCTCTCAAAAATTTATCTTATCATGGAAATAAATTTTACTATAGTTGTTATCATTCTAATATGAAAATAGTAGTTTTTGTTCAATATGTAAAAATATAGTTAAAGCTTAAAACACTAGTAATTGCTTTTTAGACTAAGAGCATCTCCAATGGTTGGATTCATTTTTATCTTCAAAAGTACACTTTCTTTAAAATGAAAAAAAAAATGACGCAACATTCACTCCAACGGTTTGCTTCATTTCTTTCTTGTAAAAAGAATATTCCAAAAATATTCTATCTCCACTTTATCATTAATTACTAATAACAACCTTATACTTTTTCGTCTTTACTTAATTTACCTAACTGTTTTGCTTTAACAATAATCCAACACAATTTTTATTTCATATAAATTAAACATTTTAATATAAGAAATTATTATGTAATGTATATAAACAAACACAAAACATCTTAATTTGTAAAAAAAACAATATGTATAATTTTTCTATAAGTGATTAACAAAAGTGTTAAGAAGTAAGAAATAACCTTATTCATCTTTGATTCTTTTAAATGGAGTTAAAAAATTCTTAACGACAAATATTCATATGCTCTTCGATATAAACATATGATTATTTAACATAATAGTCAAAATTTTGAAATTAATTGGATATTATTAACCTATATAATTTATTTAGGTAAAAGATAAGAGTAAATAAAAGTTGAAGACCAGTTTACAATTAGAAAAGTTCATCTTAAAAAAATGAAGATATGCACAGTAGATCTTCAAATTTGAAGCAATACTGTTCATGGCTTCATTTTGAAGCAATGATTGAAGTGGGGTTGAAGCAAAACCTACTTCAAAATGAAGCAAAAAGTGAAAAATGAAGTAGGGTTGGAGATGCTCTAATGCATGTTTTTTCATTAGTGTCAACTTTTGGTGTGTGGAGAAAATATTTGTTTTCATTTAATTGTTTCACATGTTATATGTTGGAGATGTTTATCTGAGTAAGCAAGTTTTTTAACCTCAAGCACTATGCTGATCTTTTTTTCCTGCCAAACGTCTTTTAGTTTTTGAATAACATTTTCTTCTTGCCTTTAAGTGAAATATGAAATTATCTAACCTAGATTTTGACTATAATTACATATTAAAAAAAAACTCATAACCCTAGAAGAAAGTAATGACCAACTATTTACTTTCGACATAGAAGTAAGCAAGTAGAACTAAGATTTACAGGTTAACACATGTACTCTTCTTCTATTAATCAATAAAAACTATGTTTGATCTCTTTTTACTGCTTTACTGCTTTATTTTATATTTTTATAGTATCACAACGAACCCAATTTCATTTTATTCGAGCAGTTTGGCGCTATAAAAAGGGGATAACCATAACTATGTAACGATGACCAAAGTGAGCATAAAAAATCCTTGGGCAGGACAGTCGACAATCACATACAATCCCATCTCAAAACCTTATAGACATGTCACTGAAATGAACTCTGCCAAAGAAAAATTAATACCCCCATGGGTGACCCCAAAATCGTCTCAGAAATCAAAACCTTGAAAGAAACAATGGAAAGATACCAAGTAGTTAGAGTAAAGCATACATAAGTTAAAGCAATTCGAAGCTGAGAATATGGTTTTCCGAAAATAAAACTCTGCCTTCAATAGTACAAGGAGGAAACACTGCAGATTTTGGACTCTGTTTTCAACATGCAACCCTTTGAACATTCCAACTGGAAGAGAGAACATGAATCAGTGAACTCTTATAGCAAACAGAGGGCCAACCAAGAATGTGTTAACCTGCCAGGAGACAACGATGACTCAGCTATGGACATTGAGATTCAAGAAACAGTTGTGGCTAAGAAATTGGCGGAAATAACCTATTTGGACGAAGTATTTTCCAAGTTTGAGGCAGTTCATGCAATAATTGAGAGGCTCTGTGGTGTACAACTATTTATAGCCATACAATTGTATACTGATAAGAGTTTATAAATCATTGTACCCTCTCATAAATGTTCAATTTATAAAAACTTATATACAACTTGATAAAAGTAGTAAGAGACAACACATTCAGATCACGCATGGTCAATATTGCAAGATATTGGAAGCCATCAAAACATAAGAGAGATATCTCAGCTTTGCTTAGCTAAGAACTTGTTTTTCCTTTTACACTCCCTACATCATGCTATTATAATCTACTTGATATTAATCTATTCTTATCATTAACTTGAGCATGTACATATCAGTATATGGCTTATGCTTCATGTCTAAGCTGTTTTTTTTTAAATCTCACTGACATGACATTCAAGACTCTTACAAAGAAAAGAGCCAAGTCAAATCGAATACAGAATGCACAGTACCAAGTATCTACTATATTAAAACAGTCTTTTTTTATCGACAGAAAAAAGGTCGTAGCTTAAGTTTTTAAATGGTCCTACTCAAATTACATTGAATATATATATATATATATATGTATATCATAACAGTATAGTTAATATCAACTAGACGATATTAATGGAGTCTTAAAATGAATTCGTTTTCTTTATTGGGTATGAATCGCTCATCTAATTTTGATGTGTACTGGGCTTCCTGTGACAATTTAAAAACTGGTCCAAAACATTTATAATTCTTAAACTATTTCTTAAACTTATTATATGTATACTAAATTTATATATACTAATTATAAAAAATATACCCCGCGCCAAGCGCGGATTAAAAATCTAGTTGTACTATAAAGAAGAACCACATGAGTTGCTTGTTACCTTCAATCCAAAAGGAACGTATATGTACATGAACATGTGCACGATCTGTCGTTTCATAGTGAGGAAATATATAAACAACCAGTAGTACAATTAATCATCACTAAGCTTCATACTGATCATGTGATAGTAACTTAATGAAATAATCACAATTTAAGAATGTGAAACTGAGAAGTACCAGCCAACAAATACTTCCTTCAGATTCACCTTAAGGTGGGAAGCTAACATGTTCTGGTGGTAATCAATGTCCACAGAAACCTGCATACTGCTGCATTCATACAAAACCATAAAACTCAAAACGCATGATCTTAAGAACATGGCACCGTCTAATTCATAACACTTCTTCTATTGACAACAAATTCCCACAGAGGACAAAACTCATGTCTGCTCTTCAGCTAACAGACAAATCTAGAATAATAACATGGAGGAACATAAACCATATAACGAACCAAGAGAAAACAAAGCAGGTGAAATGACGATTAAGAGCAATATCTGAAGAAAAGGTCTACCCCGATGAGAAGATTCCTCACAAACCAGTCGCAGACGTTAAACATACATAGAGGGTGAGTACTTCCCATGAGCACATTGGTAGTCGCGGAGACCTTTGATGATGTCTCCCAGTTCTCTGATCGGAGTTATTCTCGCTCGTAGTTGGTGTTCGCCGGAGTTTTTGTTGACATCGACGGAGAGATTGGGTTCAAAATTAATTTATTAAGGTTGAGGTTAGTAATGTCTTGGCCATTAATAAAGGTATTTTGATTAGTTTTTGTCGTGTATCATTATTAAGTGGTATCTATAATTTGTTGTTTTAAGCAATTTCTTATTTGTATATTCAAAACTTTTTTATTATTAAAAGTATTTTCAATAAAATTACTTATATTTTAACAGATTTATTCTATTTATACAATTTTATTTAAAATTATAAAATTTGAAATTTCTCAAAATATCCTCGACGGAAAATTTCTAACAAATTTTTGATCGGACTAGTTCATCAAAAAATTTCCTATAAATTTCCGATGAACAATTCTCGATTGGACATATTCATCAAAGAAATTTCCGAAGCAATCATCATGAATCCATCAGAGATTACTAACAATTTTTTTTAAGGAAATGGACCGAATTTCGTCGAGAATCTGTCGGGAATGGTCTTATCCAACGGATTCTTGAAGATTATGTCCACCGAAAGTCTATTGTTTACTTGTAGTGATTTCAGAACATGATTAGTGTGGTTTCACTTTCCATCACTGATTTCAAAAGTCTTCTGGTGATGTAAGAGCATAAACTATCCCACCTTTTTTTTTTTACCTTGTAGACGTATAGATCAAAAGATCCTTTCTTATAGTTTCCTTGACAATGTGATTATGTGACTATGTACCAAACTACAAGACAAGTGAAAAACAGGTAGCCACTTATACATCTAATCACACCTGATCAGTAAGTTGCTTTTTATTCACTAAATATTCAATATTTATCAATTCTTCAGAATAGTTTCAGAAACAGATGTTTGTATAGGAGAAGTTAACTCACAATTCTTAAATATGTTTCTTATTTGACCTACTGATACTATTTTTTTTAAAGTATCATTTAACTATCAACAGGTGTGGAAATTAGAAACCAGACCCAAAGTTAAGCATTTCTTATGGAGATGTCTCAATAACGCTCTCCCGGTGGCTGAAAACATGGCGCATAAGCATATTGCGAAAGATAAATCTTGCAGCAGATGTGGGGGAGAGGCGCAGAGCGTTAATCATTTACTTTTTCTGTGCCCTTATGCTAGACTAATGTGGGCAATGGCGCAGGTTCATATCCCTTCAGCTGGTGAGTGGTCGGAATCTTTTTTTGCCAATATCTTTTGGGTCTTAAATCAGAAAAAAGAGTATCCAAAAGAGGAGGTAGATGCGGGTTTTGTGCCATGGATGTTGTGGAGATTGTGGAAGAATAGGAATGAATTTGTGTTTAGAGGGAAAGACTATAATGCGCCCACAACAGTCACGAAGGTTTGGGAGGATGTGCTGGAATAGAAGAGTAGAACTGAGGTTCAAAAAGAGAAGGTTAAGGATCCCACAGTTGCAGCGCCTGAAGTTAAATGGTCTCCACCGGATTCCATGACTTTGAAATGTAATACATATGGCTCGTGGTCCAAGGAATCTAGAACGGGTGGAGCTGGATGGTTATTGCGTGATCATAGAGGGCTGTTAGTGTGGACTGGGCCGAAGAAAATGGCAGAGTTAAGATCGGTGATAGAAGCAGAAGCAGAAGCAATCAGATGGGCAGTTCAAACTTTGGCAGGCTTTGGATATAGAAGAGTTCTTATTGAAACAGACTCTCTGCAGTTGACAAGAATGCTCAATGGCGAGGAGGAAGTCTGGCGAGTGCTTGAACCCATCATACATGATATATCTTCAACTCTGTCAGCAAATGGAGAATTTGAAGTGGTGTACTATCCTCGGAGTGGTAATAAATCAGCAGATAGAATAGCGAAAGAGACTTCTACGTTTACGTCCTTTGTCCCTAAGTAATATTTTATGGTGTCTTTGTGGCTGAATTCATTTTTGTAGGTGGATAAGCCATTTGTAAGAACTTGATTTGGAATAATATTAAGTTGTTGTTGAGCAAAAAAAAAAGAATCAAAACATATTTTTATGTACATGATGGATTTACACGAATGTTTACTAACATGATGTAAAGTTCAATTGGAATCATTTAATTAATACAACAACGGCAAGAAAGTTTATAAATCACTTTTCAGCAATTACTATTATGGAAAATAAACAAAAAGGAAAAAAATCATGGTACACATCAAAAGGAAATGTGACCACATCAAAATAAAGAGCAAAGTTACACATTAGACCAAAGAGATCTTTCTCACTGTCTAGTCCTAAAGAAACCAAGACACCCAAGTACAGAAACCAAGACACCCAAGTTTACAACTCATAATAACTCCCAACTCCGTCAAACATCTTGTAAAAAGAACTCTATGCAAAAAAAAAAATACTAAAACTTTTCATTAATTTTATTGGTGAGACATATATACATAAGAAACAAGAGAGAGATGTAGTTATTCAACTAAATTTATCCAATGAGTATAACTTTACCTCCCCGCCTCCCCAAGTAAACGTGTCTTCGTATTAGCCGTTGACACATCGACATGACAAATGAATGAATTACCTGCAGAATCTCTTTTGTAAATGTTGTATTCTCTTTAAAGTTTGGTACTGTTTTGTTTCGAGTTGATGGGTGAGATTGGAAAGAGTTCAAGGGTTTTTAGTGGTATCTTTGGACTGTTCATCATCATGTTGCAACATGGAATGGGTGATGATGATGAAAGATATGATGGTCGTGGGACCATATCCATCATCATCATCCAATCTTGACTGTAGGATGACTTTTGACCCGTGGTTCGTTTTGGCATCAACATATCCCCAGGTCCACTTTTGTTTCGATAATATTCGTTCACCACTTTACTTTGTATTTCTACTCCAGTTCCCTGTATGATCAAAAATATTAATATATCCTCGTTTTTGTGCAAACAAAAAGTTATCATTATACAACATAAAATTAACAACGAGGGCAAACAAAAGAACTTGTGATCAAACATATTAACACGTTAACATTCCTCCTTACTGAATTTCTGAGTAAGCGATTTAATTAGCCAAAATATATGATAGTCTAAAGCTTCGAGTCAGTTTAAATTTATCCGGTTATAAGAAAAATTATGTATATAAAATATATTAATGTGTTAATACCAGGGTTTATGCTCAGATTTTGTTGTTTATGTCGATATAAAGCCAATTTGATCATATATAAATATTGCATCCAATATTATTTTATAAGAAGAACGTTTAACCGAAAATAAAGTATATGACTGAGTATATTACATACCTGATGAGAAAGACAAATGGGAGAAAGCTGAGAGCAGCAAGCGAAAGACATATGATCATACGGACGATGATGATGATGATGGCAAGGATTTTGATAATCAATGATGTTATTAAGTTGATGGGGTTTGATTTTTTGGAGTCGGAGCTGGAGATGATGTTGTTGTTGGTGAAGTTTCTTAGCGAGTTTCTTCCTCAGCTTCTGTCTATCTCTCGCCTTATGGTTCTGAAACCAGTAAAAAGACGTTTTTGCCTTCGATACGTCCATAGAAAGCTAAGTGGGCTGTGATCTGCTGTATCTGCAAGAATCTGGTGTGTAATGGTGAATTTATGCATATAAGATGTGCGGCACACATCTTGAACCTTATTGTTCAAGATGGCCTGTCAGTTATTGATGACGCTCTAGAGAAGATTAGGGAAACTGTGAAGTTTGTGAAAAGTTCAGAGTCTAGGGAAAAGATGTTTGAAGCTTGTGTGGAAACCGTGGAATTCAGAATCAGAATAAGGCTGGTCTTCTCTTAGATGTGGCAACGGGGTGGAACTCGACATTCATGATGTTGTCTAGAGCTATAGAGTTTAAGGATGCATTGCGCAATCTCTCAGAAGTTGAGCAAAGCTACAAGTGTTTTCCTTCCGAGTTGGAATGGTCAAGAGGTGCGCTCATCAAGGAGTTCTTGTCTCCCTTTGCTGAGATGACCAAACTGGTTTCAGGCTCCTTATACCCGACAGCAAACCTTTATTTTATGCAAGTGTGGAAGATTGAGAGTTGGCTGAGACATCATGCGACTTCCGAAGATGATACCATATCTGAGATGGTGAAGATCATGAGGCAAAAGTTCGACAAGTACTGGGATGACTACAGTGATATACTGGCCATTGCTGCGGTCTTGGATCCGAGACTGAAGTTCAAGTGCTTAGAATACTGCTATACCACTTTGAACCCATCAACAAGCAGAGCTAAAATGGATCACATCCGTAAGAAGCTCGAAAAGTTGTTTGGTGTGTATAAGAAGAGTACGAGGACCACTGATGCAACCACTTCAGAAACCACAGTTGAGAATAGTCTACCGAGTGGATATGATGTAAGTATTCAATGAATTAGTCACTGGTTTCCTTTCATTACTTGGAAATTTAGAATGTTCATTAAACGTTTAATGTTCATACACTGCAGGGGTTCTATGCATTCATTACTCAGAATGCAGGCAAAGGCAGATCAGCTTTAGATGTGTACTTGGCTGAACCGCCCATGGATTACTCTTCCTCTCCGAAACTAGACGTCTTAAAATATTGGAAAAATAACAAAGCTCGGTTTAAGGAGTTGGCTAGTATGGCATATGATGTACTTTGTATTCCCATCACAACTATTTCTTCAGAGTCCTCTTTTAGTGCTGGTAGCCGGGTCCTTACCAAGTGCAGAAGCCGACTACTACCATCCAATGTACAAGATCTCATATGTACAAGAAACTGGATCTGTGGGTTCAAACCAATGAGTAAGTCTCCTCCTTTTTATACTCGTTTACTTTCTGTTGAGCATATGGTGAGTACTTCTCATGAGCACATTGGTCGCGGACCTTTGATGATGTCTCCCAGTTCTCTGATCGGAGTTATTCTCGCCGTAGGTGGTGTTCGCCGGAGTTCTTGTTGACATCGGAGGAGATTGGGTTCAAAATTAATTTATTAAGGTTGAGGTTAGTAATGTCTTGGCCATTAATAAAGGTATTTTGATTAGTTTTTGTGGTATCATTATTAAGTGGTATATATAATTTGTTGTTTTAAGCAATTTCTTATTTGTATATTCAAAACTTTTTATTATTAAAAGTATTTTCTATAAAATTATTTATATTTTAAAAGATTTATTCTATTTATACAATTTTTATTTAAAATTATAAAATTTGAAATTTCGAAATATCCTCGACGGAAAATTTCTAACAAATTTTGATCGGACTAGTTCATCAAAAATTCGATAAATTTCGATGAACAATTCTCGATTGGACATATTCATCAACGAAATTTCGAAGCAATCATCATGAATCCATCAGAGATTACTAACAATTTTTTAAGGAAATAGACCGAATTCGTCGAGAATCTGTCGGGAATGGTCTTTTCCAACGGATTCCTGAAGATTATGTCCACCGAAAGTCTATTGTTTACTTGTAGTGATTTCAGAACATGATTAGTGTGGTTTCACTTTCAATCACTGATTTCAAAAGTCTTCTGGTGATGTAAGAGCATAAACTATCCCACTTTTTTTTTCATTTTTGACCTTGTAGACGTATAGATCAAAAGATCCTTTCTTATAGTTTCCTTGACAATGTGATTATGTGACTATGTACCAAACTACAAGACAAGTGAAAAACAGGTAGCCACTTATACATCTAATCACACCTGATCAGTAAGTTGCTTTTTATTCACTAAATATTCAATATTTATCAGTTCTTCGGAATAGTTTCAGAAACAGATGTTTGTATAGGAGAAGTTAACTCACAATTCTTAAATATGTTTCTTATTTGACCTACTGATACTATTTTTTTAAGTATCATTTAACTATCAACAGGTGTGGAAATTAGAAACCAGGCCCAAAGTTAAGCATTTCTTATGGAGATGTCTCAATAACGCTCTCCCGGTGGCTGAAAACATGGCATATGCGAAAGATAAATCTTGCAGCAGATGTGGAGAGTTAATCATTTACTTTCTGTGCCCTTATGCTAGACTAATGTGGGCAATGGCAGGTTCATATCCCTTCAGCTGGTGAGTGGTCGTAATCTTTGTTTGCCAATATCTTTTGGTCTTAAATCAGAAAAAAGATTATCCAAAAGAGGAGGTGGATGCGGGTTTTGTGCCATGGATGTTGTGGAGATTGTGGAAGAATAGGAATGAAAGGGAAAGACTATAATGCGCCCACAACAGTCAAGAAGGTTTGGGAGGATGTGCTGGAATGGAAGAGTAGAACTGAGGTTCAAAAAGAGAAGGTTAAGGATCCCACTTGCAGCGCCTGAAATTAAATGGTCTCCACCGGATTCCATGACTTTGAAATGTAATACAGATGGCTCGTAGTCCAAGGAATCTAGAAAGGCTGGAGCTGGATGGTTATTGCGTGATCATAGAGGGCTGTTAGTGTGGACTGGGGTGAAGAAAATGGCAGTGTTAAGATCGGTGATAGAAGCAGAAGCAGAAGCAATCAGATGGGCCGTTCAAACTTTGGCAGGCTTTGGATATAGAAGAGTTCTTATTGAAACAGACTCTCTGCAGTTGACAAGAATGCTCAATGGCGAGGAGGAAGTCTGGCCAGTGCATGAACCCATCATACAGGATATATCTTCAACTCTGTCAGCAAATGGAGAATTTGAAGTGGTGTACTATCCTCGGAGTGGTAATAAATCAGCAGATAGAATAGCGAAAGAGACTTCTACGTTTACGTCCTTTGTCCCTAAGTTATTTTCTATGGTGCCTCTGTGGTTGAATTCATGTTTGGAGGTGGATAAGCCATTTGTAAGAACTTGATTTGGAATAATATTAAGTTGTTGTTGAGCAAAAAAAAAAAAAGAATCAAAACATATTTTTATGTACATGATGGATTTACACGAATGTTTACTAACATGATGTAAAGTTCAATTGGAATCATTTAATTAACACAACAACGGCAAGAAAGATTATAAATAACTTTTCAGCAATTACTATTATGGAAAATAAACAAAAAGGAAAAAAATTATGGTACATATCAAAAAGAAATGTGACCACATCAAAATAAAGAGCGAAGTTACACATTAGACAAAGGAGATCTTTCTCACTGTCTAGTCCTAAAGAAACCAAGACACCCAAATACAGAAACCAAGAAACCCAAGTTTACAACTCATAATAACTCCCAACTCCGTCAAACATCTTGTAAAAAGAACTCTATGCAAAAAAAAAGATACTAAAACTTTTCACTAATTTTATTGGTGAGACATATATACATAAGAAACAAGAGAGAGATGTAGTTATTCAACTAAATTTATCCAATGAGTATAACTTTACCTCCCCTTCCCCATAAACGATCTTATTAGCCGTTGACACACATCATGACAAATGAATGAAACACCTGCAGAATCTCTTTTGTAAATGTTGTCTTCTCTTTAAAGTTTGGTACTGTCTTGTTTCGAGTTGATGGGTGAGATTGGAAACAGTTCAAGGGTTTTTAGTGGTATCTTTGGACTGTTCATCATCATGTTGCAACATGGAATGGGTGGTGGTGATGAAAGATATGATGGTCGTGGGACCATATCCATAATCATCATCCAATCTTGACTGTAGGATGACTTTTGACCCGTGGTTCGTTTTGGCATCAACATATCCCCAGGTCCACTTTTGTTTCGATAATATTCGTTCACCACTTTAATTTGTATTTCTACTCCAGTTCCCTGTATGATCAAAAATATTAATATATCCTCGTTTGTGCAAACACAAAGTTATCATTATACAACATAAAATTAACAACGAGGGCAAACAAAAGAACTTGTGATCAAACATATTAACACGTTAACATTCCTCCTTACTGAATTTCTGAGTAAGCGATTTAATTAGCCAAAATATATGATAGTCTAAAGCTTCGAGTCAGTTTAAATTTATCCGGTTATAAGAAAAATTATGTATATAAAATATATTAATGTGTTAATACCAGGGTTTATGCTCAGATTTTGTTGTTTATGTCGATATAAAGCCAATTTGATCATATATAAATATTGCATCCAATATTATTTTATAAGAAAAACGTTTAACCGAAAATAAAGTATACGACTGAGTATATTACATACCTGATGAGAAAGACAAATGGGAGAAAGCTGAGAGCAGCAAGCGAAAGACATATGATCATACGTACGATGATGATGATGATGATGGCAAGGATTTTGATAATCAATGATGTTATTAAGTGGATGGGGTTTGATTTTTTGGAGTCGGAGCTGGAGATGATGTTGTTGTTGGTGAAGTTTCTTAGCGAGTTTCTTCCTCAGCTTCTGTTTATCTCTCGCCTTATGGTTCTGAAACCAGTAAAAAGACGTTTTTGCCTTCGATACGTCCATAGAAAGCTAAGTGGACTGTGATCTGCTGTATCTGCACAGCATTAGGAGTCCGTATACCGCTTTGGTACATCTCTTCCAAGATCATCAGTTGTTCCGGCGTCGGGCACCACCTCGTTGAAGCCACCGGACTCATTCTCAGTTAAACAGTATATTGATGTTTCACGTATATTATGTAATTGTTATGATATCTCCAAATATTGATGCTTTGTGTTTGTATGAGGTTATTTATACCCGAAATGAGACAATACAGTTCGAGAGAAAATGTAAATTTTTATTTAGTTTTAAGTGTATTGGAAAGGGACGGATGAGAGACAACGGTTAGACAAAAAAAATAAACATAAGGAAAGAACATTGTACTGTATAATGTTTTAATGTTATAAGATCATCTTTATCCTAGAGACCCATTAAGAGTCTCTTATTTAATTTTTAATAGTATTTAAGGAAGAAAATTGGTTAAGAGACCCACTTAAGAACTTTCAATATTTATAGCCTCCATTATAAGTCTCTTATTTTAGGGTTCTTAAATAAAAAAAAATTATTAATGTTAATATGTTAAAATAATTCCTAATTTAGAAAACATACATCTTAACACAAAATCAGAATACCACTATTAATGTGGTATTAACAATGGAGATCCTATCACGAGATAAACTTGCATCAGTTTTTCTCACTTAAGAAACCTTTTCCTTACAATCAAAGACAAAACATTCTCGTCACAAAAAACTACCCTAAACTATATTTATAAGAATGTTGACATTAAGTTAGCAACAATTACCAATTATATGGAGTCCCGTTCCAGAAGTTAAACTCCTTGTGATGCTGCCTACGACTTATACAAACAAGCTTCTTCAAAATCCCTGCAGCCCTGAAGTTAATCAAGGATTCAAAAAAAAAGTGAGTGAGTCTTGAGTGAATACCAAAATAGTATATATAGGTCATAGTAACTTAACACTCATACTGAGTCAAGCATCAGTCAAGCTTGAAAGGGTTAGACGCGAGCTTCTACATTTCGAGGTTCTGATTGTTCGCTGGCATCTCCGGTGATGTGATTCCCAGAAAACGGTCAGACGGCGGCGGGAAGGGTCAGAAGACGGCGGCGTTGTGGTTGATAAACCATCCAGGGCTTCAGATAGCGTAGGAGATATATGTAAATAATAGCTACGAGATAATGCTCTCACCATATTAGGAAATAGCAACTCTGTATATATATTGTCGTATGTCAATCAATAATAACCAAGCAATTCCATAAGATTTCATGGTATCAGAGCATCACAAAATCCTTTGACCTAAATCTTTGTATCACGCCGTAAGCCAGAAGAGCCACCGCCGCTTGAATCTTTACCTCTACCGAAGCTTCACGATGTCAGGACCAGTTGGAGCAGTCACAGTAGCTGCACCAAATCCTCTCTATCGACTTCATCCTTCTGAAAATCTCGGAGCTTTGATTCCTCTGTCATATTGAAGGAAGACAACTACCCGGAATGGGCTATTGAACTAAGGAATTCTCTGCAGGCAAAGCAGAAGCTCGGCTTCATTGACGGTACTCTCACCAAACCCGCTGCCGAACCCGATCTCAGTATGTGGCTTGCTGCTAACTCTATGATCATTGGATGGATTCGACCACCATTGATCCAAAGATACGCCCACAGTTTCGTATGAATCCGAAGCCTCAAAACTTTGAGAAAATCTACGAGTTCGTTTTTCAGTTGGGAATGGAGTTTGCAAGCAAGTCTTGAAGGATGAGATTGCTTCCTGCAAACAAGATGGCCGGCCAGTGCTTGAGTACTATGGCAGGCTGACAAAATTGTGGGAAGAACTGCAAAACTACAATACGTGTAAGGTGTGTACTTGCGAAGCTGCAGCAGACGCCATGTAGGAACGTGAGGACGATCGACTGCACAAGTTTCTGTTTGGGCTTGATCTTCCTCGTTTCAGCAGTGTCCGATCGACTATCACTGGTGAAGATCTTCCTCCACTCAACCAAGTATATTCTCGGTGATTAGAGAGGAACAAAACCAGAACATTGCCCAGATCAGAGACACGCAAAACAGAGGGCCGTTAAAACTGATGGGCCGTTGCAGGTTGCTGCTGCTTCCACCCAACGTTATCGCGGATCGATCAGCTCTCTCCTGTACCCACTGCCGCCGCCAGGGTCACGAGGTGACATAATGTTTCCAGCTTCATGGGTATCCTGAATGGTTTTACTGAACAGAATCGCGTGTAACTCCCCACAACCACCGATGTCAAACCAGTTCAACGAGGTGGTTGTCCAGCACGTGGAACAGCTCGTGGACGGGACGAGCTAACAATGCTCGCAGGATCTTCCTCCGTAGTGGAAGTGACCAGATCGCAGCTGATCAGTCTTCTTCAAGCTCAACGTCCAAATACCTCGCCTGAAAAGTTATCGAGTAAAACTAAGCTTACTGATGTGATTATTACACAGGTGCCTCATCACATGACAGGAGATATCTCCTTGCTTATGAATGTTGTAGACATCGTGGCTTCACCTGTGAAATTTCCTAACGGGAATGCATCAAGAGCCACCAAACGTGGTGTCTTGTCTCTACGTCCCGATTATACACTTGATGATGTGTTGTTTGTCCCTGATTTCGACTGCACTTTGATTTCTGTGGCAAAGTTGTTAAAACAAACAGGCTGCATTGCGATATTTACAGATTCTTTGTGCTGTTGCAGGACCGCTTTTATGAGGACTTTGATTGGAGCGGTTGAGGAGCCGAGGGAGTGTACTATTTTATGGAGTTTCGGCTGCTCGTGTTCACAAAGCATCTAAGGATGTTGGGTCTTCGGAGTCTTGTGGCATCGTGAGATTAGGACACCTCTGCTAGTGTTTTATTTTCTTTACCAGAATGTGATCGAACCTCTAGTGCTTTCGAGGAGATCAAGAGTTGTGATATTTGTTTTTGTGCTAAACAAACACGAGAAACTTTTAAAGATAGCATCAATAAAGCCTCAGATTGTTTTTCACTCGCTCATGCTGATGTTTGGGGCCCTATCGCATCTCTTCAACATGTGGAGCAGTGTACTTTCTTACTCTTGTCGATGATTACCGAGAACAGTTTGGACTCACCTTATGACTACTAAAACCAAGTTGCAAATCTGATCCGAAATTTCTGTGCTATGTCTGAACGACAATTTGGCAAACCAGTTAAGGCATTTAGAAGTGACAACGGCACTGAGTTTATGTGCCTCACGCCATTCTTTCAAGAACACGCATCCTACATCAGACTTCGCGGCGTTGACACTCCTCACAGAATGGCGCATGAGGAAAAACATCGACATATTCTAAATGTTGCCCGAGCTTGTCTATTTCAAAGCCATCTCCCTGTTCGCTTGGGGAGAAAGTATCCTAGCTGCCACACACTTGATAAACAGGACGCTTCATCAATCTTAAAAGGCAAGAGACTTTATGAACTGCTGTTTGACCTCGCCCATCGTATGATATGATTCATACTTTTGGCTGCCTGTGTTACTTTCATCTACGCCGTGATAAAGATAAGTTCGCACTCGCAGCAGGAAATGTGTGTTTGTGGGCTATCCATATGGTAAAAGGGTGGCGACTCTATGATATCGAAACCGAAAAATTCTTCACTAGCAGGATGTGCAGTTTCAAGAGGATGTGTTTCCATTCAAGAACTTCACTAAGACTGTCTCTCCACCTCCATCACAAATAGTTGAGGCCATAGACACGGACTGGATTCCACCAGCAACTACACCAATCTCTTTAGTCAAGTTTCTCCTCGATACACATCCCATCGATATTTGCCGATGGAACCATCTATCTCGAAGATGAAACACCTGCTTCACCGATTATGCCTTAAACTGCAGAGTCTTCTACTCCTAATGCCGTATCACCTCCACCAGAATTGTTGGTCGGGTCATCGCTCCAAGAAACCGCCAGTTCTTTTGAAAGACTATGTCACTCATCATGTACACCCTCTCACTGATGCTTTCTCATCTGGTCTCTCTGATTCAATCTCCTCGACTATGGTCTCTGGTAAAATTCTCAACCCTATAAAACAATGCTTATCTGACTCTGGTTTTTCAGCAAATCATATTATGCTTCATGGCTGCGCTCTCGATAGTATCGGAACCGAAATATTTCAGAGATGCAGCTCGCATAACAGAGTGGTGCGTGGCAATGCAGAAAGAGATTGAGGCATTGAGGCTAATAACACTTGGGATATCACTGATTTACCTCCTGGCAAGAAGGCTATTAATTGCAAATGGGTGTATAAATTAAAGTTCAACGCTGACGGACTCTTGAAATGCTACAGCTTTGGTGATTTGTGGGAACACAAAAGAGGGAACAGATTATACTGAAACATTCGCCCTGTTGCTAAGATCACCACAGTTCGGCATCTTCTTAGTGTGTCTGCTGCAAAAGAATGGGAGGTTCACCAAATTGACGCTCATAATAAAAAAATTATTAATGTTAATATGTTAAAATAATTCCTAATTTAGAAAACATACATCTTAACACAAAATCAAAATACCACTATTAATGTGGTATTAACAATGGAGATCCTATCACGAGATAAACTTGCATCAGTTGTTCTCACTTAAGAAACCTTTTCCTTACAATCAAAGACAAAACATTCTCGTCACAAAAACTACCTAAACTATATTTATAAGAATGTTGACATTAAGTTAGCAACAATTACCAATTATATGGAGTCCCGTTCCAGAAGTTAAACTCCTTGTGATGCTGCCTACGACTTATACAAACAAGCTTCTTCAAAATCCCTGCAGCCCTGAAGTTAATCAAGGATTCAAAAAAAAAGTGAGTGAGTCTTGAGTGAATACCAAAATAGTATATATAGGTCATAGTAACTTAACACTCATACTGAGTCAAGCATCAGTCAAGCTTGAAAGGGTTAGACGCGAGCTTCTACATTTCGAGGTTCTGATTGTTCGCTGGCATCTCCGGTGATGTGATTCCCAGAAAACGGTCAGACGGCGGCGGGGAAGGGTCAGAAGACGGCGGTTGTGGTTGATAAACCATCCAGGGCTTCGTATTAGCGTAGGAGATATATGTAAATAATAGCTACGAGATACGTTCTCACCATATTAGGAAATAGCAACTCTGTATATATATTGTCGTATGTCAATCAATAATAACCAAGCAATTCCATAAGATTTCATGGTATCAGAGCATCACAAAATCCTTTGACCTAAATCTTTGTATCACGCCGCCGTCGCTTCGTAAGAGCCACCGCCGCGTCGTTTGAATCTTTACCTCTACCGAAGCTTCACGATGTCAGGACCAGTTGGAGCAGTCACAGTAGCTGCACCAAATCCTCTCTATCGACTTCATCCTTCTGAAAATCTCGGAGCTTTGATTTCCTCTGTCATATTGAAGGAAGACAACTACCCGGAATGGGCTATTGAACTAAGGAATTCTCTGCAGGCAAAGCAGAAGCTCGGCTTCATTGACGGTACTCTCACCAAACCCGCTGCCGAACCCGATCTCAGTATGTGGCTTGCTGCTAACTCTATGATCATTGGATGGATTCGACCACCATTGATCCAAAGATACGCTCCACAGTTTCGTATGAATCCGAAGCCTCAAAACTTTGAGAAAATCTACGAGTTCGTTTTTCAGTTGGGAATGGAGTTTGCAAGCAAGTCTTGAAGGATGAGATTGCTTCCTGCAAACAAGATGGCCGGCCAGTGCTTGAGTACTATGGCAGGCTGACAAAATTGTGGGAAGAACTGCAAAACTACAATACGTGTAAGGTGTGTACTTGCGAAGCTGCAGCAGACGCCATGTAGGAACGTGAGGACGATCGACTGCACAAGTTTCTGTTTGGGCTTGATCTTCCTCGTTTCAGCAGTGTCCGATCGACTATCACTGGTGAAGATCTGCTTCCTCCACTCAACCAAGTATATTCTCGGGTGATTAGAGAGGAACAAAACCAGAACATTGCCCAGATCAGAGACACTGCAAAAACAGAGGGGATCGGCTTCTCCGTTAAAACTGATGGGCCGTTGCAGGTTGCTGCTGCTTCCACCCAACGTTATCGTGATCGATCAGCTCTCTCCTGTACCCACTGCCGTCGTCAGGGTCACGAGGTGACATAATGTTTCCAGCTTCATGGGTATCCTGAATGGTTTTACGAACAGAATCGTGTAACTCGCCCCACAACCACCGATGTCAAACCAGTTCAACGAGGTGGTTGTCCAGCACGTGGAACAGCTCGTGGACGCGGACGAGCTAACAATGCTCGTGCAGGATCTTCCTCCGGTAGTGGAAGTGACCAGATCGCGCAGCTGATCAGTCTTCTTCAAGCTCAACGTCCAAATACCTCGTCTGAAAAGTTATCGAGTAAAACTAAGCTTACTGATGTGATTATTGACACAGGTGCCTCTCATCACATGACAGGAGATATCTCCTTGCTTATGAATGTTGTAGACATCGTGGCTTCACCTGTGAAATTTCCTAACGGGAATGCATCAAGAGCCACCAAACGTGGTGTCTTGTCTCTACGTCCCGATTATACACTTGATGATGTGTTGTTTGTCCCTGATTTCGACTGCACTTTGATTTCTGTGGCAAAGTTGTTAAAACAAACAGGCTGCATTGCGATATTTACAGATTCTTTGTGTCTGTTGCAGGACCGTTTTACGAGGACTTTGATTGGAGCGGTTGAGGAGCGTGAGGGAGTGTACTATTTTACTGGAGTTTCGGCTGCTCGTGTTCACAAAGCATCTAAGGATGTTGGGTCTTCTGGAGTCTTGTGGCATCGTAGATTAGGACACCCCTCTGCTAGTGTTTTATTTTCTTTACCAGAATGTGATCGAACCTCTAGTGCTTTCGAGGAGATCAAGAGTTGTGATATTTGTTTTTGTGCTAAACAAACACGAGAAACTTTTAAAGATAGCATCAATAAAGCCTCAGATTGTTTTTCACTCGTTCATGCTGATGTTTGGGGGCCCTATCGTACTCCTTCAACATGTGGAGCAGTGTACTTTCTTACTCTTGTCGATGATTACTCGAGAACAGTTTGGACTCACCTTATGACTACTAAAACCGAAGTTGCAAATCTGATCCGAAATTTCTGTGCTATGTCTGAACGACAATTTGGCAAACCAGTTAAGGCATTTAGAAGTGACAACGGCACTGAGTTTATGTGCCTCACGTCATTCTTTCAAGAACACGGCATCCTACATCAGACTTCGTGCGTTGACACTCCTCAACAGAATGGTCGCGTTGAGGAAAAACATCGACATATTCTAAATGTTGCCCGAGCTTGTCTATTTCAAAGCCATCTCCCTGTTCGCTTCTGGGGAGAAAGTATCCTAGCTGCCACACACTTGATAAACAGGACGCCTTCATCAATCTTAAAAGGCAAGACTCCTTATGAACTGCTGTTTGACACTCGCCCATCGTATGATATGATTCATACTTTTGGCTGCCTGTGTTACGCTCATCTACGCTCGCGTGATAAAGATAAGTTCGGCACTCGCAGCAGGAAATGTGTGTTTGTGGGCTATCCATATGGTAAAAAGGGGTGGCGACTCTATGATATCGAAACCGAAAAATTCTTCACTAGCAGGGATGTGCAGTTTCAAGAGGATGTGTTTCCATTCAAGAACTTCACTAAGACTGTCTCTCCACCTCCATCACAAATAGTTGAGGCCATAGACACGGACTGGATTCCACCAGCAACTACACCAATCTCTTTAGTCGAAGTTTCTCCTGATACACATCCCACTGATACTTTGCCGATGGAACCATCTATCTCAGAAGATGAAACACCTGCTTCACCGATTATGCCTTAAACTGCAGAGTCTTCTACTCCTAATGCCGTATCACCTCCACCAGAATTGTTGGGTCGGGGTCATCGTTCCAAGAAACCGTCAGTTCTTTTGAAAGACTATGTCACTCATCATGTACACTCCCCTCTCACTGATGCTTTCTCATCTGGTCTCTCTGATTCAATCTCCTCGACTATGGTCTCTGGTAAAATTCTCAACCCTATAAAACAATGCTTATCTGACTCTGGTTTTTCAGCAAATCATATTGCGTTCATGGCTGCGGCTCTCGATAGTACGGAACCGAAATATTTCAGAGATGCAGCTCGCATAACAGAGTGGTGCGTGGCAATGCAGAAAGAGATTGAGGCATTGGAGGCTAATAACACTTGGGATATCACTGATTTACCTCCTGGCAAGAAGGCTATTAATTGCAAATGGGTGTATAAATTAAAGTTCAACGCTGACGGGACTCTTGAGCGTTACAAAGCTCGCTTGGTGATTTGTGGGAACAGACAAAAAGAGGGAACAGATTATACTGAAACATTCGCTCCTGTTGCTAAGATCACCACAGTTCGGCATCTTCTTAGTGTGTCTGCTGCAAAAGAATGGGAGGTTCACCAAATTGACGTTCATAATGTCTTTCTACACGGTGATTTGGAAGAGGAAGTATATATGACACTTCCACCGGGTTTCAAAACGTTGGATCCTACTAAAGTATGTCGTTTGAGGAAATCATTATATGGACTCAATTGAGGAAATCATTATATGGACTCAAACAAGCTCCTCGTTTCTGGTTTCCATAAGATTTCACTTCGCGTTGAGTCCCAAGGATGACGATCGTCAGGAGAGAAACAAAGTGATTTTGTTCTTCGAGAAAGTAATTTTTCCCCGCATAAGAGACGTATCTTAATTAGAAGACACAAGAAATGTCTCTTATGATAATTGCCTTTTTTCATTTTTTTTTTAAATTTCTAATTAAACTAAAAACCCCCCATAAGATCCCCGAATAAAGATGGTCTAATGCATTTTACATTGATACTGCCCCATTCCATATGCTCTAAATAAAAACGTACCTACTCTGCAAATTTGAATATAGTATATGTATACATGGATATTTCTTTTTCGATAACTATAGTTTTCACTTTCAGTTTTTTTTAGGTAGTTTTCACCTTCGTATACAGTCATATGTTAATGATGTAGGAAGTAATAATACTTATTAATACGACGGCCACATTTACCTTATATAATCGAGTGTCCCATAACTGTGAACTATCTTTACAATTGTTTCAAAAAAAATTAAACATTGTTTTCTGATGAGGACTTACATAAAATTTAAGGAAAATCTCATAAAACCTTTTAAAAGTAGATTTCACTAACACTTTAAACCTTTAAATTTTTTGACTAGTATTTTAAATAGTAAATTTGACATTTGTATCTCAAAACTACTATGGTCTAACTCGGTCTCTTAGCTGGGGTTCTTAGCTTGACTAAGAGCGGTTCTTAACTTTTCTTAGATTTTAACTAAGAAAAACTAAGAACCGCTCTTAAATAAGAGATATAAGATCTCTTCACTTAAAAGTGTAAAAAATGTCAAATCATGAGTTAAGAACTCCTACTAAGAGACTAGGGTTAATCATGCTCTAAAATGATAGTCACAAATTTTGAAGGTTTAAAGTGTTAGTAAATACTATTTTAAAGATTTTATGTAATTTCCTAGAATATAAGTTAGAAAAAAACTTTAAGAATCACTCTTGTAAAACAATATCTTTACTCTCCATCATAAACATACATCTTAGTTGAATATCTCAGATTTAACAATCCAGGATGATATATATATATATATATATATATATATATATATATACATATATATATATATATATATATATATATATATATATATATATATATATATATATATATATATACATATATATATATAGATAGATATATATATATATATATATATATATACATATATATATATATATATATACATATATATATATATATATATATATATATATATATATATATACATATATATATATATATATATATATATATATATATATATATATATATATATATACATATATATATATATATATATATATATATATATATATATATATATATATATATATATATATATATATATATATATATATATATATATATATATATATATATATATATATATATATATATATATATATATATATATATATATATATATATATATATATATATATATATATATATATATATATATATATATATATATAGAGAGAGAGAGAGATAGAGATAGAGATAGAGAGAGAGATAGAGAGAGAGAGAGAGAGAGAGAGAGAGAGAGAGAGAGAGAGAGAGAGAGAGAGAGAGAGAGAGAGAGGAACAATGAAGGTGCATGGGTTCTCGAGGTGGATCATTCAACAGGGGTTTTAAATATATGCTACCTCTGTTTCATACTAGTTTTAGCAAAATTGTTTTGTTTCAAAATGTAAATTGTTTTTAACATTTCAATGTAGTTTTTGCATTTATTGTATATTGTGTAATCAATGAAAATATGTTAAGTTTTTTATAATAGGTTGAATTCATGTATTAAATGTTACTTTTTAAAATTAATAGATTTTTTAATATTAGTGTTTTTATCTAAAACTACTTACAAATTAAAATAGAGGGAGTATTGCACAATTCTCTCATTTATACAATTCACGAACGAAGACATTGACCGTTGTGTCTCTGTACGAACATGAAAACACAAATATTAATCAGTTTTCTTTACTTTTTCTGTATAAAGACTAAAAAAGAAAGAAATGATAGTTCACCGTTTACAAAATAATAATAGACCTTTCACCACACAAAAAAAGAAAATAGACGATAAAGATCCACAGAATGTGATATCAAGACCTGGAATGAATAATTATGTGTATATGTGTGACATATATATGCATGTATGTAGAGAGATGATGGAAGGAGAAACTTAAATGATTATGTCATAATTACTTTATTATGATTCATTCCTTCACTCAACAGAATGACGTTGACACATTATATTAAATGACAGAGAGTAAATTTTCTCCAATCTTTACATAGATAAGTAGGTAAATCTGTACAACCATGTGAAACATACAAGTTACACGTAGTCAGTAGCTATACATGTTCTAATTTGTTTTTTTTGTAAAAACAAATTTGTTCTAATTTGTTCTCATCGTAATCAAAACGAAAACAAATTAATTATTGTTAATCACAGTTTTATATTGTGTAACGTTGACATATGCTAATTTAGAATCTCCAGAAACTGAGCATTTTGACTTTATGATGTCTGCATGCAAAAACATTGCATGCATTAGCATTCGCACCTATTAGTTTCATAGGCTCTAAAGCCTTGTGTACCTTCTCTCTCTCTCACTCAACATTCTTGATTCTGGATACACATATTTTTTGCTTAATACACATTTTTCTTGGGGCAAAGGATATTTACGGACCCATTTAGAAATACCGATACTAAAAATTCTCGTTTTAGTTATGTGTTACTAGTGTTCAAAAGGAAAAATAGTTATGTGTTACCAATAAAAAATTCAACTGAAAACCTCTACAGCTTACGGAACTTTGATGTTTCTGTAATTCAGTTCATATAATTAAATTCCGATTTACTGGGCAGTTGGGCTAACGTAAACGTACAGTACTTTTTGAACTTTCATAATATTTAGATATCTTAATTCCAAAAAGCTAGTATTTCATAACGAATTGACTGTCGCAACTGTAATTTTTTTAATTACAACACAACTGTCATGAACTCATGATCGAAAAGCACCAAAATTTAATATACTAAACAAGTTTTCAAAAGATATTCAGAAGAAGAAAAAATCACGAGGCTTATCCTTGTAGTTAATGTTGGTTTTGATCCTTGTAGTTATTGTTTAGTCTACCACGTGATACCAGCATAACTGGTTATATGAATAATTAGTACAACTGAAACAATATTTGATGTGATATACTGATATACATGTATCACTATACTTTTCGATTATTTTAGCTTTTCTTTTTCTTTTTTCTTTTGATTTTTTTTTTCCTTTTTAGCTTTTCATTCTTTGTAAAATATTGAGAAAACAAAAATAAAATAAAAAATATTGAGAAAACAAACTAAGAGACAAGACTATACATGCATGCATGCAGACAAATTGCAATCTGCCTCTGTATTTTCTTCCAACACAGTCTCTTTTCAATATTTATTTTCAGAAATAAAAACTAGAATTTGTATCCACACATAAATGCGTAGTGTTCTGTCAACATTCTTATTAAATCGAAAACTGTTGGTAAAAAATACGAAACAGCTCTTTTGCTGTTTGACATTTCCTCTCTTTTGTCCCCACTTATCTCTTCCTCCACACTAAAATTCTATGAGAAAACTTCATTGCACAATACAAGTCTTAACTTTACTCACGTACACATATATCTACTAATCTGCAAGCTTATTAAGATACGTAAACCTACAACAGCGACATACCAATAGATGATGTAATTGCAAAGATGGACAATATGAAACTGTAATCTCAAAAAGAATGTTCAAAGTCATGTTTTCAAGCTACAAGATTTGCTACCTGAATGGAAACTATTAATTGAAACTAGATTATGCAAATTTTCACGTTTCTATATAATTATTATTACTTTTATTTTTATCAGTAAAATATCCCGGACCTTTAATACGTAACCTTCCTTCCTGGACTTCAAATAGTCTTTAGTACTGTTTTTTAATCCCAATATGCATTGTTGTTCTAGATTTGTTAGTTCTATTTTATCTGAACATTGAGTTTCTATGCAAGTTTTATACCTATTTTATATGTTTTAATTATCAGTATTCTGTAATACTTTTGCTAACGGTTAGAATGCTTGTAATTAAATGTATAATATTTTCTTACGTGAAAAGTAAACATATATATGATTTTAATTTTATGTTTTTAGTAAAGTGTATTATATAGCCATCTGGCCTTTTAGAATTATATAATGCAATGTTGATAGACAAAAAAAATTCAAAATGATATTTCTAATCATTAAATAGTCTATATAACTATTCAAAATCATTATATATATTGTTGATCTGTTCATACTAATATATATATATATTCATATATATATATATATATATATTTATTTTTTGATAAACCCTATCGGCTGATCCAGTCGGCCCCAAGAGGAACAGAGTGGACTAGCTCGAAAGCGTACCACACTGTCTGATTCGAATTTGGAATACCTTCCGAATAATGTCAAGGGGTAGACCGATCATCTGTTACGGTCCACCATGTAAACCACTTAGACCAAAGCCCAAGCCCAGACTGGGCATAATCAGATACAATAATTTTATAAATATATCAAAATACATAATCTGGTAAACTTACATAATCTGGTAAACTTGAATAGTTTGTTTTCTTGATCATGATAATATGCTTTAATATATCAACAATAATGAGATAAAAAGAGGAAGAAAAGGTTTTATTTTTCAAATGAAATATCTTACGACACTCTTGAAAAACGTTCATGTTTATTTATAAATGATTTAACTTTTTATCGACAATAAAATAATCAAGAATAAAGAAAATAATCAAATTGGTAGTTCAGAATTTACATAAAAGCTATATGAAAATTTCATAGGAGCACTTGTGTTATATATGGAATAATTAGTGTTATAAAAATTTGTTGAAAACTCTTTACATCCCCAAGACTAATCCTAGAGGATTTGAGAATTCAGACCATTCAATTGGTTCAAAACCATCTTCGCCATTTTTAATAATCTGTATTAACAGTTACTTACGCTTTTCTAAATGTGATCATACATTCTATAGCCAAATTTAGGCTTCAGGCTCGACATGTAAAGGTGAGAAACTTATGGTTTGATCAGGTTTTCTGGAATCGAGCAAGGATCCGCTTAGGAAGTTCGACAGGGTCTGTTAGGTTTTTGGAGATGTGGAGACTTGCTTGAGTAAATTGTCATCCCAGTTCCAGGTCGATCAGTTGCTTTGCCTCCTAGGCTGTTTCCTCTTCTTTCAGGTACGAAGACCACGTGCTTGGATTGTCTCTCTCTCAACCCGTTTCAGATTGTTTCATGATGAGGATAGCGATAGGTGTTTGGTTCCAGAGTTCAGGTATTGAAGAAGAAAAGAAAATGGAAATTTTCTATGGCAAAGCCGTGCAAAGGTTGACAAATGAAAGCTACATTCCTGGTTAGTGAGACTCAAACATCCGACTCTTTTTGACTTAAATCATATTTTTTCATTTTCTTATAAACATTTTTCTCCTCTTACCTACTTAAAATTTTTTCTTTTGTTAATCTATGTATTGGTAAATCGATGTACTTTTATACAGTAAAAGGTAAATTACTAAATTAGGTCAATTATGTTTTCAAATGGATTACATTAGTTTTCAATTTGCTGGAACATGATTATTTGTTGTGGTGGTGGTAACTCAAGTAAGGAAAGTAAGAAGCTCACCATAAAGTACGTTTCAAGACAGTTCAATTTGAGAAGCACTACAAGAAAAGGAAAATGTGTAACAACAAGAAGATAAAAAATCAAAATGTGAGCAAAAAATATGAAGGTAAACAAAGACTCATGTCTACTTTATATCGAGAAAATTGGCTACTTGGGTCGCTTTCAAGTTATATATTTGCACTTTGGGTCTAATGTTTTATTTGCAAAGATGGTCGGTGTTTTTTTGCGACCCATACAAACTCGTCCGCAAATACAAAAGCTCCCTTCTCCCCTTGACTATTAACGAGTATGCCACCTTGTCTCCCCGCGGCGAAGCTTTTGTGGACTGTCCCGCCTCGACACGCCGTCTCATTAACTTCATTTTCTTACCTGCACATGTAGTTTAATCGTGGCAATAATCAGCTTTACAGTCAAAAGAATCTTTACTTTCTTCTCCTTCTCATTGCCCCAAGACCTAAATCGGCTAATCCTTTTGATTTCGATTGATATTTTCTCATCGCCACATCGTGCGCCCTAGCATTTATCTTAGAGAGATGGTGGTAAGTCAGTTCGGGGATCTCGAGTGAGATTGCAGCCGAAGTCGGAGCCGATCGACGGAAGCCTTGCCTTCGCGGACGCCTAACGCTTTCCAGGTCTGTCTATGGTTCTTTCTTTTTCTCAACTTCATACGACATCGAGGCGGAGAATGGCTTGATTTGTCATGCCTCTAAGATCTATTGTTGTCGGAACTTTTGTTTATATTCGCTTGCCTTATAGATGGTTCATTTCTTTTTTGTAGCTTTCCTTCAGATGGTAGTCAATCTGGATCGATGACCGCGGAGGAGGTCCATATCGGTTCATCTTCTTCGCATTTCCTACCAGACTTTTCGCCCGGTGCATATCCCGCAAACTGCTTTGAACATATATTCAAAAGCAAACGTAATCGGTGAGGTTGCGGAAGTCTGAAAGATTACCCCGCCATCCTCCGTTGCTTGCTTCCCGCTTTGTAAACCGTTTCAGCTTCCGCCGTCGCGCCACAACTCGCCAAGCTAATTGGTAGCCTCCTCGCCGACAGCTCGGACTACGCTAGCATACAACCTGTGGTTCACCTTCGCGAACCACTCCTATTCGCTTCGACGTAATACCGCGACGTAACGGCTTGAACTCGCGGAGCTTTCGATGTTGAGGATTCAAGCTGGTGAAACTACGTGACAGCACGATGTGGAATCGCTTTTGATACCGCGACGCGTTCGATAACAGTACCGACGCATGGAGATGTTGAGAAACCGACATCTTGCTGATTGGAACGCCTTTGGCTGATCGCTTTGGTTGATGGTCTTCGCTGCAATAACAAAAGTCTTAAACCGACCAGGTACGCTGGTATGCTGTCGATGTTGAGAGGTTTTGGCGTATCCATGGGGTAGAGTCTTTCATGGTGACAATTCCTCGCTTACCCTCCCCGCTCTGAAGAAGTCCCAATCCTATTTAGACGATGCGACAAATGCTGTCTCGTAAGACGACAGTGCCTATGGTTTTCCCCTCTCGCAGCTTGTTCGCTTTTGAGTGTGTTCCTCGCTCTTGGAAAAGATACACGGTTTGTCCACCGCAACTTTCTTGATGACCCGCGGCATGCAAACCCGCTGACCATTCTTACTGTGCAGGACGCCGTCGTGGAGAATGATCCGCGTAAGTTAGCTAACACGATTTTCATACCGCGGAACGCGGTCTCCCAATTTATGCTACCTTTTTGTTTGTTGCTGCAGCTTACCATCTCCTTCGCCATCACGAGGAGGAACGCTTTGTTGACGAGGTTGAAGACACCCTGCTTTTCTGCTTCAGAAACTGTTGAGTGGAGAAACGCTTTGAGTTGAAGACTTTCCGGCGGAGACACCTCCTTCGCCTCTAAGGTGGACAGCGACACGGTGCCGACAGTGTGGAGGAAGAGAACTGTACCCAACCCGCATTAACCGCTAATTCATAATCGCAGCGCGTGGATGTTAAAATTCAAGATATATCATCGGATGAAGACAGTGAGCCAGCGTTTTTCCTTGCTCAAATGGGTAATGTGATGAGAAGATGCAAGAGAAGATGCAAGCATTCTTACGCGAAGACGCAGAAGATTTCAACCCAGATTAAGGAGATGGAGAGAAACATACGTAGGGATTTGGGTTTGCCCGAGAATCATCAGTAATAGCCTAAGAGGAAAGCAGCGACGATAATCATGTACGCACTTCCTCCCGAGAGTAGTGGCCTTAAACCACGGCCTAACCAGAGTGGGAAGAGGAGAAAACGTCATGAAGTGCTTCAGTTGTAAAACTCATCCGTATTCGCTGCGCAGCAAGCAGCGGAGACAGACAGCTGCATGAGAGACCGGTTGAAAAGTATCCGCCAAAGGTCGCGCAGCAGAATTTGGACGCCTACCCGCCGTTATCTCATAATCACTGGTTCATTGGTTTAATTGGGTACGCCGCTAATCGTTAGCGGATGACTCCCAGTACCTTGCACACCGACGAAGAACCCACCGACCATGCGCTGACGCCACCCACCGCCAAATTTGATAGATCGTAATGTGTTCGATAGTTGGTTTTTACCTCAATGTAGCACGGTTTTAATCCATCACCGGGAGGATGATCAGCAGCCGAGAGACCATCTACTGCCCTCATCCTGTACAGGATCCTTTATGTGTTCAGCCCCGCCGATGTGTTACCACCAGAGGTCAGTGTGATTTAAGATTGAGCTGGTGTATTTCCTAATACGACGATTTAATATTGAGGCTGCTGTGTTGTTCTTGTGACAAATTGCAGGTACCGCCTATCTTCCGCTATGGCGCCGAGGCTGCTCCCCAGTGGCATGGGAGAAAACAAACCGACCGCTATGTCCGCGGAAGTGTGCGCTCATGCCATCCCCACGGGACCTAAATTCACTCCAAAGCCAAGGTTACATCGACCGAAGTGAACACTTCTGTAACACCGCGATTAACCGCATTTTTGCAGGAAGGTGATCGCTTGGACACAACAAATCTGTCACTGCCAGACGCACCACCTGATTTGAGTGTAGGCACAGTAGTTTAAATTTTTTCCCTATTCGCTGTACAAAGTTTCGTGATCCAACTTATGCTCTCATGCAGCACCGCAAAACGAGGAGTCTCGCCGAGAACGGACGATTGAACCTTTTGAAGATCCTACACATAAGGTATTCGTAATGTCTTAGTTGGTGTACACCGAATCCAAAATTAATCGCCTTCGCTTGGTGAAACGATTGTTCCGGCGCACCGAGAAGTGAGCGCGCTCGTATTGTCGGTGGTTCTAGTTATGGTGGATTCTTAGTTGGTGTACATCCGAATCCAAAATTAATCGCCTTCGCTGCGTGAACGATTGTTCCCGATGCCAGCACCGGAGAAGTGAGCGGCGCTCGGTATTGTCTGGGGTTGTAGTTATGGTGGATTCTTGGTGTGCATTCTTTAACATTAAAATGCTGTTTCGCCCAGAAGCGTTACGCCGACCGATGTGGACTATAGTCAGCAGGAGGAAAACAGGCATGAACGCGGATCTCGATCCTCTAGTGGCCGGGACGAAGAAAACATAGCATCCCCAGGTCCGAGAGAACATTCAGAAAAGCTTCTCCTATTGTTGATGTGACTAGCGATACAGCGCCCGGTTGATGCCGACGGCGATATGACAGTTGCGCAGAGGATCAGTCTTCGAGCCGAAGAGGACTCCAAGTTCGGTGCTGGTAAACGGCAGCAAGAGATCCGTGAAGCTGACGGGAGTGTACGGCTTCATCCTAGGTGAAAAAGTTGTTTGATAGCCGAAAAGGTTGAGTATAAGCCGATGGAGGAGACACTTGCGTGTTTGAGGAGTTCGAACAGTTTTGTCTGAAAACACCGATTCGTAAGTGTCCTATCTCGCCTTTAGGTTATATATATACACCCGCATAAGTTCTTTTCGTGGTTGAATTTGCGGACTTTCCAGATCAATACCGGTCACTCGTCGACAATCGGTTCTTTCTCGACATGGTTGAGCCTCGAAATGGTTGACCGACGAGGTAATAATCTCCCCGCTTTTGTTGACGCGGCTTACAATGTGAAATAGCTGCACACCATCGCTATGTTTATCCAATTTTACGATAGAGCGCGTAAGTAATTGTTTTTCATATCTTCGCGTATAAAGACATGCATGTCCTAATGAATATGTTGTGGAGGCGTCGGGAAACATCTTCACAAGGACGGATTGTCATTTTCGATCAGTACTTTACTAAAACCATTCTGTCATACTGGTCTGAGTTTGAAGCCGCCAATGATAAGCTGAAGTTCGAATGGGGCCAAACATACCAAAGTATGTGACAGGAAGAGGAGATGGCAATCAATGAAGTTAGAACTTGGTCGCGATGTCTATACCGCCTATGCACCGATGAATTGGGGTGGAGACCATTGGCTACGATTGATCCTGAAGGACTCTCAAGTGATGATATATGATTCCTTCAGGCCTCACAACAGCTTAATGCAGGAGGTCGATGAATACTTGGCCCACTGATCCAGTCGCTGCCGTGATATATTAGAGAAGTATGCTGGCTTTTGTTCATATCGTGAAAGATGGGATGCATGTTACTCATGGATACGCTACTGAGGGTATTTATCACAACCAAAGGTGGCAACTGTGGTCCATGTGCTGCTAAGTTCATTGAGATGCATGCTGCTGGTCTTGGGACGGAGGAGATGAGTCGGATCACGCATAACGATGTCGCATTAATTTCAGAGAGCAGATGCAATGGACTGCTATGAAGAATTCGCTGGGAAAGTTAAGGTTGTGAATGAATAAACTAAAAATTATGTTAGTTATGTCTTTTTTCTCGCTGAACGCCGGCTAAACGTAATGGTACTCTTATAATTATGTGCTGCTTTTATGTGCTTGATCTAATTTGTGCTTATAAAAATACGCACACCTAGAAACAATCATCACACCATTTCAAACCATAGGCTTTGGTGGATAACCGCATTACATTGTATAATGGAACGTAGTGTCTTGGCAATTTGTCGTGACACCTTAGATAAGGATGCACACCAAATAAACATTTTGTAGATAAGATTTGGCGTACATTAGACTGATAAAGATACACACCAAACAACAATTTGTGGTACACCTGTAATAAAGATGCACACCACATAAACATTTTGTAGATAAGATTTGGCAAGACATTAGTCCGATAAAACAAGAGTTATGATTACTGAGCCGGAGAACTACGATCGCACAACAGGCTTTTCCCTAACTGAACACAGAGACATGGAGAATTATTACATTTTAGAGTTTCTTAATTATGTCCTTCGTGTCCGCAATCTCTTCAGCGCTTTCTTCAAGCTCATCCATCCCGCCGAACCGATAACCAAGTTGTGCAATGTCATCAGCTTCCTTCAAAACCTTCTCGATTTCATCGATTTGGTAACCGAGTGTGCAATGTTGCCAGCAGATCGAATCTTTTGATCATATCCACCTGAAACTCGTGGACCAAAGCTACAAATCTTGGCTTCGTTGGCAGCAACTTTATCCTTTAAACCGGTTTCATCTTCAATTGCCTCGCTCCATTCCTTCTTTCTGTGCAAGCCATCATCCTGGAAATAGCATGTCTGCATAAGTATGTAATGAAAGGAACAATTAGAAGTTGGATTTTACAACGCATCTTGAAATCCTTGCATACAAAGTATTTCTTCCCAATGTCTGCCCTGCCTTTAGAGATCTCTACCAATATCGGCTTCCGCGATGGACAACTATCCGAATTCCATGATCAGAGGGCGATCATGAAAGTACCATGTTCATATAATGACGCACCCATCAGAGTCGCTGTAGTTATCATCATCGACATTCTAGACATTTTGTTCTAAAGAGTTAGAGAGAACGAGATGGAATTGGAAACAAATATGGTGAAATATAAAAGGACCTTGCTCTATTTATCAAAAGTTGTGATATGTCTCATCAATCAATTAATGCTCATTTTTCAGATTTTGAAAATTTTATAATGGTTTAAAACAATCAGATTCAAAAATTGAATTTAAAGTGCCCGCGACGAGGAGAATTGATGTATCTCGAGTATTCAACGCTTGAACTCGACAAACCCGACCCGGTATTTGGATGCTATCACTTTTCGATCTAATTTATATTAGGTTTTTATCGCTTCAAAGGCTAGAGATAGAGAAAGAGGGGAGAGAGAGACTGTGATTTTGGGAGATATTATATGGGAGAAAGAGAGATGGATTTCCGTGGATCGAGGCATAAGGGAAAGGGTAAGGCAAAGAAAGCATTGTGCTTTGTGACTGTGGGTTGCCGGCTAAGAAGGCTCAATCTGGACAGACTAAAAACTGCTTCAGAGGTTCTATGGGTGTGAACGATACAAGGTATTTCCTAAAATGTGGTTGCCTCATATATATTAGTTTTTGGGAACAATCTCATTTTGTTAATTGTTAGACTTTGGATTGTCGCTTTTCAATGGATCGATGAGGGAAGCCCTTATGGATGGCAAAAGAGAGCTTTGCTTGAAGGTAGGAACAACATTCGCAAAAAGAGGAGACTATTATGGAATTGAAGAAGAACATCGCTAAGTCAAAGCCGACATTGAAAATGCAGAATTAAGAAGACATCATCAATGGCTTTCTAAAGCTGTAAAGAAATATCTCTTTTCGCCATGGTCTATTATTAAGTTTGTGTGTAACGTGTGTTACCCTATTGTATTTTCCCTACGACGTATGTGTAATGTGTGTTACCCTATTGTATAACCGCATATATATAAATTTCATCATAAGGAACAGGGTGTACAGATGTATACAAAAGGTGTACATTAATGTACATAGATAAAAGTACACCCCTACAACATATATAGAGACAAGAAGTTTCGACATTGTCTCAGTATGAGGTGTACACCCTAACAACATAATTTGTTTTACATTAACGCACACCCCATATAGTGATGCTTTTACAGCGCACACCTATGTCTTTTAGATGCACACCTCGCCACTGAGAGGAAATTTTATAGGAACCCTGATGCGATCCAACTTCTTATTTTAAAGAATTTGAGAAATGTTGACGATAACCAAAAGCCTGCAGTTTAGCAAGAACCTCGTGAATGTCTTCACGCCGGTAATCATGGCCATATAAGCACCTTGGAGTCTTAATTATTAAATCATCCGGAACTTGAAAGTATCCTCATATTTGTTGATGTTGAGGTCGAACGCCAAAACGCTCCAAATGCCACTGTAGGATTCTCCTACTTCTACAATCATCTCGATAGGTCGTGTGATAGGATGCTTAATCGGCGGAAAATCGGCGGCTTCTTCTTCTTTCCCAAGACAAACATTGAAAATGCCAACAGCCAAGGTGGACATGTCATGGTTTGGGATATTTGGTTCCAAGATTTTAATACTCGATGAAGTCCTTCGCTTGTCGCCTTTGGAGACCTTCGTAGATTATGCTGTGTTACCAGCATCGATTAACATTTTAGATGCAAAGCCCAAACTTACCACCTTCGCAGATTTGACAAGTCACGCATAAGACCATTTCGCTAACATCGCACGCCTTTAAGACAGAACGTCAGGTGCGAAAAGCGTGAATCGCTTCCAGCCCGCAACCAACCGGGCAGTTGTATATCGACTCTCAAGCAGAGCTCAATGATTTTGGACACAATTTCGCCGGGAAGAGTTGGGAGAACTTGAGGCCATACTTTTAGATTATTTGATCACTGTTTATATTCTACCGGAATATGTATTTCAGATATATCATGTATTTTCCAACTTAAATAGAGACGTGATTTAGTGAAACCGCGTGAGTTAAATACCAAAGTTATTATCCCACCAAGAAACCTAATAATGTCAGAGTACGATTAGCGCCATACTTTGTGAGTTAAATAATCAAGTGATTGTATTAAAAATATATTGTTATTTTACATATATATGAGTCTAATATTATAGAACAAAACAACGATTAAGAAGATTCATAATTCAAATGTATAAGTGTATGCATTGTAAAACATTAAGGAAAACAACCCTTATTCCCATAGATAAAAGTGCATAAAACCGTGGACGGCGCGGAAGTCGCTGTGATAAAGACTCATCTCTTTAATCCGAAGCATGACTTACACATGTCTTCAGCCTTGTGGCCTCAATGTCCCAATGACACCAACGCCGTGATTTAAAGGAGAACATGGGCAACTGAGAACAACGGAATGAATTTTAATATGAACTCTTCCCTCTTTTAACTAAAGCAGCCGTTCCCAAGGCCAATAAGGTTGTGTTCGTATTCAGCCGCCGATTCCGCAAGAGATGATCTTGTGAATCGAGACAGGTATTCCTCATCGCCATAGTATAGCTTCCTTTGTCATTGCATAGGTATACAACGCCGCCAGATCCTGCATCAGCCAGCCCATTGCGCCAAGTCCCTCTTCGCGGATTGCCTTCAAAAATACTCAACACCCTTAATGTATGAGTACTGGATTTCTCCCTAAAGCATCTTCAAGAACAAACTACTTCGACCCTGAAGTAAGGATGCTTAAACAAATCAAAGAAGCATAGCCCATATCCTCATCTGCCAATGCTCAGACGCCTTGCATGACACACGGAGTCTATAAAGTCTTGAAAAGAGTTGTGTGCCACACGCTGAACTACCAAAGCCTGGACCTCTGGGAGCATTAATATCGGAATTCTGGCATTTTGTGGGCTTAAATCTTAACAAGACAATTGTGGGTTGGTTTATATTTATGGGTAACAGCTATAATGACAGTAGAAGTTGCATTCAAAAGTCCCACCTTCCTCAAAAAGTGTGAAACACAACATGCATATGGGCCTAATTTAATTGATTGTAACATATTAGGCCCAAAGTCCAGAAAATAATGCTTGTGTGGCTTAACTTCTCGAACCATTCTCATTAATTGTGTTGAATGACCGACGGATGGTTGAGTGCTCGAAGTTCTACTTTCTCCTCTAGAAAGTTGTACTGTATTTCCTCTAACCATCTTCCTTATCTTCTCCATTAAAAATAAAAATAAAACCGGCCAAGTCCTAACCTTTCAAGTCCTAAAGTCAAAACCCTAAAGATGGCCTTTTTCACATTCGCGGCCCAATCGCCGAATCGTGAATACCGTGAGCCCAAGTCCTAACCTTTCAAGTTCCTCATCGGAGGATGGGGATGATGAGCCTCGCTTTATGACATTTGAATCTCGCCTTGACAACTCGGGGTTCTTCGTCAGCCGCCCAGTGGAAACCCATGGTCTATGCGCATGTAACTGAAGAGAGCTTTCGTAGTATCAACAATTATGCATACGGAGGGTTTTAGTTCAGGAATGTTAGCTTAGATGATCCCGCTTTTGCTGAAGCGCCGCGACAATAATCGATAATCGTGGATGGATGTACACTATTGCATGTTCGGCCTTTCTGCCCACGAGTAGTTAGGGAATGTATCTCAACTTAAATAATGCCGAAGACGGCGCTTATATAAGGGGACGCCGCTGATAACTCGGCCGCCATCAATCAACTCTTTATGACTCCTTTAACGCACAGTCGCCAAGCAGCTGGGTGGATGTCGATCTATCGCAGCCATTTCGTTCTTAACCGCTGGTCGCCTTCCTCGGGGAAACATTCTCACTAACGCACTCTATTACCGCAGTATCTCTGCCTCTACAAAATCTGTGAGCTTAACTGGCTTCCTGGTTTTCATGTTGATGCAATGATCAAGAATAGGCGCTTTCTCTTTATGCTTGTAAAAACATGCCCATAGACCTTGGTGTGTTGGTTTACCACCAGGTCATCGAAATGTGTCGTACACCAAGTCGACAAGAAAATAGTTCTCCCAACTTTATCTATCAAACACTCATTCTACGAGGGAGATTCTGGCTCTTCCATTGATGAACCTCTTATTGGTGAACCACATAGGATGTATGGCTGAGGCAGATCTTTCAATTCAGCAGGGGAGAAGAGGCCGATCAACGAAAGCGTTAACTATATTAGTCTATGCAACTCTATGTCTTATATTCGATTTTAGGTACTATATGTAATATTTAACCTCAAGTATTAGGAAACTCGTTTTGTATTCGGTATTACGACCTATTTTGAAACTCGTCTTTGTATTCGAAAGCGGTTAACTATATTAGTCTATGCAACTCTATGTCTTATATTCGATTTTAGGTACTATATGTAATATTTAACCTCAAGTATTAGGAAACTCGCTTTTGTATTCGTGTACTATAAAAATGTATTACAAGTGTGATGTAGTATCAGATAGAACCTATGTCTTTTGTATTAGGTATTACACTGTAATTAGGAAACCAGTTTTTATTAAGAAATTATCGGATTACACAATGGTGTACTAACAAAATGTATTACAATAAAATTTATCAGATTCTGTAAAAGTGGACCATATATTTTGGTTGTACACCGCAACGGCGATGCAGAAAATAACTATTACGCTTATATATCGGAGTATTAGGAATACTTTCCGTTGTACACCTCACAAACATCCAACTACCACGATCGAAGGATGGAAACCCGTGGTCGGCCTGAAGTCTCAGAGAAAATACCGACTCTTTTAACCAAAACATCTGTTACACATGTCTTCCGCTTTGCTCTTAATGCCCAATAGATCCCAATCCTGGTCCAAAATAGAGAACACGGGCAATCGCGAACATTGGGACGACCGCTGATATGAATTCCTCCCCTTTGTGATGAACCAGGCGCTATGGTCCAAATTCCACCCCGTATGATGATCTAGCAACCATTCCTATTTGACCAACGGATTGTCGCGGGAGAAGAGTGAAAATAACTCCTCCCGCCAGTTAAAATATTTGCAGTCATTGCATAATGATACAGAGCTCTCTCGCACTCGCATCTCGGCTGACTTTAACAAAGCTAATCCTCTTCTCGGCGATCGAGTCAGAGAAATACTCTACACCCTTGATGTAAAATGTACTTGTCCCCGCCGTAGCATCTTCTCAACAATCTGTCTTCAAAACCCGGATGAAAAGGGTGTTTGAAAATATCGACGGACGATACACCCCAACTCCATATGACAACGCACAAGGATTTGCAAGGCTGGACTCGTAAAGATCTACAAAAGAATTGGCGACGCTCCACTACTGACACTTGAATCTCTTGTTGGAGGCTTAATATAGGGAATTCTAGAATTGTGGGACGGATTTTTCAAGACTCGAACTAAAAGAGTGTATTTCGTGAATGAACAAGCAGTCTTTTAAAAGGAAAGATAAACCCAACAGTTGCAATGAAAGAGTGTCTTCGGAACGTAAGTCATCATTATACCCACTCGTAACGTAGCTATGACGCACACCATAAAGATTACTCTCATTCTGGTGTACGCTTTTCTTTATAAGCACAAACTAGATTAAGCAAGAAAAGTAGATTAAAAACAAACAAACTTATTTTGAATTGTTTTCTCATAATGGGCCTATCCATAATAGAAAAACAAAGAAACCCATTTGAATTCATAAATGCAACACATAATATTTAGAAATCCCTAATATTTACTCATCTCTCTTTAAGGTGTACAAAAGTCATCATTATACCCACTGTAACGTAAGCTTCATAATGTAGTTTGAAATTAAGGCTACCTTCTCACACCGGAGAAGACATCTTTTATACATATTTATACTAATTAATGTATGAACTTAAGGTATTCTCATCTCTTTCTTCGTTGGTGTACTTAACACGCATACACTTACGATTCAATGCGAAAATAAATTTAAGTAAACTCTGCCTACGACAAGAAAGTTTCCAACTTTATTCCGATGGTCCAATCAGTCGGAGATTTAATTCACCGAGGAGTCGCAACCATTAAATTCGATGGTTTCAACCAAGGAGTAGTAATGGAACCTCTGTTTCCAAAAATAATTAAATATATAGTAATTCGTTGTCATTTAATATCATTCGACACACATTCTCTCAAACACCTTTTCAGCAAACTTCCTTTCTGCATACTTCTCATTTCCAAAATGGTGTAACGATATTACTGGTAAAATGTCGGTGAAAAATACAGGCGATTCTTCTACAGCTTTGTTCGAGGTCGCCAACCGCCCGAGGAGGAGTTGATAGCGGCCAAGGCCGGGCTGAAGGAAGAGATCCGCCAGGGTCCGAAAGGAGGAGTTTGCCACCCTCGACGCTCTGCTCGAGGAGGCGGAGGAGGTTGAGGAGGGTTTAGGAAACACCTCCTTCCAGCCTTGCAAACGCCGCCGCGACAAGCCCGCATCACCGCGAGTAGCAAACGGGACGCAAGTCGGTGAAAAGGTGACCCGGAGGATGAGGGTTACGGTTATGACTGGCAAATACGGAGGAGGAGGGTTCGAGAGCGTGACTACCGAAGTGGATGGACATGGAGACGACGCCGAAAAGACGACGCTCCGACAACGACACCGACTGACCGGTGAACCGCCTCATCTCGCACGACCCGACCGACACCCATTGACCGACCGACCGACCACACCGACTAGCAACCTCCCACTTTTAATAATTAATAAATATTTTGTATTTCAATGTATTTTTTTTATTTTGAACTCTTTTAAATTTAAAATATTTCGTTTATTATTTAAAATATTTTATATTTCGCTAACTACAACCAGCCACAATACCTGATCTCCGATCACTTCTTCACTTTAATCAAGTGAAGGTTTGATTTCTTCACTTTAATCAAGTATCATGTACACCTTATGTGCAATCATGGGCACTGAAGATTGTGACGCATAACCATATCAAATGTATCCAAAACAGCTAATATGTTATCACAAATATTAAGGATATGAAAACCATAATGTATTATACGCCATCCTGGTGTGCATCGATTAATCAAGTATCATGTACAATTTACAAGTAATCATGTGCACCTGGAAGATTATGACGCATTAACCATATCAAATGTATCCAAAATGCTAATATGTTATCACAAATATTAAAGGATATGAAAACCATAATGTATTAAGACGCTCATCCCGTGTAATGATTAATCAAGTATCATGTACACCTTACAAATAATCATGTGCACCTGGAAGATTATGACGCACACCATATCAAAAGTATCCAAAACAGCTACGCTGTGGTTACCAAAACAAAGATTTCGGTATTCTAAAAGATGAACGACGCTGTTCAAAAATGTACCCTACCATCATGGCTTCGTTTCTTGCAAGTACTCTTCTTGTGACCCTCCTCAAAACAATTGAGCACTTGTTTGGTTTTTATTTTTACTGTAAACGACAAAGTATATATTAATTGGAACATGTACTAGGCACTGATTTATTTGTTAAAGTCGGTTGCAGTCTTACCGAACCTCTCCGCCGATAGTCATGCTGATTCCTGGCCTTCCCTTCGCTTTTGGTCATGGGTGGACAAAGATCAACCTTTAGTATTTCTGCTGGCACTTCAATATCCTTTGGATCCTGAACCGAAGTATGATACCCTCAACAGCGCTGCCCATGTTTCTTTGAGATGATGTTTACTAACATACATGTTTTACTCCATTACGATAAGAAGCAGCAGCAATGGCGGTCGGCAAGGCAATCCAAGCATCTGGAATTCGAGGCAAGTGCAGGTCCGGTTTTCCAGATCAAGGTGAAACTGGCCGCTTGCCTTGTGCGAAACTAATTTCCATGTGGAACATGGCAAAACAAGAAGGCCCGTGACAGCACTAGCTGTTCCACCAGAATTTCTTCAATTTTATCAGGAATATTCCCTTCATCTTATCGATATCGCGATCTCCTCGGTCTCAAACCATGTACACAACTTCACAATGAATTCAAACAATGCCATTATAGGACTATCACGAAGCTGGCAAAAGAGCCTTGTTCAACGATTCAGCAGCTAGAAGTCATCATGTTGAACCTGTCTCCTTTGAAATGTGAACGCTCCATAACTTCTTATCGATTTTCTAAATAATCCCAACATTGCCAATCCGTAAGTTTAATAAGCTCCATGATCTCATTAAACTCGACACTTTGAACGACTCTCCGCTTGCCAACCATAGCCTTTGTTGTTTACCCTTATACTCTCAGCCACATTACGTGAAGGTGTACAAGACAAATTACATGGTGTGCACGCTGGCCATTTTCTTTGGCTGCAAAATTGCTGCACATCTATCTGATATCATACTTAAATCACACCCATCTTCTACAATAGATAGCCTCAAAAACCAGGACCAAGATTCTTTGTTCTCGCTTCCACTACAGCGAAAGCAATGGGGAATACGCTGTCTGTTAGCATCTTGTCCCTGGCAGTTAGCAAACAACCTTTGTATTTGCCAAACATGCGCCCCCCCACCACGATGACCTTACGCAGGTGCTTCCACCCATCAATGCATGCTTTCAGGGACATGAATGCATACTTGAACCTTGTTTTTCCTTCTATATCGAAGTTCGGTTTTGATATCAGTTATCGCTCCGTGGTTTGCAACCTTCGAACATGGAAGTACTGTGGTAGCATCTTGTAAGATGTCTCCTCTCGCTTCCTTGCGCGACGCAATCGCTAGTTCCTTTGCTCTCCAACCTTTCCAGTATGAGCATGTGTAGTTGAATTCTCGTTGCAATATTTCAGGGAGTTCCATAGCACGCGTCCGTGAGTAGAGTCTCTCAGATTTTGACCGCAATGTAGCTGCAAGCACTTTTGCGCATTCATGTTTTCTGTACTTTCCTCAAGATCTGATATGCATGTATTGTAAGAATGGACTTTCTAACAAGATAAGTTGGTGACTCACCGAAGGTAACCGCCAATACCCTCCACTTACATTCCGCGATCGTAGCATTTTCGCGGATTCGGCTACATAATGCCGAGCTTAAAAGTACTCACCTTCGCAAGGACGGCCAACGCCAACTTGCACTTTGTCTTTAAACGCCCTACCAACGATATGTTACTGTCCTCCTTGCTGAAGTCGATTTGCAGAGGCTGCCAGCTCGTTTCATCCCTTTCACGATACCCACCATCTACATCATTATATCCGCATATATCTGATACAGAAATCCCTTTCATGAATGCTTCGCCACCCTTAGTTTGTGTAGTTGCGGCGCCGGAGGATCAGTAAACACATCGTCGTCGTCTTCAATCTCACGGTTGTGCTGTTAAATTTCTTCGAGGAGTATCCAGAACTACATCACCACTATCAACCGGTTCTATACCCTCGGTGTGTGTCCTCTTCGAGACAGGAGTATCATCATCTTCAGTCACCCTGGTGTCTCGCTTTCGCTTTAGTTGGCGTGGCGTGAACAATACCATCGCCTTCATCGATATGGGTTGCTTGGGTGTACGAACTAAAACCACAGCGAGAGGATGATATATAATCGTTTTCTACATCGCTAGTGTCCGTTGAAAGTGTCGCTTGGAAGTGCTTTTGTCGATTTACCACCGAGCTACAACGCTTACCCGCCTGCACCCTCTCTTTCCAGTCCCCACGCCTCGCCACGAATACCACAGAACGCCTAATACCATTACCACCAAACTGTCCACCATGTTTCCCTGTGCTTGGCCCTCTTCAAAATCATCATCGCCGCCTTATAACCACAACCGCCCCAATGTAATCATCCCACTGATTGTAGTCGTAATCGTAATCATCTCCTTCGTCTTCTGACATAACATCTTCCCTGCTTGCTCCACCGTCCACCTCCATAGCTCCAGAGGTTCCTACTACCTCAGCTTCACTTTTGTCCATTGCCTTCTCAAGACATGGCCTTCCCGTCTCTTCTTCACTACACATTTGTTGAGGTAAATTACCTTCCTTATTCAATCCATTTTTGGCGCCTTCATTATTCCCTCCATTCACTACTCCAACTTCATTCCCACACACGTTATCCTTCTCCTGTTCGCAGCTCTCTTTATTAGGTCGGAACTGCGATTCAGGATTAGCCCCACCAGACTGAGATTCAGGATTAGCCCCACCGGACTGCGATTCAGGATTAGCCCCACCGCATGAGATTTGCTTTTGTAAAGTGCTTCATTGCTTCAACTTCTTGCACCCAATCAACTTCATCTTGCTCGAGCTCCCAAAGGTGCATTCATTGGCGACATTATTGCTCTTTCGAACTAAGAAATATCATTTCTCCTGCAACACGCTCTCTGAATGTGACGAAGAGATTGACAGACTTGTCTCCACGGTGTAAAGCCTTGAAAATCCTTAAATCTGTGTCCGTTACTATCTCACCTGGAGCAGCCCCTGTACCCACCATATCACTCTCTCCATCATTAAGCCAGTATCGCATTTCCACGAGACTTCCCGTCCCAATAGCCCATACTCAGAAAGATACTACCTTTTAACCCCTCAACACCTCTAATTTTGGATAAATCGATTGCTCTACCCATTCTATCATTATCTATCTTGAAATCCCAAGCTCCGGTGTCATACATTATCCACCTCCCAGCCATAACGACAATGCAAGAATTACAGCCACCTACAATCCAAGAAAAAGTTACCGTTAGGGTAATTGCAAACGAGGAAACCCAAATTTATGATAAAAGAATACTGTACCTCACGGCCGTATTAATTTCCTTCATCACTTTCACTCACAATTCTCCGACCGATAATTGTTTCCATCGTTTTCATTTACGGTGGATGCACCTCCACCGCTCAGAGAACCAATATATCTTCGCTATTGTGGTTCTTTTTTGTTGTCCACGTTCTAAGTTAATCTTACCATTAACTAATAAGACCCACAAATTAGTTTAATAATATTATCACAAATATCTGAAATGGCGGAAAGTAGACTAAGCTCGTTGTGTAATGGTCACCCGCTCAACCGGTCACCGAGAAAAAGAAAAAGCTTCAGCCGCCGCCGTGACGTGGGAGAAACCATGAGTCGAGTGGGTCGTTAAGTTGGGTCATTTCCTATGGGTTACTGCCATAGTTTCATGGGTCAAAACAAAGAAGTTGCGGATCGCCAAAATGGCCATCGATTTTACTCACATAAGCGCCCATTTCCACAAATAAAACTTAATCTCGAATCTCTAATTAAAACTTAGACGCTAACCCTAAACACTAACGGACTCACTTTATATCAAGACCTGACTTTAGGTTGGTCTTTCTTATTTTTATTTAGTGATACTGTTGTGGATTAACAATCATTTTCTAACTTTTTCATAAACAAAATAAATAAATAAATACAGCACAGAAAATGAGAAAAATATACATAAGAGAAAAAATACATCAATTATCTACAAAAGTAAAGTGAATATTTTAATTGTGCTTGTGCATATATCTAATTTCCCTCACTTTTCATACTTTAATGATTTTCGATTAAAAATCAATTTTAAAAAAGTCTACAACTACTAAATCTCAAAATATTAGTAAAAAGATAAATCTCAAAATAAAATTTATTTTCATTATAAGTTAATATAAATATATATACAAATAGTGGTGCCCGGGCATTAGCACGTTAGCACGGAAGGTAATACTAGTCCAATTATATTACAACAAAAAAGCTAGGAAGTGACCCTTTCTCTAAAAGGTAAAAATGAAAAAAGAATCTGATCTTTTATTTGAATAGCATAAAATGAACAGTTTAATTTGAAGAACCTTTATTAAATAATAGTAATAAATTTTTTTTTATAAACTTATAAAGTATTAATTGATCTTATGGATTTCTTTCATATTATCAATAAGTTAAATAGGTCTATATACTTCCTTTTTCCTTTAGAAAGAGATCCAAATTAGCTTGCATGAGTTTAATATTGATTGATATTTTAGATGATATAAATACTTTGCGATCTACTAAGTTAGAGTTATCATGTTTATAGAATACATTCACATATAAACGCATGCATAGTGTATTTTAACATTAAAAGGAATAGTCTAATTTTAACTCTAAGGTTTACTCATTTTTGTAGGGACTGATCTTGCTGACATTCCAATCATATAACCCCAAGCTCCAGCCTGAGAGTGATGAAACACCCTCAACTCTTCAAGCAACGATTCTTTTTACGGGACTTTATGCGATGGCTTTTGGTGCTGGCGGTATCAAAGCCTCGTTGCCCACCCATGGAGGCGATCAACTTGACAGGAGAAATCCAAGACTGATCTCAAGATTCTTTAATTGGTTTTACTTCTCTATATGTTGTGGATGCATCTTGGCAGTAACTATTGTGGTGTCCATCGAGGAGAGCAAAGGTTGGTTTTGGAGCTTTACAACCTCAGTCGGAATTCTAGCCCTTGCACTCTTTATTTTCATGGCAGGGTTACCGTTTTATCGATTCAAGTCTCCTACTGGAAGTTCATTGAAAAGGATCACAAAAGTGATTGTCTCCGCTCACGAAACCGAAATAAGTCTGATTTGGATGAGGAGATGATGCAGAGTCTTATCTCTACAGACGAGGGCATTTCTCATACCAAGTTGAAGTAAGTGGTCTAACTCATATGATTATTATTTGTATAATTTTTTTTTTTTTTTGATATTTACTTGAAGCCATTTTGTTAGGTGCTTAGATAAAACAATGTTGAATAAAAACATATCAGCAACAGAAGTTGCGGAAACAAGAACATTTTTGGGTCTCCTACCAATCTTTTTTAGCACGATTGCTATGAACTGCTGCTTGGCACAACTATCGACCTTCTCGGTGCAACAAGGCATGATCATGAATAGAAAACTCTTTGGTTCCTTCGAGATCCCCGTGACTTCTCTGGCCGCTATTACTCTAATCCTCATGGTTTTATCTATAACTTTATATGACTATTTTGGCAAAAGGATCTCATCAGACATATCACCAAGCTTCAATTTAAAACGCATCGGACTTGGCCTAGCTCTTTCATCTCTTTCGATGGTGATTGCAGCGATTGTGGAAACGATGAGGAAATATGAAGCGGTTCACAACGACTTCAATATATCTGTTTTATGGCTGATGTGTCAGTATCTGATGCTAACTGTGGCTGATACGTTGGCATTTGGAGGATGCTAGATTTCTTTTATAGAGAAGCTCCATCGAACATGAAGAGTATGAGCACGGCATTGGGCTGGTGTTCGACCGCATTTGGTTTCTTCCTTAGCACAGCTCTTGTGGAGGTCACCAATACCATCACAGGTTGGCTTGGTGGAGATGATCTCAACGAGACAAGACTTGAACTGTTTTATGTGGTCCTTTTTGTTCTTAATACTCTTAATCTTCTTAGCTATATTTTCTGGACAAAGACATATTAAGCGAAATAACGAAATAACAAAGTATCAAATATGGATGAATTATGTCAAAAATATCCATGAGATATATAGTTCTAGTATTATCTAGTATGTTGTGTTATATTGATATGTCATCATCCAGCTTCAACATGAATATAATAAATATTGGTGACAAAGATGAATTTTGAAAATATTTATTCATAAAAACTGTGTATGACAAAAATGCTTGGAACAAAGAGTAATATATGTATACTGGGAATCAGTTGCATATTATGGATCACATTCTTTAAAACTTTTATTTTTAGGGTTCGCATAATAATTACAACGGAATTGGTTTGGTGCATAAATGTGCTGTAAAACGAAAGAAAAAAAATTGTGCAAGAAAATGAGAAAAATATACATAAGAGAAAAAATACATCAATTATCTACAAAAGTAAAGTGAATATTTTAATTGTGCTTGTGCATATATATAATTTCCCTCACTTTTCATATTTTAATGATTTTCGATTAAACATCAATTTTAAAAAAAGTCTACAACTACTAAATCTCAAAATATTAGTAAAAAACTAAATCTCAAAATAAAATTTATTTTCATTATACATTAATATATATACAAATAGTGGTACCCGGGCGTTAGCACGTTAGCACGGGAGGTAATACTAGTCCAATTATATTACAACAAAAAAGCTAGGAAGTGATCCTTTCTCTAAAAGGTAAAAATGAAAAAAGAATCTGATTTTTTATTTGAATAGCATAAAATGAACAGTTTAATTTGAAGAACCTTTTATTAAATAATAGTAATATTTTTTTTTATAAACTTATAAAGTATTAATTGATCTTATGGATTTTTTTCATATTATCAATAAGTTAAATAGGTCTATATACTTCCTTTTTCCTTTAGAAAGAGATCAAAATTAGCTTGCATGAGTTTAATATTGATTGATATTTTAGATGATATGAATACTTTGCGATCTAGTAGAGGTATCATGTTTATAGAATACATTCACATATAAACGCATACATAAACTACTCATAGTTCATATAACCAAGCTATGCAGAATGAAAAAGAAGAGAGGTTTGAAGATTGGAAAGGTAGAGAGGCAATCCCTGGAAAACATGGTGGGATCGGACCGGCATCTATTGCTTGTGGTAAAAATAATTAATCTGAAATGTTCTTCTTTATTAAGTAATCTTTATATAGTCAATATATGTATTTGGTGTGCTAAATGTAGTTGTGGAGAACTTAGTGTTCGTTGCTAATGGATTCAATTTCATTGAATACTTCATGAGCTCGATGCATTATTCACCAGCCACAGCAGCAAACATGGTCACTAACTTTATGGGAACAACGTTTTTGCTCACTCTTGTTGTTGGTTTCATTGCCGACTCTTTCCTCACTCACTTCACAACTTTCATCATCTTTTGTTGCTTGGAACTCATGATAAATTATATACAATTGTACCTAGCATTTACATAGTGTATTTTAACATTAAAAGGAATAGTCTAATTTTAACAGGTTTACTCATTTTTGTAGGGACTGATCTTGCTGACATTCCAATCATATAACCCCAAGCTCCAGCCTGAGAGTGATGAAACACCCTCAACTCTTCAAGCAACGATTCTTTTTACGGGACTTTATGCGATGGCTTTTGGTGCTGGCGGTATCAAAGCCTCGTTGCCCACCCATGGAGGCGATCAACTTGACAGGAGAAATCCAAGACTGATCTCAAGATTCTTTAATTGGTTTTACTTCTCTATATGTTGTGGATGCATCTTGGCAGTAACTATTGTGGTGTCAATCGAGGAGAGCAAAGGTTGGTTTTGGAGCTTTACAACCTCAGTCGGAATTCTAGCCCTTGCACTCTTTATTTTCATGGCAGGGTTACCGTTTATCGATTCAAGTCTCCTACTGGAAGTTCATTGAAAAGGATCACAAAAGTGATTGTCTCCGCTCACGAAACCGAAATAAGTCTGATTTGGAGGAGGAGATGATGCAGAGTCTTATCTCTACAGACGAGGGGATTTCTCATACCAAGTTGAAGTAAGTGGTCTAACTCATATGATTATTATTTGTATAATTTTTTTTTTTTTGATATTTACTTGAAGCCATTTTGTTAGGTGCTTAGATAAAACAATGTTGAATAAAAACATATCAGCAACAGAAGTTGCGGAAACAAGAACATTTTTGGGTCTCCTACCAATCTTTTTTAGCACGATTGCTATGAACTGCTGTTTGGCACAACTATCGACCTTCTCGGTGCAACAAGGCATGATCATGAATAGAAAACTCTTTTGTTCCTTCGAGATCCCCGTGACTTCTCTGGCCGCTATTACTCTAATCCTCATGGTTTTATCTATACCTTTATATGACTATTTTGGCAAAAGGATCTCATCAGACATATCACCAAGCTTCAATTTAAAACGCATCGGACTTGGCCTAGCTCTTTCATCTCTTTCGATGGTGATTGCAGCGATTGTGGAAACGATGAGGAAATATGAAGCGGTTCACAACGACTTCAATATATCTGTTTTATGGCTGATGTGTCAGTATCTGATGCTAACTGTGGCTGATACGTTGGCATTTGGAGGGATGCTAGATTTCTTTTATAGAGAAGCTCCATCGAACATGAAGAGTATGAGCACGGCATTGGGCTGGTGTTCGACCGCATTTGGTTTCTTCCTTAGCACAGCTCTTGTGGAGGTCACCAATACCATCACAGGTTGGCTTGGTGGAGATGATCTCAACGAGACAAGACTTGAACTGTTTTATGTGGTCCTTTTTGTTCTTAATACTCTTAATCTTCTTAGCTATATTTTCTGGACAAAGACATATTAAGCGAAATAACGAAATAACAAAGTATCAAATATGGATGAATTATCTCAAAAATATCCATGAGATATATAGTTCTAGTATTATCTAGTATGTTGTGTTATATTGATATGTCATCATCCAGCTTCAACATGAATATAATAAATATTGGTGACAAAGATGAATTTTGAAAATATTTATTCATAAAAAACTGTGTATGACAAAAAATGCTTGGAACAAAGAGTAATATATGTATACTGGGAATCAGTTGCATATTATGGATCACATTCTTTAAAACTTTTTATTTTTAGGGTTCGCATAATAATTACAACGGAATTGGTTTGGTGCATAAATGTGCTGTAAAACGAAAGAAAAAAAATTGTGCAAGGAAATGAGAAACAGTCTATAATGATGCATAAAATCACATGATAAATTCTCTGATTCCGTAGCTACACTAACTTATGTCGACTTCACCCTCATACTTGCAGTTTTTTTTTTTTGTGAAACTTTTTTTAATTGATTTTCAACTCTAAACGGCAACCGGAACAGTAACCTCTGGGATGAAGAACAAACAGTAGCTAAACGAAAATAGACTAGAATTATAACTAAAAACACTACAGATTTGTTAAAAAATGGTGGAAGGAAAAAGTCGATGACATTGAGGAGGAAGACCGAACACCGGTGGACGTGAGCGTAAGAACAGAGCCACTGCGCCGGAAGAAGAGCCACCTTATATAAGAGAACCCAACGTCAAAAAACGAATACCCTAGCATCAATGCTCAAGGGAAACCTTGTGACACATCGGACAATGCTTGAAGGAAGAGAGCTCATGGGCTATGATGTAACGATCGGTTTCGGCATGATGATCTCCATCGTTCTGAAGCATTGCAAGTCTCTCGTACTCCGGATGGTGCGTGAAAGATAAGGTAACGGCATCGGCGGAGGTTTTCAAGGAACCGACTGCTCCATCTGTCTAGAGATCAATTTCATTTCTAGCAGAAATCAATTTCATATCTCTGGGTTATTTCTCGGTCATTTTTCTTATAGTTGTAGAAATCCATAAGAAGAGGCTGCTGTGGACGGAGATAAACGTTTTGCAGAGAAATTGATACACTGATTTTGAAGGTAGGAGTTGAAGCGGCTGGGTCTGGTCCAGTCTGGTCTGGTCTGGTTTGTCCACTTCATTTTTATATGAGAGATATATGAGCACAAAATGAAAGTCTAAAATCGTAAAAGATAGGCTTTGAGAAATGGTGACATGTCACTCTTTTCTTCTTTACTTGTTCAGGTGGCAGCATTAGAGAAAAGATTATCTACTTTATATAGATAGATATATTAAAGTTTGGAGATTAAAAAACTTAAAGTTTGGAGATATAACTATTTATGATAGATTAAATTATTGAAAATAGACAAACAAATAACCACGTCGAAGGAAAATCATGATTGGGATTATGTTGCCTCGTCCTTCTTCCTTCAGACCTTGATCCTTGTAGTGACCCTGGTTCTACTTAGGCAAATTCAGATTGGATCTTGGACCGAATGGTTCAAAACATTGTTGTTATCGTTATATCCGAACATGGGTCCATGATTAGAATTAATCATGTTGGGATTATAGTTGGACGCATTCCCATCGAACGTTCTTGTTTGGTCGAAAAGATCGACATTGCCACCACTACCAACGATGTTGTTGTAACTTCCACCATAATAATTTGGAGGATCACTTGCTTGCAAGTGTTGGGGCTGTTGACTTTCCAACTCCATTTTCAGATTTTCCAGAGCACTAATTAGACAAGTGTTTTGATTCAAGTCAAGTTGATTCGGAGGTTTTTCCCACCATTTTTCAGTTTCTTCTCTCTTATTTTTATCCCATCAATCTCTTTCGATACAGCACAGAAAATGAGAAAATATACATAAGAGAAAAAATACATCAATTATCTACAAAAGTAAAGTGAATATTTTAATTGTGCTTGTGCATATATATAATTTCCCTCACTTTTCATATTTTAATGATTTTCGATTAAACATCAATTTTAAAAAAAGTCTACAACTACTAAATCTCAAAATATTAGTAAAAAACTAAATCTCAAAATAAAATTTATTTTCATTATACATTAATATATATACAAATAGTGGTACCCGGGCGTTAGCACGGAGGTAATACTAGTCCAATTATATTACAACAAAAAGCTAGGAAGTGATCCTTTCTCTAAAAGGTAAAAATGAAAAAAGAATCTGATTTTTTATTTGAATAGCATAAAATGAACAGTTTAATTTGAAGAACCTTTTATTAAATAATAGTAATATTTTTTTTTATAAACTTATAAAGTATTAATTGATCTTATGGATTTTTTTCATATTATCAATAAGTTAAATAGGTCTATATACTTCCTTTTTCCTTTAGAAAGAGATCAAAATTAGCTTGCATGAGTTTAATATTGATTGATATTTTAGATGATATGAATACTTTGCGATCTAGTAGAGGTATCATGTTTATAGAATACATTCACATATAAACGCATACATAAACTACTCATAGTTCATATAACCAAGCTATGCAGAATGAAAAAGAAGAGAGGTTTGAAGATTGGAAAGGTAGAGAGGCAATCCCTGGAAAACATGGTGGGATCGGACCGGCATCTATTGCTTGTGGTAAAAATAATTAATCTGAAATGTTCTTCTTTATTAAGTAATCTTTATATAGTCAATATATGTATTTGGTGTGCTAAATGTAGTTGTGGAGAACTTAGTGTTCGTTGCTAATGGATTCAATTTCATTGAATACTTCATGAGCTCGATGCATTATTCACCAGCCACAGCAGCAAACATGGTCACTAACTTTATGGGAACAACGTTTTGCTCACTCTTGTTGTTGGTTTCATTGCCGACTCTTTCCTCACTCACTTCACAACTTTCATCATCTTTTGTTGCTTGGAACTCATGATAAATTATATACAATTGTACCTAGCATTTACATAGTGTATTTTAACATTAAAAGGAATAGTCTAATTTTAACAGGTTTACTCATTTTTGTAGGGACTGATCTTGCTGACATTCCAATCATATAACCCCAAGCTCCAGCCTGAGAGTGATGAAACACCCTCAACTCTTCAAGCAACGATTCTTTTTACGGGACTTTATGCGATGGCTTTTGGTGCTGGCGGTATCAAAGCCTCGTTGCCCACCCATGGAGGCGATCAACTTGACAGGAGAAATCCAAGACTGATCTCAAGATTCTTTAATTGGTTTTACTTCTCTATATGTTGTGGATGCATCTTGGCAGTAACTATTGTGGTGTCAATCGAGGAGAGCAAAGGTTGGTTTTGGAGCTTTACAACCTCAGTCGGAATTCTAGCCCTTGCACTCTTTATTTTCATGGCAGGGTTACCGTTTATCGATTCAAGTCTCCTACTGGAAGTTCATTGAAAAGGATCACAAAGTGATTGTCTCCGCTCACGAAACCGAAATAAGTCTGATTTGGAGGAGGAGATGATGCAGAGTCTTATCTCTACAGACGAGGGGATTTCTCATACCAAGTTGAAGTAAGTGGTCTAACTCATATGATTATTATTTGTATAATTTTTTTTTTTTTGATATTTACTTGAAGCCATTTTGTTAGGTGCTTAGATAAAACAATGTTGAATAAAAACATATCAGCAACAGAAGTTGCGGAAACAAGAACATTTTTGGGTCTCCTACCAATCTTTTTTAGCACGATTGCTATGAACTGCTGTTTGGCACAACTATCGACCTTCTCGGTGCAACAAGGCATGATCATGAATAGAAAACTCTTTTGTTCCTTCGAGATCCCCGTGACTTCTCTGGCCGCTATTACTCTAATCCTCATGGTTTTATCTATACCTTTATATGACTATTTTGGCAAAAGGATCTCATCAGACATATCACCAAGCTTCAATTTAAAACGCATCGGACTTGGCCTAGCTCTTTCATCTCTTTCGATGGTGATTGCAGCGATTGTGGAAACGATGAGGAAATATGAAGCGGTTCACAACGACTTCAATATATCTGTTTTATGGCTGATGTGTCAGTATCTGATGCTAACTGTGGCTGATACGTTGGCATTTGGAGGGATGCTAGATTTCTTTTATAGAGAAGCTCCATCGAACATGAAGAGTATGAGCACGGCATTGGGCTGGTGTTCGACCGCATTTGGTTTCTTCCTTAGCACAGCTCTTGTGGAGGTCACCAATACCATCACAGGTTGGCTTGGTGGAGATGATCTCAACGAGACAAGACTTGAACTGTTTTATGTGGTCCTTTTTGTTCTTAATACTCTTAATCTTCTTAGCTATATTTTCTGGACAAAGACATATTAAGCGAAATAACGAAATAACAAAGTATCAAATATGGATGAATTATCTCAAAAATATCCATGAGATATATAGTTCTAGTATTATCTAGTATGTTGTGTTATATTGATATGTCATCATCCAGCTTCAACATGAATATAATAAATATTGGTGACAAAGATGAATTTTGAAAATATTTATTCATAAAAAACTGTGTATGACAAAAAATGCTTGGAACAAAGAGTAATATATGTATACTGGGAATCAGTTGCATATTATGGATCACATTCTTTAAAACTTTTTATTTTTAGGGTTCGCATAATAAACCGTTATACAACGGAATTGGTTTGGTGCATAAATGTGCTGTAAAACGAAAGAAAAAAAAAATTGTGCAAGGAAATGAGAAACAGTCTATAATGATGCATAAAATCACATGATAAATTCTCTGATTCCGTAGCTACACTAACTTATGTCGACTTCACCCTCATACTTGCAGTTTTTTTTTTTTGTGAAACTTTTTTTAATTGATTTTCAACTCTAAACGGCAACCGGAACAGTAACCTCTGGGATGAAGAACAAACAGTAGCTAAACGAAAATAGACTAGAATTATAACTAAAAACACTACAGATTTGTTAAAAAAATGGTGGAAGGGAAAAAGTCGATGACATTGAGGAGGAAGACCGAACACCGGTGGACGTGAGCGTAAGAACAGAGCCACTGCGCCGGAAGAAGAGCCACCTTATATAAGAGAACCCAACGTCAAAAAACGAATACCCTAGCATCAATGCTCAAGGGAAACCTTGTGACACATCGGACAATGCTTGAAGGAAGAGAGCTCATGGGCTATGATGTAACGATCGGTTTCGGCATGATGATCTCCATCGTTCTGAAGCATTGCAAGTCTCTCGTACTCCGGATGGTGCGTGAAAGATAAGGTAACGGCATCGGCGGAGGTTTTCAAGGAACCGACTGCTCCATCTGTCTAGAGATCAATTTCATTTCTAGCAGAAATCAATTTCATATCTCTGGGTTATTTCTCGGTCATTTTTCTTATAGTTGTAGAAATCCATAAGAAGAGGCTGCTGTGGACGGAGATAAACGTTTTGCAGAGAAATTGATACACTGATTTTGAAGGTAGGAGTTGAAGCGGCTGGGTCTGGTCCAGTCTGGTCTGGTCTGGTTTGTCCACTTCATTTTTATATGAGAGATATATGAGCACAAAATGAAAGTCTAAAATCGTAAAAGATAGGCTTTGAGAAATGGTGACATGTCACTCTTTTCTTCTTTACTTGTTCAGGTGGCAGCATTAGAGAAAAGATTATCTACTTTATATAGATAGATATATTAAAGTTTGGAGATTAAAAAACTTAAAGTTTGGAGATATAACTATTTATGATAGATTAAATTATTGAAAATAGACAAACAAATAACCACGTCGAAGGAAAATCATGATTGGGATTATGTTGCCTCTTCCTTCTTCCTTCAGACCTTGATCCTTGTAGTGACCCTGGTTCTACTTAGGCAAATTCAGATTGGATCTTGGACCGAATGGTTCAAAAACATTGTTGTTATCGTTATATCCGAACATGGGTCCATGATTAGAATTAATCATGTTGGGATTATAGTTGGACGCATTCCCATCGAACGTTCTTGTTTGGTCGAAAAGATCGACATTGCCACCACTACCAACGATGTTGTTGTAACTTCCACCATAATAATTTGGAGGATCACTTGCTTGCAAGTGTTGGGGCTGTTGACTTTCCAACTCCATTTTCAGATTTTCCAGAGCACTAATTAGACAAGTGTTTTGATTCAAGTCAAGTTGATTCGGAGGTTTTTCCCACCATTTTTCAGTTTCTTCTCTCTTATTTTTTATCCCATCAATCTCTTTCGTCCTCTTTTTCTCCATTTCAAGCGTTGTTAACTCCTGCAACGATTTTTATCATGTGTAACAGTAAAACCAAACTGAAATAGAAAATATAGTTTAATTTTGGTTTTACCTAAGTTCTTATAAACAGTAGTATACAGATATAGTTTGATTGTTCACTGATTAAACAAAAAAAACAAGAATCGATTGATTAATATATGGGCTTATTTGCCAAATAACCAAAAAATGGAAAATTAGATTTTTAAAGAGATAGTAGAGAGACATAGTTAGTGAATTAAAGTTGTTCAAAAAGTGAGATAGTGAATTAAAGTTTTCTTTTTGTATTTAGGGATAAATTTCCTTCAAAATATAATATATCGTAATAGAACTATACAATATAAACAATAATATATGTAAGATATCATATTGATATAATTTTGATATTTTAATCTTTGATTTTATTAGTTTATTATTTTCATAAAAATAATAATTATTTTTGAATATTTTCTTCTGTTGACGAATTATTTTTTGTTAGTTTTTATTTATTTATTAATATTAAAGCATTAGTAATTTGCTAGAAAATAGTCATAAATTTTGATAATATACTTTTTAATTAATAATTATTCAATAAGCTAGAGAAAATAATAAATTTATAATTTAGAAAGATGTATATTATTTTAATGTTTTAATAAATTTCATTTCTAAACATATAAAATGAATTCACAAAATTTCATGAAAAAATAAACATAATTATGGTTTTCAATTAATAAACATATAAAGTAAAAATGAAAATATCGAAACCAAACCAAATAATATATATGTATATGTATATATATTATTTTAATACAGTAAATAAAAAAATTCAAACTAGAAAACTAATATGAAACAAGGAAAAAATTCAGAAGATCCCCAAAAGTAATCAATGCTTTTACATATGAATATAAAGTAAACCTAGTTTAACAATGAACTTTCAAATTACTTTGACCATGGAAATTTACAATTAGAACATATCTGTATTTTTAAACATGAGCGAGATTTTTACAAAACATACATCAGTTTTTATTCCTGGCGCAGTCTAGAAAACTATTTGCTCTTTTTTTTGAAACTTAACTATTTGCCCATTTTAAATTTGGACAAAAAATAATTAAAGAAAAACTAAAATTTGAATGACCGTATGTCTTGTCCATAGTGTGAGAATACATCTACTTTATATATACCGTTATAAACGATGCTTTGGAGTATAAATTTTTTAGATTACTTCATAATCTTATAGTAGCATACAAAGAAGAAACAAGAAATGATGTTTACCTGAGTGAGTAAGCTGTTGAGATTTTGGATTGTTGGGTTCAAACCGTCGTTGGTTATAAGAGGATTATGGTTGTGATTTTTAAAATTATTGAATACAGATCTAACATCTGGATTGCCAAAAGAAAATACTTTTTGACCTGGTGAAAACACAACTACTCCCATTCCTACACCACATAAGGTGCAAAGTTCACTAGCTTTTTTAAAAAGACTTTGTCTTCTCTTTGAAAAAGTAACTTGAAGGTTGGCATCATTCTCCATTTTCACAATCGGTATTTTTTGACGACCTCTTTTGTTTCTTGTCATTCTCACAAATATTTTTAACAAATAATTAAAAGATGATATATGTTTGAAATGAAAGAGTATATTATTTATAGAGAGCTTTTACCTATGGGTATTTAATTTCAAAGTCATTTTAAGTAAATATATCTTTGACTTTATATTACCATTTTAAAGATTATTTATTTCCACTTCAAACTATTAATAGTTATCCTCATACTTCATCTGTAAGATATAATTATGATATTTTAAATGGAATATTATCTGTTACAATGCACCATGATCTGTCAAAGTATTCCCATTTATTTTCCAAGAAAATATAGAAGTAAACTTTTTTTACAATATTCCCCAAAAATATTGAAGAAAATTCTCTCAAAAATTTATCTTATCATGGAAATAAATTTTACTATAGTTGTTATCATTCTAATATGAAAATTGTAGTTTTTGTTCAATATGTAAAAATATAGTTAAAGCTTAAAACACTAGTAATTGCTTTTTAGACTAAGAGCATGTTTAATGGTTGGCTTCATTTTTATCTTCAAAAGTACACTTTCTTTAAAATGAAAAAAATGACGCAATATTCACTCCAACGGTTTGCTTCATTTCTTTCTTGTAAAAAGAATATTCCAAATATATTCTATCTCTACTTTATCATTAATTACTAATAACAACCTTATACTTTTTCATCTTTACTTAATTTACCTAACTGTTTTGTTTTAACAATAATCCAACAAAATTTTTATTTCATATAAATTAAAAATTTTAATATAAGAAATTTATTATGTAATGTGAATAAACAAACACAAAACATCTTAATTTGTAAAAAAAAACAATATGTATAATTTTTCTATAAGTGATTAACAAAAGTGTTAAGAAGTAAGAAATAACTTTATTCATCTTTGATTCTTTTAAATGGAGTTAAAAATTTCTTAACGACAAATATTCATATGCTCTTCGATATAAACATATGATTATTTAAAATAATAGTCGAAATTTTGAAATTAATTGGATATTATTAACCTATATAATTTATTTAGGTAAAAGATAAGAGTAAATAAAAATTGAAGACCAGTTTACAATTAGAAAAGTTCATCTTAAAAAATGAAGATACATACAGTAGATCTCAAATTTGAAGCAACACTGTTCATGGTTTCATTTTGAAGCAATAATTGAAGTGGGGTTGAGCAAAACCTACTTCAAAATGAAGCAAAAGTGAAAAATGAAGTAGGGTTGGAGATGCTCTAATGCATGTTTTTCATGAGTGTCAACTTTGGGTGTGTGGAGACAATATTTGTTTTCATTTAATTGTTTCACATGTTATATGTTGGAGATGTTTATCTGAGTAAGTAAGTTTTTTAACCTCAAGCACTATGCCGATCTTTTTTTCCTGCCAAACGTCTTTTAGTTTTTGAATAACATTTTCTTCTTGCCTTTAAGTGAAATATGAAATTATCTAACCTAGATTTTGACTATAATTACATATTAAAAAAAACTCATAACCCTAGAAGAAAGTAATGACCAACTATTTACTTTCGACATAGAAGTAAGCAAGTAGAACTAAGATTTACAGGTTAACACATGTACTCTTCTTCTATTAATCAATAAAACTATGTTTGATCTCTTTTACTGCTTTACTGCTTTATTTTATATTTTATAGTATCACAACGAACCCAATTTCATTTTATTCGAGCAGTTTGGCGCTATAAAAATGGGATAACCATAACTATGACCAAAGTGAGCATAAAAATCCTTGGGCAGGACAGTCGATAATCACATACAATCCCATCTCAAAACCTTATAGACATGTCACTGAAATGAACTCTGCCAAAGAAAAATTAATACCCATCATGGGTGACCCCAAAATCGTCTCAGAAATCAAAACCTTGAAAGAAACAATGGAAAGATACCAAGTAGTTAGAGTAAAGCATACATAAGTTAAAGCAATTCGAAGCTGAGAATATGGTTTCCGAAAATAAAACTCTGCCTTCAATAGTACAAGGAGGACACACTGCAGATTTTGGACTCTGTTTTCAACATGCAACCCTTGAATATTCCAACTGGAAGAGAGAACATGAATCAGTGAACTCTTATAGCAAACAGAGGGCCAACCAAGAATGTGTTAACCTGCCAGGAGACAACGATGACTCAGCTATGGACATTGAGATTCAAGAAACAGTTGTGGCTAAGAAATTGGCGGAAATAACCTATTTGGACGAAGTATTTTCCAAGTTTGAGGCAGTTCATGCAATAATTGAGAGGCTCTGTGGTGTACAACTATTTATAGCCATACAATTGTATACTGATAAGAGTTTATAAATCATTGTACCCTCTCATAAATGTTCAGTTTTTAAATTGTCACATGAAGCCCATTACACATCAAAATTAGATGAGCGATTCATACACAATAAAGAAAACAAATTCATTTTAAGATTTCACTAATATCGTCTAGTTGATATTAACTATACTGTTATGATATATATTTATATATATATGTATATATCAATGTAATTTGAGTAGGACCATTTAAAAACTTAAGCTACGACCTTTTTCGTGGATAAAAGACTGTTTTAATATAGTAGATACTTGGTACTGTGCATTCTGTATTGATTTGGCTTGGATCTTTTCTTTGTAGAGTCTTGAATGTCATGTCAGGGAGATTTAAAAAAAAACGGCTTAGACATGAAGCATAAGCCATATACTGATATGTACAAGCTCAAGTTAATGATAAGAATAGATTAATATCAAGTAGATTATAATAGCATGATGTAGGGAGTGTAAAAGGAAAAACAAGTTCTTAGCTAAGCAAAGCTGAGATATCTCTCTTATGTTTTGATGGCTTCCAATATCTTGCAATATTGACCATGCGTGATCTGAATGTTTTGTCTCTTACTACTTTTATCAAGTTGTATATAAGTTTTTATAAATTGAACATTTATGAGAGGGTACAATGATTTATAAACTCTTATCAGTATACAATTGTATGGCTATAAATAGTTGTACACCACAGAGCCTCTCAATTATTGCATGAACTGCCTCAAACTTGGAAAATACTTCGTCCAAATAGGTTATTTCCGCCAATTTCTTAGCCACAACTGTTTCTTGAATCTCAATGTCCATAGCTGAGTCATCGTTGTCTCCTGGCAGGTTAACACATTCTTGGTTGGCCCTCTGTTTGCTATAAGAGTTCACTGATTCATGTTCTCTCTTCCAGTTGGAATATTCAAGGGTTGCATGTTGAAAACAGAGTCCAAAATCTGCAGTGTGTCCTCCTTGTACTATTGAAGGCAGAGTTTTATTTTCGGAAACCATATTCTCAGCTTCGAATTGCTTCTTATGTATGCTTTACTCTAACTACTTGGTATCTTTCCATTGTTTCTTTCAAGGTTTTGATTTCTGAGACGATTTTGGGGTCACCCATGATGGGTATTAATTTTTCTTTGGCAGAGTTCATTTCAGTGACATGTCTATAAGGTTTTGAGATGGGATTGTATGTGATTATCGACTGTCCTGCCCAAGGATTTTTAATGCTCACTTTGGTCATAGTTATGGTTATCCCATTTTTATAGCGCCAAACTGCTCGAATAAAATGAAATTGGGTTCGTTGTGATACTATAAAAATATAAAATAAAGCAGTAAAGCAGTAAAAAGAGATCAAACATAGTTTTTATTGATTAATAGAAGAAGAGTACATGTGTTAACCTGTAAATCTTAGTTCTACTTGCTTACTTCTATGTCGAAAGTAAATAGTTGGTCATTACTTTCTTCTAGGGTTATGAGTTTTTTTTAATATGTAATTATAGTCAAAATCTAGGTTAGATAATTTCATATTTCACTTAAAGGCAAGAAGAAAATGTTATTCAAAAACTAAAAGACGTTTGGCAGGAAAAAAAGATCGGCATAGTGCTTGAGGTTAAAAAACTTGCTTACTCAGATAAACATCTCCAACATATAACATGTGAAACAATTAAATGAAAACAAATATTGTCTCCACACACCCAAAGTTGACACTCATGAAAAACATGCATTAGAGCATCTCCCCCTTTCATTTTCACTTTTGCTTCATTTTGAAGTAGGTTTTGCTCAACCACTTCATTATTGCTTCAAAATGAAACCATGAGCAGTGTTGCTTCAAATTTGAGATCTTTTGTGCATATCTTCATTTTGAAGATGAACTTTTCTAATTGTAAACTGGTCTTCAACTTTTATTTACTCTTATCTTTTATCTAAATAAATTATATAGGTTAATAATATCCAATTAATTTCAAAATTTGACTATTATTTTACATAATCATATGTTTATATCGAAGAGCATATGAATATTTGATTAAGAATTTTTAACTCCATTTAAAAGAATCAAAGATGAATAAAGTTATTTCTTACTTCTTAACACTTTTGTTAATCACTTATAGAAAAATTATACATATTGTTTTTTTTTTACAAATTAAGATGTTTTGTGTTTGTTTATTCACATTACATAATAAATTTCTTATATTAAAATGTTTAATTTATATGAAATAAAAATTTTGTTGGATTATTGTTAAAACAAAACAGTTAGGTAAATTAAGTAAAGATGAAAAAGTATAAGGTTGTTATTAGTAATTAATGATAAAGTAGAGATAGAATATATTTGGAATATTCTTTTTACAAGAAAGAAATGAAGCAAACCGTTGGAGTGAATGTTGCGTCATTTTTTTCATTTTAAAGAAAATGTACTTTTGAAGATAAAAATGAAGCCAACCATTAAAGATGCTCTTAGTCTAAAAAGCAATTACTAGTGTTTTAAGCTTTAACTATATTTTTACATATTGAACAAAACTATAATTTTCATATTAGAATGATAACAAGTATAGTAAAATTTATTTCCATGATAAGATAAATTTTTGAGAGAATTTTCATCAATATTTTTGGGAAATATTGTAAAAAAAGTTTACTTCTATATTTTCTTGGAAAATAAATGGGAATACTTTGACAGATCATGGTGCATTGTAACAGATAATATTCCATTTAAAATATCATAATTATATCTTACAGATGAAGTATGAGGATAACTATTAATAGTTTGAAGTGGAAATAAATAATCTTTAAAATGGTAATATAAAGTCAAAGATATATTTACTTAAAATGACTTTGAAATTAAATACCCATAGGTAAAAGCTCTCTATAAATAATATACTCTTTCATTTCAAACATATATCATCTTTTAATTATTTGTTAAAAATATTTGTGAGAATGACAAAAGAAACAAGGTCGTCAAAAATACCGATTGTGAAAATGGAGAACGATGCCAACCTTCAAGTTACTTTTTCAAAGAGACAAAGTCTTTTTAAAAAGCTAGTGAACTTTGCACCTTATGTGGTGTAGGAATGGGAGTAATTGTGTTTTCACCAGGTCAAAAGTATTTTCTTTTGGCAATCCAGATGTTAGATCTGTATTCAATAATTTTAAAAATCACAACTATAATCCTCTTATAACCAACGACGGTTTGAACCCAACAATCCAAAATCTCAACAGCTTACTCACTCAGGTAAACATCATTTCTTGTTTCTTCTTTGTATGCTACTATAAGATTATGAAGTAATCTAAAAATTTATACTCAAAGCATCGTTTATAACGGTATATATAAAGTAGATGTATTCTCACACTATGGACAAGACATACGGTCATTCAAATTTTAGTTTTTCTTTAATTATTTTTGTCCAAATTTAAAATGGGCAAATAGTTAAGTTTCAAAAAAAAAGAGCAAATAGTTTTCTAGACTGCGCCAGGATTAAAAACTGATGTATGTTTTGTAAAAATCTCGCTCATGTTTAAAAACACAGATATGTTCTAATTGTAAATTTCCATGGTTAAAGTAATTTGAAAGTTCATTGTTAAACTAGGTTTACTTTATATTCATATGTAAAAGCATTGATTACTTTTGGGGATCTTCTGAATTTTTTCCTTGTTTCAGATTAGTTTTCTAGTTTGAATTTTTTTATTTACTGTATTAAAATAATATATATACATATACATATATATTATTTGGTTTGGTTCGATATTTTCATTTTTACTTTATATGTTTATTAATTGAAAACCATAATTATGTTTATTTTTCATGAAATTTTGTGAATTCATTTTATATGTTTAGAAATGAAATTTATTAAAACATTAAAATAATATACATCTTTCTAAATTATAAATGTATTATTTTCTCTAGCTTATTGAATAATTATTAATTAAAAAGAATATTATCAAAATTTATGACTATTTTCTAGCAAATTATTAATGCTTTAATATTAATAAATAAATAAAAACTAACAAAAAATAATTCGTCAACAGAAAAAAATATTCAAAAATAATTATTATTTTTAAGAAAATCATAAACTAATAAAATCAAAGATTAAAATATCAAAATTATATCAATATGATATCTTATATATATTATTGTTTATATTGTATAGTTCTATTACGATATATTATATTTTGAAGGAAATTTATCCCTAAATACAAAAGAAAACTTTAATTCACTATCTCACTTTTGAACAACTTTAATTCACTAACTATGTCTCTCTACTATCTCTTTAAAAATCTAATTTTCCATTTTTTGGTTATTTGGCAAATAAGCCCATATATTAATCAATCGATTCTTGTTTTTTTTTGTTTAATCAGTGAACAATCAAACTATATATGTATACTACTGTTTATAAGAACTTAGGTAAAACCAAAATTAAACTATATTTTCTATTTCAGTTTGGTTTTACTGTTACACATGATAAAAATCGTTGCAGGAGTTAACAACGCTTGAAATGGAGAAAAAGAGGACGAAAGAGTTGGATGGGATAAAAAATAAGAGAGAAAGAAACTGAAAAATGGTGGGAAAAACCTCCGAATCAACTTGACTTGAATCAAAACACTTGTCTAATTAGTGCTCTGGAAAATCTGAAAACAGCCCCAACACTTGCAAGCAAGTGATCCTCCAAATTATTATGGTGGAAGTTACAACAACATCGTTGGTAGTGGTGGCAATGTCGATCTTTTCGACCAAACAAGAACGTTCGATGGGAATGCGTCCAACTATAATCCCAACATGATTAATTCTAATCATGGACCCATGTTCGGATATAACGATAACAACAATGTTTTTGAACCATTCGGTCCAAGATCCAATCTGAATTTGCCTAAGTAGAACCAGGGTCACTACAAGGATCAAGGTCTGAAGGAAGAAGGACGAGGCAACATAATCCCAATCATGATTTTCCTTCGACGTGGTTATTTGTTTGTCTATTTTCAATAATTTAATCTATCATAAATAGTTATATCTCCAAACTTTAAGTTTTTTAATCTCCAAACTTTAATATATCTATCTATATAAAGTAGATAATCTTTTCTCTAATGCTGCCACCTGAACAAGTAAAGAAGAAAGAGTGACATGTCACCATTTCTCAAAGCCTATCTTTTACGATTTTAGACTTTCATTTTGTGCTCATATATCTCTCATATAAAAATGAAGTGGACAAACCAGACCAGACCAGACTGGACCAGACCCAGCCGCTTCAACTCCTACCTTCAAAATCAGTGTATCAATTTCTCTGCAAAACGTTTATCTCCGTCCACAGCAGCCTCTTCTTATGGATTTCTACAACTATAAGAAAAATGACCCGAGAAATAACCCAGAGATATGAAATTGATTTCTGCTAGAAATGAAATTGATCTCTAGACAGATGGAGCAGTCGGTTCCTTGAAAACCTCCGCCGATGCCGTTACCTTATCTTTCACGCACCATCCGAATTACAGAGACTTGCAATGCTTCAGAACGATGGAGATCATCATGCCGAAACCGATCGTTACATCATAGCCCATGAGCTCTCTTCCTTCAAGCATTGTCCGATGTGTCACAAGGTTTCCCTTGAGCATTGATGCTAGGGTATTCGTTTTTTGACGTTGGGTTCTCTTATATAAGGTGGCTCTTCTTCCGGCGCAGTGGCTCTGTTCTTACGCTCACGTCCACCGGTGTTCGGTCTTCCTCCTCAATGTCATCGACTTTTTCCCTTCCACCATTTTTTTAACAAATCTGTAGTGTTTTTAGTTATAATTCTAGTCTATTTTCGTTTAGCTACTGTTTGTTCTTCATCCCAGAGGTTACTGTTCCGGTTGCCGTTTAGAGTTGAAAATCAATTAAAAAAAGTTTCACAAAAAAAAAACTGCAAGTATGAGGGTGAAGTCGACATAAGTTAGTGTAGCTACGGAATCAGAGAATTTATCATGTGATTTTATGCATCATTATAGACTGTTTCTCATTTCCTTGCACAATTTTTTTTTTCTTTCGTTTTACAGCACATTTATGCACCAAACCAATTCCGTTGTAATTATTATGCGAACCCTAAAAATAAAAAGTTTTAAAGAATGTGATCCATAATATGCAACTGATTCCCAGTATACATATATTACTCTTTGTTCCAAGCATTTTTTGTCATACACAGTTTTTTATGAATAAATATTTTCAAAATTCATCTTTGTCACCAATATTTATTATATTCATGTTGAAGCTGGATGATGACATATCAATATAACACAACATACTAGATAATACTAGAACTATATATCTCATGGATATTTTTGACATAATTCATCCATATTTGATACTTTGTTATTTCGTTATTTCGCTTAATATGTCTTTGTCCAGAAAATATAGCTAAGAAGATTAAGAGTATTAAGAACAAAAGGACCACATAAAACAGTTCAAGTCTTGTCTCGTTGAGATCATCTCCACCAAGCCAACCTGTGATGGTATTGGTGACCTCCACAAGAGCTGTGCTAAGGAAGAAACCAAATGCGGTCGAACACCAGCCCAATGCCGTGCTCATACTCTTCATGTTCGATGGAGCTTCTCTATAAAAGAAATCTAGCATCCCTCCAAATGCCAACGTATCAGCCACAGTTAGCATCAGATACTGACACATCAGCCATAAAACAGATATATTGAAGTCGTTGTGAACCGCTTCATATTTCCTCATCGTTTCCACAATCGCTGCAATCACCATCGAAAGAGATGAAAGAGCTAGGCCAAGTCCGATGCGTTTTAAATTGAAGCTTGGTGATATGTCTGATGAGATCCTTTTGCCAAAATAGTCATATAAAGTTATAGATAAAACCATGAGGATTAGAGTAATAGCGGCCAGAGAAGTCACGGGGATCTCGAAGGAACCAAAGAGTTTTCTATTCATGATCATGCCTTGTTGCACCGAGAAGGTCGATAGTTGTGCCAAGCAGCAGTTCATAGCAATCGTGCTAAAAAGATTGGTAGGAGACCCAAAATGTTCTTGTTTCCGCAACTTCTGTTGCTGATATGTTTTATTCAACATTGTTTTATCTAAGCACCTAACAAAATGGCTTCAAGTAAATATCAAAAAAAAAAAAAAATTATACAAATAATAATCATATGAGTTAGACCACTTACTTCAACTTGGTATGAGAAATGCCCTCGTCTGTAGAGATAAGACTCTGCATCATCTCCTCATCCAAATCAGACTTATTTCGGTTTCGTGAGCGGAGACAATCACTTTTGTGATCCTTTTCAATGAACTTCCAGTAGGAGACTTGAATCGATAAAACGGTAACCCTGCCATGAAAATAAAGAGTGCAAGGGCTAGAATTCCGACTGAGGTTGTAAAGCTCCAAAACCAACCTTTGCTCTCCTCGATGGACACCACAATAGTTACTGCCAAGATGCATCCACAACATATAGAGAAGTAAAACCAATTAAAGAATCTTGAGATCAGTCTTGGATTTCTCCTGTCAAGTTGATCGCCTCCATGGGTGGGCAACGAGGCTTTGATACCGCCAGCACCAAAAGCCATCGCATAAAGTCCCGTAAAAAGAATCGTTGCTTGAAGAGTTGAGGGTGTTTCATCACTCTCAGGCTGGAGCTTGGGGTTATATGATTGGAATGTCAGCAAGATCAGTCCCTACAAAAATGAGTAAACCTTAGAGTTAAAATTAGACTATTCCTTTTAATGTTAAAATACACTATGCATGCGTTTATATGTGAATGTATTCTATAAACATGATAACTCTAACTTAGTAGATCGCAAAGTATTTATATCATCTAAAATATCAATCAATATTAAACTCATGCAAGCTAATTTGGATCTCTTTCTAAAGGAAAAAGGAAGTATATAGACCTATTTAACTTATTGATAATATGAAAGAAATCCATAAGATCAATTAATACTTTATAAGTTTATAAAAAAAAATTTATTACTATTATTTAATAAAGGTTCTTCAAATTAAACTGTTCATTTTATGCTATTCAAATAAAAGATCAGATTCTTTTTCATTTTACCTTTTAGAAAGGGTCACTTCCTAGCTTTTGTTGTAATATAATTGGACTAGTATTACCTTCCGTGCTAACGTGCTAATGCCCGGCACCACTATTTGTATATATATTTATATTAACTTATAATGAAAATAAATTTTATTTTGAGATTTATCTTTTTACTAATATTTTGAGATTTAGTAGTTGTAGACTTTTTTAAAATTGATTTTAATCGAAAATCATTAAAGTATGAAAAGTGAGGGAAATTAGATATATGCACAAGCACAATTAAAATATTCACTTTACTTTTGTAGATAATTGATGTATTTTTCTCTTATGTATATTTTTCTCATTTTCTGTGCTGTATTTATTTATTTATTTTGTTTATGAAAAAGTTAGAAAATGATTGTTAATCCACAACAGTATCACTAAATAAAATAAGAAAGACCAACCTAAAGTCAGGTCTTGATATAAAGTGAGTCCGTTAGTGTTTAGGTTCTAAGTTTTAATTAGAGATTGGGTGGAAGTTTATTTTGGAAATGGGCTTGAGAGAGTAAAATCGATGGCCATTTTGGCCTTTTGATCCAACAACTTCTTTGTTTTGACCCATGAAACTATGGCAGACCCATAGGAAATGACCCAAAACTTAACGACCCACTTTCGACTTTCATGGTTTCTCATGCGGCTGACCCGCTGAAGCTTTTCTTTTTTCTCTGGTGACCGGTTGAGCGGTGACCTGTTACTGCAATTACTTTCCGCCAGTTTCAGATATTTGTGATAATATTATTAAACTAATTTGTGGGTCTTATTAGTTAATGGTAAGATTAACTTAGAACTGGTGGACAACAAAAAAAAAGAACCTAATAGCGAAGATATATTGGTTCTCTGAAGCGGTGGAGGTGCATCCACCGTAACTGAAAACGATGGAAACAATTATCGGTGCGGGCGGCGAGTCAAGCAGTGATGATGGAAAGGGAAGGAAAGTGAATACTGACGACCGTAGAATACAGTATTCTTTATCATAAATTTGGGTTTCCCTCGTTTGCAATTACCTATGGTAACTTTTCTTGGATTGTAGGTGGCTGTAATTCTTGCATTGTCGTTATGGCTGGGAGGTGGATAATGTATGACACGACTTGGGATTTCAAGATAGATAATGATAGAATGGGTAGAGCAATCGATTTATCAAAATTAGAGGTGTTGAGGGTTAAAAGGTAGTATCTTTCTGAGTATGGGCTATTGGGACCGGGAAGTCTCGTGGAAATCGATCTGGCTTAATGATGGAGAGTGATATGGTGGGTACAGGGGCTGCTCCAGGTGAGATAGTAGCGGACCACAGATTTAAGGATTTTCAAGGCTTTACACCGTGGAGACAAGTCTGTCAATCTCTTCGTCACATTCGAGGCGTGTTGCGGAGAAATGATATTTCTTAGTTCGAAAGAGCAATAATGTGCCAATGAATGCACCTTTGGGAGCTCGAGCAAGATGAAGTTGATTGGGTGCAAGTTGAAGCAATTGAAGCACTTTACAAAAGCAAATCTCTGTGCAGGTGGGGCTAATCTGAATCTCAGTCTGGTGGGGCTAATCTGAATCTCAGTCTGGTGGGGCTAATCACAGAATGAGTTCCGACCTAATAAAGAGCTGCGAAACAGGAGAATAACGATGTGTGGGAATGAAGTTGGAGTAGTGAATGGAGGGAATAATGAAGCGCCAAAATGGATTGAATAAGGAAGGTAATTTACAACAAATGTGTAGTGAAGAAGAGATGGGAAGGCCATGTCTTGAGAAGGCAATGGACAAAAGTGAAGCTGAGGTAGTAAGAACCTGGAGCTATGGAGGTGGGCGGTGGAGCAAGCGGGGAAGATGTTATGTCGAAGGCGAAGGAGATGATTACGATTACGACTACAATCAGTGGGATGATTACATTGACGGTTGTGGTTATAAGGGCAACGATGATTTTGAAGAGGGCACACAGATGGTGGACAGTTTGGTGGTAATGGTATTAAGCGTTAGTGGTATTAAGTGGCGAAGTGGGGACTTTGGAAAGAGAGTCTGGGCGGGGTAAGCGTTGTAGCTCGGTGGTAAATCAGACAAAAGCACTTCAAGCAGACACTTTCAGCGGACACTAGCGATGTAGAAAGCGATTATATATCATCCTCGCTGTGGTTTTGGTTAGTTTACCCAAGCAACCCATATCGATGAAGGCGATGGTATTGTTCCGCGTCACGCCAACTAAAGCGAAGCGAGACACCAGGGTGACTGAAGATGATGATACTCCTGTCTCGAAGAGGACACACACTGAGGGTATAGAACGGTTGATAGTGGTGATGTAGTTCTGGATACTCCTCAGAAGAAATTTACAGGCACAACCGTGAGATTGAAACGACGGCGATGTGTTTACTGATCCTCCTGGCGCCTTAACTACAAACTAAGGTGGCGAAGCATTCATGAAAGGATTTCTGTATCAGATATGTACGGATATAATGATGTAGATGGTGGGTATCGTGAAAGGGATGAAACGAGCTGGCAGCCTCGCAAATCGACTTCAGCAAGGAGGACAGTAACATATACGTTGGTAGGGCGTTTAAAGACAAAGGCAGTGCAAGTTGGCGTTGGCCGTCTATGCAATTCGCGAAGGTGAGTACTTTTAAGCTGCGGCATTATGCGCCGAATCTGGCGAAATGCTACGATGCGGAATGTAAGTGGAGGTATTGGCGGTGCAACTTCGGTGAGTCACCAACTTATCTTGTTAGAAAGTCCATTCTTACAATACATGTATCAGATCTTGAGGAAAGTACAGAAAACATGGTGCGCAAAGTGCTTGCAGCTCATTGCGGTCAAAATCTGAGAGACTCTACTGCGGACGTGCTATGGAACTCCCTGAAATATTGCGAGCGAATTCAACTACACATGCTCATACTGGAAGGTTGGAGAGCAAAGGAACTAGCGATTGCGTCAGCAAGGAACAGAGGAGACATCTTACAAGATGCTACCACAGTACTTCCATGTTCGAAGGTTGCAAACCACGGAGCGATAACTGATATCAAAACCGAACTTCGATATAGAAGGAAAAACAAGGTTCAAGTATGCATTCATGTCCTGAAAGCATGCATTGATGGGTGGAAGCACCTGCGTAAGGTCATCGTGGTGGGCGGGGCTTTTTATGTTTGCAAGTACAAAGGTTGTTTGCTAACTGCCAGCGGACAAGATGCTAACAGCAGCGTATTCCCCATTGCTTTCGCTGTAGTGGAAGCGAGAACAAAGAATCTTGGTCCTGGTTTTCGAGGCTATCTACTATTGTAGAAGATGGGTGTGATTTAAGTATGATATCAGATAGATGTGCAGCAATTTTGCAGCCAAAATGGTACCAGCGTGCACACCATGTAATTTGTCTTGTACACCTTCAGCGTAATGTGGCTGAGAAGTATAAGGGTAAACAACGAAGGCTATGGTTGGCAGAGCGGAGAGTCGTTCAAAGTGTCAGAGTTTAATGAGATCATGGAGCTTATTAAACTTACGGATAACAATGTTGGGATTATTTAGAAAATCGATAAGAAGTTATGGGCGTTCACATTTCAAAGGAGACAGGTTCAACATGATGACTTCTAGCGCTGCTGAATCGTTGAACAAGGCTCTTTTGCCAGCTTCGTGATAGTCCTATAATGGCATTGTTTGAATTCATTGGTGGAAGTTGTGTACATGGTTTGAGACCAGGAGATCACGATATCAGTAAGATGAAGGGAATATTCCTGATAAAATTGAAGAAATTCTGGTGGAACAGCTAGTGCTGTCACGGGCCTTCTTGTTTTGCCATGTTCCACATGGAAATTGAAGTTCGCACAAGGCAAGCGGCTTGTTTCACCGTTGATCTGGAAAACCGGACCTGCACTTGCCAATTCCAGATGCTTGGATTGCCTTGCCGACCATGCCATTGCTGCTGCTTCTTATCGTAATATGGAGTAAAACATGTATGTTAGTAAACATCATCTCAAAGAAACATGGGCAGCAGCTGTTGAGGGTATCATACTTCGGTTCAGGATCAAAGGATATTGAAGTGCCAGCAGAAATACTAAAGGTTGATCTTTGTCCACCCATGACCAAAAGAGCGAAGGAAGGCCAGGAATCAACGCGAAACTATCGGCGAGGAGGGTTCGGTAAGACTGCAACCGACTTTAACAAATAAATCAGTGCCCATAGTACATGTTCCAATTAATATATACTTTGTGGTTTTACAGCAGGTAAAATAAAAACAAACAAGTGCTCAATTGTTTTGAGGAGGGTCACAAGAAGAGTACTTGCAAGAAACCGAAGCCATGATCGGTAGGGTACATTTTAGAACAGCGTCGTTCATCTTTTCGAATACCGAAATCTTTGTTTTGGTAACCACAACGTAGCTGTTTTGGATACATTTGATATGGTGTGCGTCATAATCTTCCAGGTGCACATGATTATTTGTAAGGTGTACATGATACTTGATTAATCATTACACCAGGATGGCGTACTTAATACATTATGGTTTTCATATCCTTTAATATTTGTGATAACATATTAGCTGTTTTGGATACATTTGATATGGTGTGCGTCATAATCTTCCAGGTGCACATGATTACTTGTAAGGTGTACATGATACTTGATTAATCATTACACCAGGATGGCGTACTTAATACATTATGGTTTTCATATCCTTTAATATTTGTGATAACATATTAGCTGTTTTGGATACATTTGATATGGTGTGCGTCATAATCTTCCAGGTGCACATGATTATTTGTAAGGTGTACATGATACTTGATTAAAGTGAAGAAATCAAACCTTCACTTGATTAAAGTGAAGAAGTGATCGGAGATCAGGTATTGTGGCTGGTTGTAGTTAAGCAAATATAAAATATTTTAAATAATAAGCAGAAATATTTTAAATTTAAAAGAGTTCAAAATAAAAAGAAATACATTGAAATACAAAATATTTATTAATTATTAAATGAGTGGGAGGTTGCTAGTGGAGTTAGTCGGTCGGTCGAGTCGGTGTCGATTAAGGTCGGTCGTTGCGGACTGACCGGGTTCGCGATCAGGTCGGTGTGCGTTGTCGGAGCGTCGTCTTTTCGGCGTCTCCATGTCCATCCACTTCCGGTAGTCGCGCTCTGAACCCTCCTCCTCGTCGCTGCTTGGCCGTCATAACCGTAACCCTCATCCTCCGGGTCACCTTTTTCACCGACTTGCGTCCCGTTTGCTACTACGTGGGAGCTTGTCGCGGCGTTGCAAGAGCTGGAAGGAGGTGTTTCCAAGCTAAACCTCAACCTCCTCCGCTCTCGAACAGGTCGAGGGGGTGGCAAACTCCTCCTTTTCCAGACCCTGGCGGATCTCTTCCTTCAGCCGGCCTTGGCCAGCGCTATCAACTCCTCCTGGCGGTTGGCGACCTCGAACCTTAGAAGAATCGCCTGTATTTTCACCGACATTTTACCCTGGCTAATATCGTTACACCATTTTTGGAAATGAAAGTATGCAGAAAAGGAAGTTTGCTGAGAAAGGTGTTTGCAGAGAATGTGTGTCGAATGATATTAAATGACAACAATTACTATATATTTAATTATTTTTGGAAGCAAGTTCCATTACTACTCCTTGGTTGAAACCATGCGAATTTAATGGTTCGCGACTCCTCGGTAGAATTAAATCTCCGACTGATTGGACCATGCGGAATAAAGTTGGAAACTTTCTTGTCGTGGCGAGTTTACTTAAATTTATTTTAGCATTGAATCCGTAAGTGTATGGCGTGTTCGTTACCTGAAGAAAGAGATGAGAATACCTTAAGTTCATACATTAATTAGTATAAATATGTATAAAAGATGTCTTCTCCGTGTCAGAAGGTAGCCTTAATTTCAAACTACATTATGAAGCTTACGTTACGAGTGGGTATAATGATGACTTTTGTACACCTTAAAGAGATGAGTAAATATTAGGGATTTCTAAATATTATGTGTTGCATTTATGAATTCAAATGGGTTTCTTTGTTTTTAATCTATTATGGATAGGCCCATTATGAGAAAAACAATTCAAAATAAGTTTGTTTGTTTTTAATCTACTTTTCTGTGCTTAATCTAGTTTGTGCTTATAAAGAAAAAGCATTACACCAAGAATGAGAGTCTTTATGGTGTGTCATCCGTTACCAGTGGGTATAATGATGACTTGTTACCGAAGACACTCTTTCATTGCAACTGTTGGGTTTATCTTTCCTTTTAAAAGAGACTGCTTGTTCGCGAAATACACTCTTTTAGTTCAGTGCGAAAAATCCGTCCACAATTCTAGAATTCCTATATTAAGCCTCAATGAGAGATTGGTGTCATAGTGGAGCGGCGTGCAGCCAATTCTTTTGTAGATCTTTACGAGTCAGCTACTTGCAAATCCTTGTGTGTGCGTTGTCATATGGAGTTGGGGTGTATCGTCGTCGATATTTTCAAACACCCTTTTCATCCGGGTTTTGAAGACAGATTGTTGAGAAGATGCTACGGCGGGAACCCAAGTACATTTTACATCAAGGGTGTAGAGTATTTCTCTGACTTCGATCGCCGAGAAAAGGGATTAGCTTTGTTAAAGTCAGCCGCAGATGCGGAGTGCGAGAGCTCTGTATCGTATGCAATGACTGCAAATATTTTAACTGGCGGGAGGAGTTATTTTCACTCTTCTCCACGACAATCCGTTGGTCAAATAGGAATGGTTGCTAGATCATCCTTGCGGGGGTGGAATTTGGACCATAGCGCCTGGTTCATCACAAAGAGGGAGGAATTCATATCAGCGGTCGTCCCAATGTTCGCAGTTGCCGTGTTCTCCTATTTTGGACCAGGATTGGGATCTATTGAGCATTGGCGGCAGGAAGAGCATGTGTAACAGATGTTTTGGTTAAAGAGGTCGGTATTTTCTCTGAGACTTCAGGCCGACCACGGGTTTCCATCCTTCGATCGTGGTAGTTGGATGTTTGTGAGGTGTACAACGGAAAGTATTCCTAATACTCCGATATATAAGCGTAATAGTTATTTTCTGCATCGCCGTTGCGGTGTACAACCAAAAATATATGGTCCACTTATTCTGAATCTGATAAATTTTTATTGTAATACATTTTGTTAGTACACCATTGTGTAATCCGATAATTTCTTAATAAAAACTGGTTTCCTAATTACAGTGCTTAATACCTAATACAAAAGACATAGGTTCTATCTGATTACTACATCACACTTGTAATACATTTTTATAGTACACGAATACAAAAACGAGTTTCCTAATACTTGAGGTTAAATATTACATATAGTACCTAAAATCGAATATAAGACATAGAGTTGCATAGACTAATATAGTTAACCGCTTTCGAATACAAAGGCAGTTTCAAAATACGGTCGCGTAATACGAATACAAAAACGAGTTTCCTAATACTTGAGGTTAAATATTACATATAGTACCTAAAATCGAATATAAGACATAGAGTTGCATAGACTAATATAGTTAACCGCTTTCGAATTGATCTGACCTCTTCTCCCCTGCGAATTGAAAGATCTGCCTCAGCGCCATACATCCTATGTGGTTCACCAATAAGAGGTTCATCAAGCTGGAAGAGCCAGAATCTCCCTCTGTAGAATGAGTGTTTGATAGATAAAGTTGGGAGAACTATTTTCTTTATCGACTTCAGGTGTACGACACATTTCGATGACCTGGTGGTAAACCAACACACCAAGGTCTATGGGCATGTTTTTACAAGCGCCAAGAAGCGCCTTTATTAAGATCATTGCATCAACATGAAAACCAGGCCAGTTAAGCTCACAGATTTTGTAGAGGCAGAATACTGCGGTAATAGGTGCGTTAGTGAGAATGTTTCCCACCGAGGCGACCAGCGGTTAAGAACGAAATGGCTGCGATAGATCGACATCCACCCAGCTGCTTGACTGTACGTTAAAGGAGTCATAAAGAGTTGATTGATGCGACGGGGTGAAATCAGCTTGGCGTCCCCTATATAAGCGCCGTCTTCGGCATTATTTAAGTTGAGATACATTCTAACTACTGCGTGGGCAGAAAGGCCGAACATGCAATACAGTGTACATCCATCCACGATTATCGATTATTGTGCGGCGCTTCAGCAAAGCGGGATCATCTAACGCTAACATTCCTGAACTAAAACCCTCGTATGCATAATTGTTGATACTACGAAAGCTCTCTTCAGTTACATGCCGCATAGACCATGGGTTTGCCACTGGTGGGCGGCGACGAAGAACCCCGAGTTCGCTGGTAATGTCATAAACTGAGGCTCATCATCCCCATCCTCCGATGAGGAACTTGAAAGGTTAGGACTTGGGCTCACGGTATTCACGATTCGGCGACGATTGGGCCTTGAATGTGAAAAGGCCATCTTTAGGGTTTTGACTTTAGGACTTGAAAGGTTAGGACTTGGCTGACGGTTTTATTTTTATTTTTAATCGGAGCGAAGATAAGGAAGATGGTTAGAGGAAATACAGTACAACTTTCTAGAGGAGAAAGTAGAACTTCGAGCACTCAACCATCACGTCGGTCATTCAACACAATTAATGAGAAATGGTTCAGTCGCCACACAAGCATTATTTTCTTGGACTTTGGGCCTAATATGTTACAATCAATTAAATTAGGCCCATATGCATGTTGTGTTTCACACTTTTTGAGGAAGGTGTCACGGACTTTTGAATGCAACTTCTACCCAATCGTATAGCTGTTACCCCTATAAATATAAACCAACCCACAATTGTCTTGTTAAGATTTAAGCCCACAAAATGCCAGAATTCCCGATATTAATGCTCCAGGTGAGGTCCAGGCTTTGGTAGTTCAGCGTGTGGCACACAACTCTTTTCAAGACTTTATAGACTCCGTTATGTCATGCAAGGCGTCGAGCATTGGCAGATGAGGATATGGGCTATGCTTCTTTTGATTTGTTTAAGCATCCTTACCGTTGCTTCAGGGTCGAAGTAGTTTGTTGCGAAGATGCTTTGGGAGGAAATCAAGTACTCATACATTAAGGGTGTTGAGTATTTTTTCGAACACGGCGTCCGCGAAGGGGACTTGCGCTTATTAAGGCTGCTGATGCAGGATCTGGCGGCGTTGTATACCTATGCAATGACAAGCTATACTATGGCGATGAGGAATACCTGTCTCGATTCACAAGATCATCTCTTGCGAATCGGGCGCTGATACGAACACAACCTTATTGGCCTTGGGAACACTGGCCTGCTTCGTTAAAAGAGGAAGAGTTCATATTAAAATTCATTCCGTTGTTCTACAGTTGCCCATGTTCTCCTTTAAATCCACAGGCGTTGGTGTCATTGGGACATTGAGGCCACCAAGGCTGAAGACATGTGTAAGTCATGCCGGATTAAAGAGATGAGTCTTTTATCTGGCGACTTCACGCCGTCCACGGTTTTATGCACTTTTATCTATGGGAATAAGGGTTGTTTTCCTTAATGTTTTACAATGCATACACTTATACATTTGAATTATGAATCTTCTTAAATTGTTGTTTTGTTCTATAATATTAGACTCATATATATGTAAAATAACAATATATTTTAATACAATCGCTTGGTATTTAACTCACAAAGTATGGCGCACTAATCGTTACTCTGACATTATTAGGTTTCTTGGTGGGATAATAACTTTGGTATTTAACTCAGCGGTTTCACTAAATCGTCTATTTAAGTTGGAAAATACATGATATATCTGAAATACATATTCACGGTAGAATATAAACAGTGATCAAATAATCTAAAAGTATGGCAACTCAAGTTCTCCCAACTCTTCCCGACGGTGTGTCCAAAATCATTGAGCTGAGGAGTCAGTATACAACCTAACCCGGTTGGTTGCGGGCTGGCTTGATTCGCAGCACTTTCGCCTGCGAAGCGTTACGTCTTAAGGCGTCGCGATGTTGCGAAATGGTCTTATGCGTGACTTGTCAAATGCAGCGAAGGTGGTAAGTTTAGGGCTTTGCATCTAAAATATTAGCGATGCTGGTAACACAGCGCAATCTACGAAGGTCTCTAAAGGGCACCGACAAGCGAAGGACTTCATGCGGTATTAAAATCTTGGAACCAAATATCCCAAACCATGACATGTCCACCTTGGCTGTTGGCATTTTCAATGTTTGTCTTGGGAAGAGGAAGCCGCCATGATTTTCCGCCAGTTCGCATCCTATCACTACGACACAATCGAGATGATTGTAGAAGTAGGAGAATCCTCTGATGGCATTTGGAGCGTTTTGGCGTTCGACCTCAACATCAACAAATATGAGGATACTTTCAAGTTCCGGATGATTTAATAATTAAGACTCCAAGGTGCTTATATGGCCATGATTACCGGCGTGAAGACATTTACGGAGGTTCTTGCATAAGCTGCGAGCTTTTGGTTATCGTCAACATTTCTCAAATTCTTTAAAATAAGAAGTTGGATCGCATCAGGGTTCCTATAAAATTTCCTCTCAGTGGCCAGAGGTGTGCATCTAAAAGACATAGGGTTAATGCTGTGTAAAAGCATCACTATATGGGGTGTCACGTTAATGTAAAACAAATTATGTTGTTAGGGTGTACACCTCATCTTGAGCGAGCGTCGAAACTTCTTGTCTCTATATATGTTGTAAGGGTGTACACTTTTATCTATGTACATTAATGTACACCTTTTGTATACATCTGTACACCACGTTCCTTATGATGAAATTTATATATGCGGTTATACAATAGGGTAACACACCGTACATGCGATCGTTAGGGAAAATACAATAGGGTAACACACCGTACACACACAAACTTAATAATAGACCATGGCGAAAGAGATATTTCTTTACAGCTTTAGAAAGCCATTGATGATGTCTTCTTGAATGCATTTTCATTAGTAAACGACTTGCGATGTTCTTCTTCAATTCCATAATAGTCTCCTCTTTTTGCGAATGTTGTTCCTACCTTCAAGCAAAGCTCTCTTTTGCCATCCATAAGGGCTTCCCTCATCGATCCATTGAAAAGCGACAATCCAGCGAGTCTAACAATTAACAAAATGAGATTGTTCCCAAAAACTAATATATATGAGGCAACCACATTTTAGGAAATACCTTGTATCGTTCACACCCATAGAACCTCTGAAGCAGTTTTAGTCTGTCCAAGATTGAGCCTTCTTAGCCGACAACCACAGTCACAAAGCACAATGCTTTCTTTAGCCTTACCCTTTCCCTTATGCCTCGATCCACGAAATCCATCTCTCTTTCTCCCATATAATATCTCCCAAAATCACAGTCTCTCTCTCCCCTCTTTCTCTATCTCTAGCCCTTTGAAGCGATAAAACCCTAATATAAATTAGATCGAAAAAGGAAATGATAGCATCCAAATACCGGTCGGTTTGTGTCAGTTTCAAGCAGATTCGAATACTCGGATACATCAATTCTCCTCGTCGCGGGCACTTTAAATTCAATTTTTGAATCTGATTGTTTTCGCTCCATTATAAAATTTTCAAAATCTGAAAAATGAGCATTAATTGATTGATGAGACATATCACAACTTTTTGATAAATAGAGCAAGGTCCCCTTTTATATTTCACCATATTTGTTTCCAATTCCATCTCTCGTTCTCTCTAACTCTTTAGAACAAAATGTCTAGAATGTCGATGATGATAACTACAGCGACTCTGATGGGTGGAAATTATATATGAACATGGTACTTCATGATCGCCCTCTGATCATGGAATTCGGATAGTTGTCCATCGCGGAAGCCAGATACTTGATAGAGATCTCTAAAGGCGGGGCAGACATTGGGAAGAAATACTTTGTATGCAAGGATTTCAAAGATGCGTTGTAAAATCCAACTTCTAATTGTTCCCTTTCATTACATACTTATGCAGACATGCTATTTCCAGGATGATGGCTTGCAGAGAAGGAATGGAGCGAGGCAATTGAAGATGAAACCAGTTTAAAGGATAAAGTTGCTGCCAGCGAAGCCGATTTGTAGCTTTGGTCCACTTGAGTTTCAGGTGGATATGATCAAAAGATTCGATCTGCTTAACATTGCACACCTCGGTTACCAAATCGATGAAATCGAGAAGGTTTTGAAGAGCGCTGATGACATTGCACAACTTGGTTATCAGTTCGGCGGGATGAATGAGCTTGAAAAAGCGAAGAGAGATTGCAGACCTGAAGGACATAATTAAGAAACTCTAAAATGTAATAATTCTCCATGTCTCACGTGTTCAGTTAGGGAAAAGCACTTGTTATGCATACGGTCGTAGTTCTCCGGCTCAGTAATCATAACTCTTGTTTTATCGGTAATGTCTTGCCAAATCTTATCTACAAAATGTTTATGTGGTGTGCATCTTTATTACCAGGTGTACCACAAATTGTTGTTTTGGTGTGTATCTTTATCAGTCTAATGTCTTGCCAAATCTTATCTACAAAATGTTTATTTGGTGTGCATCCTTATCTAAGGTGTCACGACAAATTGCCAAAAGACACTACGTTCCATTATATCGTTACAATGTAACGATGCATTTATCCACCAAAGCCTATGGTTTGAAATGGTGTACAGTGATTGTTTTAGGTGTGCGCTATTTTTATAAGCACAAACTAGATCAAGCACATAAAAACAGCACACATAATTATAAGAGTACCATTACGTTTAGCCGGCGTTCAGCGAGAAAAAAGACATAACTAACATAATTTTTAGTTTATTCATTCACAACCTTAACTTTCCCAGCGAATTCTTCATAGCAGTCCATTCGCACTGCTCTCGAAATTGTCGACATCGTTGTGCGTGATCCGACTCATCTCCTCCGTCCCAAGACCAGCAGCATGCATCTCAATGAACTTAGCAGCACATGGACCACAGTTGCCACCTTTGGTTGTGATAAATACCCTCAGCAGCGTATCCATGAGTAACATCGCATCCCATCTTTCACGATATGAACAAAAGCCAGCATACTTCTCTAATATATGCAGCGGCTGGATCAGTGGGCCTTAAGTATTCATCGACCTCCATTGCTGTTGTGACCGAAGGAATCATATATCATCACTTGAGAGTCCTTCAGATCAATGCGTAGCCAACCCAATGGTCTCCACCCCAATTCAGCCGGTTGCATAGGCGGTATAGACATGCGACCAAGTTAACTTCATTGATTGCCATCTCCTCTTCCTGTCACATACTTTGGTATGTTTGGCCCCATTCGAACTTCAGCTTATCATTGGCAGCTTCAAACTCAGACCAGTATGACAGAATGGTTTTAGTAAAGTACTGATCGAAAATGACAATCCGTCCTTGTGAAGATGTTTCCCAGAGCGCCTCCACAACATATTCATTAGGACATGCATGTGTATTACCTTGAAGATATGAAAAACAATTACTTACTGGCGCTATCGTAAATTGGATAAACATAAGCGATGGTGTGCAGCTATTTCACATTATTGTAAACGCGTCAACAAAAGCGGGGAGATTATTACCTCGTCGATTGAACCATTTACGAGGCTCAACCATGTCGAAAGAACCGATTGTCGACGAGTGACGGTATTGATCTGGAAAGTCCTGCAAATTCAACCCACGAAAAGAACTTATGCGGGTGTATATATATAACCTAAAAAGCGAGATAGGACACTTACGAATCGGTGTTTTCGGACAAAGCTGTTCGAACTCCTCAAACACAGCAGAGTCTGTCTCCTCCATCGGCTTATACTCAACCTTTTGGCTATCAAACAACTTTTTCAACCTAGGATGGAAGCCGTACACTCCGTCGGCTTCTGGATCTCTTAGCTGCCGTTTACCAGCACCGAACTTGGAGTCCTCTTCGGCTCGAACGGCTGATCCTCTCGCAGCTGTCATATCGCTTCGTCGGCATCAACCGGAAGCCTGTATAAATAGTCACATCAACAATAGGAGAACGCTTTTCTGAATGTTCTCTCCGGACAGGGATGCTATGTTTTCTTCAGTCCCCATTACAGAGGATCGAGATCCGCGTTCATGCCTGTTTTCCTCCTGCTGACTATAGTCCACATCGGTCGGTAACCGCTTCTGGGCGAACAGCATTTTAATGTTAAAGAATGCACACCAGAATCCACCATAACTAGAACCACCGACAATACCTGAGCGCCGCTCACTTCTCGGTGCTGGCGCCGGGAACAATCGTTTCCTGCAAGCGAAGGCGATTAATTTTGGATTCGGATGTACACCAACTAAGAATCCACCATAACTAGAACCACCGACAATACCTGAGCGCCGCTCACTTCTCGGTGCTGGCGCCGGGAACAATCGTTTCCTGCAAGCGAAGGCGATTAATTTTGGATTCGGTGTACACCAACTAAGACATTACGAATACCTTATGTGTAGGATCTTCTAAAGGTTCAATCGTCCGTTCTCGACAGACTCCTCGTTTTGCGGTGCTGCATGAGGCAGTAAGTTGGATGCGAAACTTGGGTGTACAGCGAATAGGGAAAAAATTTAAACTACGTGCCTCTACACTCAAAATCAGGTGGTGCGTCTTGAGCGAGTGACAGATTTGTTGTGTCCAAGACGATCACCTTCCTGCAAAAATGCGGTTAATCGCGGTGTTTGAAGTGTTCACTTCGGTCGATGTAACCTTGGCTTTGGAGTCAATTTAGGTCCCGTGGGGATGGCATGAGCACGCCAGAGCGGACTATAGCGGTGCGGGTTTGTTTTCTCCCATGCCAGCTGGGGAGCCGCCCTCCAGCCATAGCGGAAGATAGGCGGTACCTGCAATTTGTCACAAGAACAACACAGCAGCCTCAATATTAAATCGTCGTATTAGGGAAATACACCAGCTCAATCTTAAATCACACTGACCTCGGTGGTAACACATCACGGTGGGGCTGAACACATAAGGATCCTGTACGGATGAGGGCAGTAGATGGTCTCTCGGCTGCTGATCATCCTCCCAGCGGTGGATTAAAACCGTGCTACATTGAGGTAAAAAACACAACTATCGAACACATTACCTGATCTATCAAATTTGGTGGGTGGGTGGCGTCAGCGCATGGTCGGTGGGTTCTTCGTCGGTGTGCAAGGTACACAGGAGTCATCCGCACACTAACGATTAGCGGCGTACACCAATTAAACACAATGAACCAGTGATTATAAGATGGCGGGAATGGTACGTCCAAAGTTGCTGCAGCGACCTTTGGCGGATACTTTTCAACCGGTCCTCTCAGCAGCTGTCTGTCTCCGCTGCCTGCTGCATAGCGAATACGGATGAGTTTTACAACTGAAGCACTTCGCAACCGTTTTCTCCTCTTCCCACTCTGGTTAGGCCGTGGTTTAAGGCCACTACTCTCGAGGAGGAAGTGCGTACATGATTATCGTCGCTGCTTTCCTCTTAGGCTATTCTGATGATTCTCGGGCAAACCCAAATCCCTCATTATGTTTCTCTCCATCTCCTTAATCTGGGTTGAAATCTTCTGCGTACTCGCGCTAAATGCTTGCATCTTCTCTTGCATCTTCTCATCGTACACCCATTTGAGCAAGGAAAAACCGCTGGCTCACTGTCTTCATCCGATGATATATCTTGAATTTTAACATCCGCTGCGCTGCGATGCAAATTACGCCGATGTGCGGGATTGGGTACAGGGTTCTCTTCCTCACACTGGTCGGCACCGTGTCTTGTCATTAGAAGCGAAGGAGGTGTCTCCGCCGGAAAGTCTTCAACTCAAGCGTTTCTCCACTCAGGTTTCTGAAGGAAGTAGCAGGTGTCTTCAACCTCGTCCAACAAAAGCGGCGTTCCTCCTCGTGATGGCGAAGGAGATGGTAAGCTGCAGCAACAAAAACAAAAAGGTAGCATAAATTGGGAGACAGCGTTCCGCGGTATGAAAATCGTGTTAGCTAACTTACGCGGATCATTCTCCGCGGCCACGGCGTCCTGCACAGTAAGAATGGTCAGCGGGTTTTGCGCAAGCCGCCGGGTCATCAAAGAAAGTTGCGGTGGACAAACCGGCGTGTATCTTTTCAAGCGAGAGAGGAACACACTCAAAAGCGAACAAGCTGCGAGCGGAAAACCATAGGCACTGTCGTCTTCGAGACAGCGGTCGCATCGTCTAAATAGGATTGGGACTTCTTCGAGACGGAGGGTAGAAAGCGAGGAATTGTCACCATGAAAGACTCTACACCCATGGATCGCCAAAAACCTCTCAACATCGACAGCATTACAGCGTGCCACCAGTCGGTTTAAGACTTTTGTTATTGCAGCGAAGACCATCAACCAAAGCGATCAGCGCCAAAGGGCGTTCCAATCAGCAAGATGTCGGTTTCTCAACATCTCCGATGCGTCGGGTACTGTTATCGAACAGCGTCGCGGTATCAAAAAGCGATTCCACATCGTCTTTATGCGTAGTTTCACCAGCGAGAATCCTCAACGCCAGCTCCGCGAGTTCAAGCCGTTACGTCGGTATTAGTCCAGCGAAGCGAATAGGAGTGGTTCGCGAAGGTGAACCACAGTTTATTAATAGCAGCGTGATCCGCGGCTGTCGGCGAGGAGGCTACCAATTAGCTTGGCGAGTTGTGGCAGCGACGGGAAGCTGAAACGGTTTACAAAGCTGGGAAGCAAGCAACTTCGGAGGATGGCGGGGTAATCTTTCAGACTTCCGCAACCTCACCGATTACGTTTGCTTTTGAATATATGTTCAAACGCGGTTTGCGGGATATGCACCGGCGAAAAGTCTGGTAGGAAATGCGAAGAAGATGAACCGATATGGACCTCCTCGCTGGTCATCTGATCAGATTGACTACCATCGAAGGAGAAGCTACAAAACAGAAATGAACCATCATAAGGCAAGCAGAATATAAACAAAAGTTCCGACAACAGCAATAGATCTTAGAGGCATGACAAATCAAGCCATTCTCCCGCCTCGATGTCGTATGAAGTTCGAGAGAAAGAACCATAGACAGACCTGGAAGCGTTAGCGTCCGCGAGAAGCAAGGCTTCCGTCGATCGGCTCCGACTTCGGCTGCAATCTCACTCCGAGATCCCGAGACTGACTTACCACCATCTCTCTAAGATAAATGCTAGGGCCTTACGATGTGGCGATGAGAAAATATCAATCGAAATCAAAAGGATTAGCCGATTTAGGTCTTCGGGCAATGAGAACAGGAGAAAGAAAGTAAAGATTCTTTTAGTAAAGCTGATTATTGCCACACGATTAAACACCATGTGCAGGTAAAAATGAAGTTAATGAGGCAGGCGTGTCTCGGGAAGCGGGACAGTCCACAAAAGCTTCGCCGCGGGGAGACAAGGAGTGGCATACTCGTTAATAGTCAAGGGGAGAAGGGAGCTTTTGTATTTGCGGACGAGTTTGTATGGGTTCATAAAAAACACCGACCCATCTTTGCAAATAAAACATTCCAGAACCAAAGTGCAAATATATAACGAAAAGCGACCAAGTAGCCAATTTTCGATATAAAGTAGACATGAGTCTTTGTTTACCTTCATATTTTTTGCTCACATTTTGATTTTTATCTTCTTGTTGTTACACATTTTCCTTTTCTTGTAGTGCTTCTCAAATTGAACTGTCTTGAAACGTACTTTATGGTGAGCTTCTTACTTTCCTTACTTGAGTTACCACCACCACAACAAATAATCATGTTCCAGCAAATTGAAAACTAATGTAATCCATTTGAAAACATAATTGACCTAATTTAGTAATTTACCTTTTACTGTATAAAAGTACATCGATTTACCAATACATAGATTAACAAAAGAAAGAAAAAATTTTAAGTAGGTAAGAGGAGAAAAATGTTTATAAGAAAATGAAAAAATATGATTTAAGTCATAAAGAGTCGGGATGTTTGAGTCTCACTAACCAGGAATGTAGCTTTCATTTGTCAACCTTTGCCGCGAAGCTTTGCCATAGAAAATTTCCATTTTCTTTTTCTTCTTCAATACCTGAACTCGGAACCAAACACCTATCGCTATCCTCATCATGAAACAATCTGAAACGGGTTGAGAGAGAACAATCAAGCACGTGGTCTTACTGTACCTGAAAGAAGAAGGAAAGCCTAGAAGCAAGCAACTGATCGACCTGGAACTGGGATGACAATTTACTCAAGCAAGTCTCCACATCTCCAAAAACCTAACAGACCCTGTCGGGCTTCCTAAGCGGATCCTTGCTCGATTCCAGAAAACCTGATCAAACCATAAGTTTCTCACCTTTACATGTCGAGCCTGAAGCCCTAAATTTGGCTATAGAATGTATGATCACATTTGAAAAGCGTTAAGTAGCATTATCTGATTATTAAAAATGGCGAAGATGGTTTTGAACCAATTGAATGGTCTGAATTCTCAAATCCTCTAGAGGATTAGGTCTTGAGGATGTAAAGAGTTTTTCAACAAATTTTTATAACACTAATTATTCCATATATAACACAAGTGCTCCTATGAAATTTTCATATAGCTTTTATGTAAATTCTGAACTACCAATTTGATTATTTTCTTTATTCTTGATTATTTTATTGTCGATAAAAGTTAAATCATTTATAAATAAACATGAACGTTTTCAAGAGTGTCGTAAGATATTTCATTTGAAAAATAAAACCTTTTCTTCCTCTTTTTATCTCATTATTGTTGATATATTAAAGCATATTATCATGATCAAGAAAACAAACTATTCAAGTTTACCAGATTATGTAAGTTTACCAGATTATGTATTTTGATATATTTATAAAATTATTGTATCGATTATGCCCGGTCACGGGCTTGGGCTGGTGGAGTGGTTTACATGGTGGGCCGAAGTAGCGGATGATCGATTACCCCTTGACATTATTCGGAAGGTATTCCAAATTGAATCGAGCAGATGTGAATGCGGCTTTCGAGCTAGTCCACTCTGTTCCTCTTGGGACCGACTGGATCAGCCGATAGGGTTTATCAAAAAAAATAAATAAATATATATATATATATATATATGAATATATATATATATTAGTATGAACAGATCAACAATATATATAATGATTTTGAATAGTTATATAGACTATTTAATGATTAGAAATATCATTTTGAATTTTTTTTGTCTATCAACATTGCATTATATAATTCTAAAGAGGCCAGATGGCTATATAATACACTTTACTAAAAACATAAAAATTAAAAATCATATATATGTTTACTTTTCACGTAAGAAAATATTATACATTTAATTACAAGCATTCTAACCGTTAGCAAAAGTATTACAGAATACTGATAATTAAAACATATAAAATAGGTATAAAACTTGCATAGAAACTCAATGTTCAGATAAAATAGAACTAACAAATCTAGAACAACAATGCATATTGGGATTAAAAAAACAGTACTAAAGACTATTTGAAGTCCAGGAAGGAAGGTTACGTATTAAAGGTCCGGGATATTTTACTGATAAAAATAAAAGTAATAATAATTATATAGAAACGTGAAAATTTGCATAATCTAGTTTCAATTAATAGTTTCCATTCAGGTAGCAAATCTTGTAGCTTGAAAACATGACTTTGAACATTCTTTTTGAGATTACAGTTTCATATGGTCCATCTTTGCAATTACATCATCTATTGGTATGTCGCTGTTGTAGGTTTACGTATCTTAATAAGCTTGCAGATTAGTAGATATATGTGTACGTGAGTAAAGTTAAGACTTGTATTGTGCAATGAAGTTTTCTCATAGAATTTTAGTTTGGAGGAAGAGATAAGTGGGGACAAAAGAGAGGAAATGTCAAACAGCAAAAGAGCTGTTTCGTATTTTACCAACAGTTTTCGATTTAATAAGAATGCTGACAGAACACTACGCATTTATGTGTGGATACAAATTCTAGTTTTTATTTCTGAAAATAAATATTGAAAAGAGACTGTGTTGGAAGAAAATACAGAGGCAGATTGCAATTTGTCTGCATGCATGTATAGTCTTGTCTCTTAGTTTGTTTTCTCAATATTTTTTATTTTATTTTTGTTTTCTCAATATTTTACAAAGAATGAAAAGCTAAAAAAGGAAAAAAAATCAAAATAAAAAGGAAAAAGAAAAGCTAAAATAATCGAAAAGTATAGTGTACATGTATATCAGTATATCACATCAAATATTGTTTCAGTTGTACTAATTATTCATATAACCAGTTATGCTGGTATCACGTGGTAGACTAAACAATAACTACAAGGATCAAAACCAACATTAACTGCAAGGATAAGCCTCGTGATTTTTTCTTCTTCTGAATATCTTTTGAAAACTTGTTTAGTATATTAAATTTTGGTGCTTTTCGATCATGAGTTCATGACAGTTGTGTTGTAATTAAAAAAATTACAGTTGCGATAGTCAATTCGTTATGAAATACTAGCTTTTTGGAATTAAGATATCTAAATATTATGAAAGTTCAAAAAGTACTGTACGTTTACGTTAGCCCAACTGCCCAGTAAATCGGAATTTAATTATATGAACTGAATTACAGAAACATCAAAGTTCCGTAAGCTGTAGAGGTTTTCAGTTGAATTTTTATTGGTAACACATAACTATTTTCCTTTTGAACACTAGTAACACATAACTAAAACGAAATTTTTAGTATCGGTATTTCTAAATGGGTCCGTAAATATCCTTTGCCCCAAGAAAAATGTGTATTAAGCAAAAAATATGTGTATCCAGAATCAAGAATGTTGAGTGAGAGAGAGAGTACACAAGGCTTTAGAGCCTATGAAACTAATAGGTGCGAATGCTAATGCATGCAATGTTTTTGCATGCAGACATCATAAAGTCAAAATGCTCAGTTTCTGGAGATTCTAAATTAGCATATGTCAACGTTACACAATATAAAACTGTGATTAACAATAATTAATTTGTTTTCATTTTGATTACGATGAGAACAAATTAGAACAAATTTGTTTTAAAAAAAACAAATTAGAACATGTATAGCTACTGACTACGTGTAACTTGTATGTTTCACATGGTTGTACAGATTTACCTACTTATCTATGTAAAGATTGGAGAAAATTTACTCTCTGTCATTTAATATAATGTGTCAACGTCATTCTGTTGAGAGAAGTGAATGAATCATAATAAAGTAATTATGACATAATCATTTAAGTTTCTCCTTCCATCATCTCTCCACATACATGCATATATATCTCACACATATACACATAATTATTCATTCCAGGTCTTGATATCACATTCTGTGGATCTTTATCGTCTATTTTCTTTTTTTGTGTGGTGAAAGGTCTATTATTATTTTGTAAACGTGAACTATCATTTCTTTCTTTTTTAGTCTTTATACAGAAAAAGTAAAGAAAACTGATTAATATTTGTGTTTTCATGTTCGTACAGAGACAGAACGGCAATGTCTTCGTTCGTGAATTGTATAAATGAGAGAATTGTACAATACTCCCTCTGTTTTAATTTGTAAGTAGTTTTAGATAAAAACACTACTATTAAAAAATCTATTAATTTTAAAAAGTAACATTTAATACATGAATTCAACCACAGAGGCACCATAGAAAATAACTTAGGGACAAAGGGCGTAAGCGTAGAAGTCTCTTTAAGCTATTCTATCTGCTGATTTATTACCACTCGAGGATAGTACACCACTTCAAATTCTCCATTTGCTGACAGAGTTGAAGATATATCCTGTATGATGGGTTCATGCACTGGCCAGACTTCCTCCTCGCCATTGAGCATTCTTGTCAACTGCAGAGAGTCTGTTTCAATAAGAACTCTTCTATATCCAAAGCCTGCCAAAGTTTGAACGGCCCATCTGATTGCTTCTGCTTCTGCTTCTATCACCGATCTTAACACTGCCATTTTCTTCACCCCAGTCCACACTAACAGCCCTCTATGATCAGCATATAACCATCCAGCTCCAGCCTTTCTAGATTCCTTGGACTCTGAGCCATCTGTATTACATTTCAAAGTCATGGAATCCGGTGGAGACCATTTAATTTCAGGCTGCAAGTGGGATCCTTAACCTTCTCTTTTTGAACCTCAGTTCTACTCTTCCATTCCAGCACATCCTCCCAAACCTTCTTGACTGTTGTGGGCGCATTATAGTCTTTCCCTTTCATTCCTATTCTTCCACAATCTCCACAACATCCATGGCACAAAACCATCCACCTCCTCTTTTGGATAATCTTTTTCTGATTTAAGACCAAAAGATATTGGCAAACAAAGATTCGACCACTCACCAGCTGAAGGGATATGAACCTGCGCCATTGCCCACATTAGTCTAGCATAAGGGCACAGAAAAAGTAAATGATTAAGCTCTCCGCCTCTCCCCACATCTGCTGCAAGATTTATCTTTACCAATATGCCTATCGCCATGTTTTCAGCCACCGGAGGCGTTATTGAGACATCTCCATAAGAAATGCTTAACTTTGGGCCTGGTTTCTAATTTCCACACCTGTTGATAGTTAAATGATACTTAAAAAATAGTATCAGTAGGTCAAATAAAAACATATTTAAGAATTGTGAGTTAACTTCTCCTATACAAACATCTGTTTCTGAAACTATTAAACTGATAAATATTGAATATTTAGTGAATAAAAGCAACTTACTGATCAGGTGTGATTAGATGTATAAGTGGCTACCTGTTTTCACTTGTCTTGTAGTTTGGTACATAGTCACATAATCACATTGTCAAGGAAACTATAAGAAAGGATCTTTTGATCTATCGTCTACAAGGTCAAAAATGAAAAAAAAGTGGGATAGTTTATGCTCTTACATCACCAGAAGACTTTTGAAATCAGTGATTGAAAGTGAAACCACACTAATCATGTTCTGAAATCACTACAAGTAAACAATAGACTTTCGGTGGACATAATCTTCAGGAATCCGTTGGAAAAGACCATTCCGACAGATTCTCCGTGAAATTGGTCTATTTCCTTAAAAAATTGTTAGTAATCTCTGATGGATTCATGATGATTGCTTGGAAATTTCGTTGATGAATATGTCCAATCGAGAATTGTTCATGAAATTTATCGAATTTTTGATGAACTAGTCGATCAAAATTTGTTAGAAATTTTCCGTCGAGGATATTTAGATAATTTCAAATTTTATAATTTTAAATAAAATTGTATAAATAGAATAAATCTTTTAAAATAGTATTTACTAACACTTTAAACCTTCAAATTTGTGACTATCATTTTAGAGCATGATTAACCACAGTCTCTTAGTAGGGTTCTTAACTCATGATTTGACATTTTTTTACACTTTGTGAAGAGATTGAAATCTATATCTCTTATTTAAGAGGCGGTTCTTAGTTTTTCTTAGTTAAAATCTAAGAAAGTTAAGAACAGATCTAACTTAGAACCTTACGACTAAGGGCCGAGGTTAGACCATAGTAGTTTTGAGATACAAATGTCAAATTTACTATTTAAAATACTAGTCGAAAAAATTTAAAGAATTCTAAATTTTATGAGCGTCCTCATCAGAAAACAATGTTTAATTTTTTGAAACAATTGTAAAGATAGTTCACAGTTATGGGACACTTTCGATTATATAAGGTAAATGTGGCCGTCATTATTAATAAGTATTATTACTTCCTACATCATTAACATATGACTGTATGAGAAGGTGAAAACTACCTAAAAAACTGAAAGTGAAAACTATAGTTATCGAAAAGAAATATCCATGTATACATATACTATATTCAAATTTGCGAGTAGATGCGTTTTATTTAGAGCATATGGAATGGGGCAGTATCAATGTAAAATGCATTAGACCATCTTTATTGAGGATCTTATGGGGGTTTTAGTTTAATTAGAAATTTAAAAAAATGAAAAAGGCAATTATCATAGAGACATTTCTTGTCTTCTAATTAAGATCGTCTCTTATGCGAGGGAAAAATTACTTTCTCGAAGAACAAAATCACTTTGTTTCTCTCACGACGATCGTCATCCTTGGGACTCAGCAGCGAGAGTGAAATCTTATGGAAACCAGAAGCGAGGAGCTTGTTTGAGTCCATATAATGATTCCTCAATTGAGTCCATATAATGATTTCCTCAAAGCGACATACTTTAGTAGGATCCAGCGTTTTGAAACCGGTGGAAGTGTCATATATACTTCCTCTTCCAAATCACCGTGTAGAAAGACATTATGAGCGTCAATTTGGTGAACCTCCCATTCTTTTGCAGCAGACACACTAAGAAGATGCGGAACTGTGGTGATCTTAGCAGCGAGGCGAATGTTTCAGTATAATCTGTTCCCTCTTTTTATGCGTTCCCACAAATCACCAGCGAGCTTTGTAGCAGCTCAAAGAGTCCGTCAGCGTTGAACTTTAATTTATACACCCATTTGCAATTAATAGCCTTCTTGCCAGGAGGTAAATCAGTGATATCCCAAGTGTTATTAGCCTCCAATGCCTCAATCTCTTTCTGCATTGCCGCACCACTCTGTTATCGCGAGCTGCATCTCTGAAATATTTGGTTCCGTTACTATCGAGAGCGCGCCATGAAGCATAATATGATTTGCTGAAAAACCAGAGTCAGATAAGCATTGTTTTATAGGGTTGAGAATTTTACCAGAGACCATAGTGAGGAGATTGAATCAGAGACCAGATGAAAGCATCAGTGAGAGGGTGTACATGATGAGTGACATAGTCTTTCAAAGAACTGGCGGTTTCTTGGAGCGATGACCCGACCCAACAATTCTGGTGGAATCTGACATTAGGGTAGAAGACTCTGCAGTTTAAGGCATAATCGGTGAAGCAGGTGTTTCATCTTGAGATAGATGGTTCCATCGGCAAAGTATCGATGGGATGTGTATCGGAGAAAACCGACTAAAGAGATTGGTGTAGTTGCTGGTGGAATCCAGTCGTGTCTATGGCCTCAACTATTTGTGATGGAGGTGGAGAGCAGTCTTAGTGAAGTTCTTGAATGGAAACACATCCTCTTGAAACTGCACATCCACCTTTAGTGAAGAATTTTTGGTTTCGATATCATAAATTAGCCACCTTTTACCATATGGATAGCCCACAAACACACATTTCCTGCTGCGAGTGCGAACTTATCTTTATCACGTAGATGAGAAGCACACAGGCAGCCAAAGTATGAATCATATCATCACGATGGAAGTGTCAAACAGCAGTTCATAAGGAGTCTTGCCTTTTTAAGATTGATGAAGGCGTCCTGTTTATCAAGTGTGTGGCAGCTAGGATACTTTCTCCCCAGAAGCGAACAGGGAGATGGCTTTGAAATAGACAAGCTCGGGCAACATTTAGAATATGTCGATGTTTTCCTCATAGCGACCATTCGTTGAGAGTGTCAGCGCGAGAAGTCTGATGTAGGATGCGTGTTCTTGAAAGAATGGCGTGAGGCACATAAACTCAGTGCGTTGTCACTTCTAAATGCCTTAACTGGTTTGCCAAATTGTCGTTCAGACATAGCACAGAAATTCCGGATCAGATTTGCAACTTGGTTTTAGTAGTCATAAGGTGAGTCCAAACTGTTCTCGGTAATCATCGACAAGAGTAAGAAAGTACACTGCTCCACATGTTGAAGATGCGATAGGCCCCAAACATCAGCATGAGCAGTGAAAAACAATCTGAGGCTTTATTGATGCTATCTTTAAAAGTTTCTGCGTGTTTGTTTAGCACAAAACAAATATCACAACTCTTGATCTCCTCGAAAGCACTAGAGGTTCGATCACATTCTGGTAAAGAAAATAAAACACTAGCAGAGGTGTCCTAATCTCACGATGCCACAAGACTCCAGAAGACCCAACATCCTTAGATGCTTTGTGAACCACGAGCAGCGAAACTCCAGTAAAATAGTACACTCCCTCGGCTCCTCAACGCTCAATCAAAGTCCTCAATAAAGCGGTCCTGCAACAGACACAAAGAATCTGTAAATATCGCAATGCAGCCTGTTTGTTTTAACAACTTTGCCACAGAAATCAAAGTGCAGTCGAAATCAGGGACAAACAACACATCATCAAGTGTATAATCGGGCGTAGAGACAAGACACCCGCGTTTGGTGGCTCTTGATGCATTCCGTTAGGAAATTTCACAGGTGAAGCCACGATGTCTACAACATTCATAAGCAGGAGATATCTCCTGTCATGTGATGAGAGGCACCTGTGTCAATAATCACATCAGTAAGCTTAGTTTTACTCGATAACTTTTCAGGCGAGGTATTTGGGCGTTGAGCTTGAAGAAGACTGATCAGCTGCGCGATCTGGTCACTTCCACTACGGAGGAAGATCCTGCGAGCATTGTTGCTTCGTCAGCGTCCTGAGCTGTTCCGTGCTGGACAACCACCTCGTTGAACTGGTTTGACATCGGTGGTTGTGGGGGCGAGTTGCGATTCTGTTAAGTAAAACCATTCAGGATACCCATGAAGCTGGAAACATTATGTCACCTCGTGACCCTGGCGGCGGCAGTGGGTACAGGAGAGCTGATCGATCCGCGATAGCGTTGGGTGGAAGCAGCAGCAACCTGCAGCGGCCCATCAGTTTTAGCGGGGCCGATCCCTCTGTTTTGCAGTGTCTCTGATCTGGGCAATGTTCTGGTTTTGTTCCTCTCTAATCACCGAGAATATACTTGGTTGAGTGGAGGAAGCAGATCTTCACCAGTGATAGTCGATCGGACACTGCTGAAGCGAAGAAGATCAAGCAAACAGAAACTTGTGCGGTCGATCGTCCTCCGTTCCTACATGGCGTCTGCTGCAGCCGCAAGTACACACCTTACGTATTGTAGTTTTGCAGTTCTTCCCACAATTTTGTCAGCCTGCCATAGTACTCAAGCACTGGCGGCCATCTTGTTTGCAGGAAGCAATCTCATCCTTCAAGACTTGCTTGCAAACTCCATTCCCAACTGAAAAACGAACCGTAGATTTTCTCAAAGTTTTGAGGCTTAGTTCATCTGAAACTGTGGCGTATCTTTGGATCAATGGTGGTCGAATCCATCCAATGATCATAGAGTTAACAACAAGCCACATACTGAGATCGGGTTGACTGGCGGGTTTGGTGAGAAGTACCGTCAATGAAGCCGAGCTTCTGCTTTGCCTGCAGAGAATTCCTTAGTTCAATAGCCCATTCGGGTAGTTGTCTTCCTTCAATATGACAGAAATCAAAGCTCGAGATTTTCAGAAGGATGAAGTCGATAGAGAGGATTTGGTGCAGCTACTGTGACTGCTCCAACTGGTCCTGACATCGTGAAGCCGGTGAGGTAAAGATTCAAGCGGCGGTGGCTCTTCTGACGGCGGCGATGATACAAAGATTTAGGTCAAAGGATTTTGTGATGCTCTGATACCATGAAATCTTATGGAATTGCTTGGTTATTATTGATTGACATCGACAATATATATACAGAGTTGCTATTTCAATATGGTGAGAGCATTATCTAAGTAGCTATTATTTACATATATCTCCTAAGCTATCTGAAGCCCTGGATGGTTTATCAACCACAACGCCGCCCGTCTTCTGACCCTTCCCGCCGCCGTCTGACCGTTTTCTGGGAATCACATCACGGAGATGCCAGCGAACAATCAGAACCTCGAAATGTAGAAGCTTCGGCGTCTAACCCTTTCAAGCTTGACTGATGCTTGACTCAGTATGAGTGTTAAGTTACTATGACCTATATATACTATTTTGGTATTCACTCAAGACTCACTCACTTTTTTTGAATCCTTGATTAACTTCAGGGTTGCATGTTGAAAACAGAGTCCAAAATCTGCAGTGTGTCCTCCTTGTACTATTGAAGGCAGAGTTTTATTTTCGGAAAACCATATTCTCAGCTTCGAATTGCTTTAACTTATGTATGCTTTACTCTAACTACTTGGTATCTTTCCATTGTTTCTTTCAAGGTTTGATTTCTGAGACGATTTTGGGGTCACCCATGATGGGTATTAATTTTTCTTTGGCAGAGTTCATTTCAGTGACATGTCTATAAGGTTTTGAGATGGGATTGTATGTGATTATCGACTGTCCTGCCCAAGGATTTTTATGCTCACTTTGGTCATAGTTATGGTTATCCCATTTTTATAGCGCCAAACTGCTCGAATAAAATGAAATTGGGTTCGTTGTGATACTATAAAATATAAAATAAAGCAGTAAAAGAGATCAAACATAGTTTTATTGATTAATAGAAGAAGAGTACATGTGTTAACCTGTAAATCTTAGTTCTACTTGCTTACTTCTATGTCGAAAGTAAATAGTTGGTCATTACTTTCTTCTAGGGTTATGAGTTTTTTAATATGTAATTATAGTCAAAATCTAGGTTAGATAATTTCATATTTCACTTAAAGGCAAGAAGAAAATGTTATTCAAAAACTAAAAGACGTTTGGCAGGAAAAAGATCGGCATAGTGCTTGAGGTTAAAAACTTACTTACTCAGATAAACATCTCCAACATATAACATGTGAAACAATTAAATGAAAACAAATATTGTCTCCACACACCCAAAGTTGACACTCATGAAAAACATGCATTAGAGCATCTCCAACCCTACTTCATTTTCACTTTTTGCTTCATTTTGAAGTAGGTTTTGCTCAACCCCACTTCAATTATTGCTTCAAAATGAAGCCATGAGCAGTGTTGCTTCAAATTTGAAGATCTGTGCATATCTTCATTTTTAAGATGAACTGTTCTAATTGTAAATTTCCATGGTCAAAGTAATTTGAAAGTTCATTGTTAAACTAGGTTTACTTTATATTCATATGTAAAAGCATTGATTACTTTTGGGGATCTTCTGAATTTTTTCCTTGTTTCATATTAGTTTTCTAGTTTGAATTTTTTATTTACTGTATTAAAATAATATATATACATATACATATATATTATTTGGTTTGGTTTCGATATTTTCATTTTTACTTTATATGTTTATTAATTGAAAACCATAATTATGTTTATTTTTTTGTCTAACCGTTGTCTCTCATCAGTCCCTTTCCAATACACTTAAAACTAAATAAAATTTACATTTTCTCTCGAACTGTATTGTCTCATTTGGGTATAAATAACCTCATACAAACACAAAGCATCAATATTTGGAGATATCATAACAATTACATAATATCATTGAAACATCAATATCTGTTTAACTGAGAATGAGTCGGTGGCTTCAGCGAGGTGGTGCCCGGCCGGAACAACTGATGATCTTGGAAGAGATGTACCAAAGCGGTATCACGGACTCCTAATGCTGTGCAGATACAGCAGATCACAGTCCACTTAGCTTTCTATGGGCGTATCGAAGGCAAAAGCGTCTTTTACTGGTTTCAGAACCATAAAGGCGAGATAAACAGAAGCTGAGGAAGAAACTTCGCTAAGAAACTTCACCAACAACAACATCATCTCCAGCTCCGACTCCAAAAATCAAACCCCATCCACTTAATAACATCATTGATTATCAAAATCCTTGCCATCATCATCATCATCATCGATGCATGATCATATGTCTTTAAAGCTTGCTGCTCAGCTTTCTCCCATTTGTCTTTCTCATCAGGTATGTAATATACTCAGTGGTATACTTTATTTTAGGTTAAGCGTTTTTCTTATAAAATAATATTGGATGCAATATTTATATATGATCAAATTGGCTTTATATCGACATAAACAACAAAATCTGAGCATAAACCCTGGTATTAACACATTAATATATTTTATATACATAATTTTTCTTATAACCGGATAAATTTAAACTGACTTCGAAGCTTTAGACTATCATATATTTTAATTAAATGGCTTACTCAGAAATCAGTAAGGAGGAATGTTAGCGTGTTAATATTTTGATCACAAGTTCTTTTGTTTGCCCTCGTTGTTAATTTTATGTTGTATAATGATAACTTTGTGTTTGCACAAGCGAGGATATATTAATATTTTTGATCATACAGGGAACTGGGTAAAATACAAATTAAAGTGGTGAGCGAATATTATCGAAACAAAAGTGGACCTGGGGATATGTTGATGCCAAAGCGAACCGCGGGTCAAAGTCATCCTACAGTCAAGATTGGATGATGATTATGGATATGGTCCCACGACCATCATATCTTTCATCACCACCACCCATTCCATGTTGCAACATGATGATGAACAGTCCAAAGATACCACTAAAACCCTTGAACTGTTTCCAATCTCACCCATCAACTTCGAAACAAGACAGTACCAAACTTTAAAGAGACAACATTTACAAAGAGATTCTGCAGGTGTTTCATTCATTTGTCATGTCGATGTGTCAGCGGACTATCTGAACAAGTTTACATGGGGAAGGAGGTAAGTTATACTCATTGGATAAATTTAGTTGAATAACTACATCTCTCTCTTGTTTCTTATGTATATATGTCTCACCAATAAAATTAGTGAAAAGTTTTAGTATCTTTTTTTGCATAGAGTTCTTTTTACAAGATGTTTGAGGTTGGGAGTTATTATGAGTTGTAAACTTGGGTTTCTTGGTTTCTGTATTTGGGTGTCTTGGTTTCTTTAGGACTAGACAGTGAGAAAGATCTCCTTGTCTAATGTTATTCAACTTTATTTATGAATGTGCACATTTCTTTTATGTATATGTACCATTTTTTGCCGTTCCATTTCCACAATGACAAATGAGTTATTTGCATAATCTTTTTGTAAATGTTGTCTTCTCTTTTAAAGTTTGGTACTGTCTTGTTTGAGTTGATGGGTGAAATTGGAAACAGTTCAAGGGGTTTTGATATCTTTGACTGTTCATCATCATGTTACCCAACATGGAATGGGTGGTGGTGATAGAAGATATGATGGTGTAGGACCATATCCATAATCATCATCAATCTTGACTGTGGGATGACTTTTGACCCGTGGTTGGATTTAGCATCAACATCCCAGGTCCACTTTTGTTTGATAATATTAGTTCACCACTTTAATTTGTATTTCTACTCCAGTTCCTGTATGATCAAAATATTAATATATCCTGGTTTGTGCAAACCACAGAAGTTATCATTATACAATAAAATTAACAGCGAGGGCAAACAAAGAACTTGTGATCAAACATATTAACTCGTTAACATTCCTCACTTACAATTTCTGAGTGGCGATTTAATTGTAAAATATATGATAGTCTAAAGCTTGAGAGTCAGTTTAAATTTATCAGGTTATAAGAAAAATTATGTATATAAAATATATTAATGTGTTAATACCAGGGTTTATGCTCAGATTTTGTTGTTTGATGTCGATATAAAGCCAATTTGATCATATATAAATATTGCATCCAATATTTTTATAAGAAAAAGCGTTTAACGAAAATAAAGAATACGACTGAGTATATTACATACCTGATGAGAAAAGACAAATGGGAGAAAGCTGAGAGCAGCAAGCGAAAGACATATGATCATAGTACGATGATGATGATGATGATGGCAAGGATTTTGATAATCAATGATGTTATTAAGTGGATGGGGTTTGATTTTTGGAGTGGGAGCTGGAGATGATGTTGTTGGTGAAGTTTCTTAGCGAGTTTCTTCCTCAACTTCTGTTTATCTCTGCATGCTTATGGTTCTGAAACCAGTAAAAGAGCGTTTTGCCTTCGATCGTCCATAGAAAGCTAAGTGGACTGTGATCTGCTGTATCTGCACAGCATTAGGAGTCCGTATACGCTTTGGTACATCTCTTCAAGATCATCAGTTGTTCGGCTATCGGGCACCACCTCGTTGAAACCACCGGACTCATTCTCAGTTAAACAGTATATTGATGTTTCCGTATATTATGTAATTGTTATGATATCTCCAAATATTGATGCTTTGTGTTTGTATGAGGTTATTTATACCGAAATGAGACAATACAGTTCGAGAAAATGTAAATTTTATTAGTTTTAAGTGTATTGGAAAGGGATGAGAGACAGGTTAGACAAAAATAAACATAAGGAAAGAACATTGTACTGTATAATGTTTTAATGTTATAAGATCATCTTTATCCTAGAGACCCATTAAGAGTCTCTTATTTAATTTTAATAGTATTTAAGGAAGAAAATTGGTTAGAGACCCACTTAAGAACTTTCAATATTTATAGCCTCCATTATAAGTCTCTTATTTTGGGGTTCTTAAATAAAAAAAATTATTAATGTTAATATGTTAAAATAATTCTAATTTAGAAAACATACATCTTAACACAAAATCAGAATACCACTATTAATGTGGTATTAACAATGGAGATCTATCACGAGATAAACTTGCATCAGTTTTTCTCACTTAAGAAACCTTTCCTTACAATCAAAGACAAAACATTCTCGTCACAAAAACTACCTAAACTATATTTAGCAATTAGCCAATTACCAATTATGGAGTCCCGTTCAGAAGTTAAACTCCTTGTGATGCTGCCACACGACTTATACAAACAAGCTTCTTCAAAATCCCTGCAGCCCTGAAGTTAATCAAGGATTCAAAAAAAAGTGAGTGAGTCTTGGTGAATACCAAAATATATATAGGTCATAGTAACTTAACACTCATACTGAGTCAAGCATCAGTCAAGCTTGAAAGGGTTAGAAGCGAGCTTCTACATTTCGAGGTTCTGATTGTTCGCTGGCATCGGTGATGTGATTCCCAGAAAAGCGGTCAAGGCGGCGAGGGAAGGGTCAGAAAGGCGGTTGTGGTTTGATAAACCATCCAGGGCTTCATTAGCGTAGGAGATATATGTAAATAATAGCTCTGAGATCACGTTCTCACCATATTAGGAAATAGCAACTCTGTATATATATTGTCATTATGTCAATCAATAATAACCAAGCAATTCCATAAGATTTCATGGTATCAGAGCATCACAAAATCCTTTGACCTAAATCTTTGTATCACGCCCTTGTCGCTTCGTGGAAACCACCGCGTCGTTTGAATCTTTACCTCTACCGAAGCTTCGATGTCAGGACCAGTTGGAGCAGTCACAGTGCTGCACCAAATCCTCTCTATCGACTTCATCCTTCTGAAAATCTCGGACTTTGATTTCCTCTGTCATATTGAAGGAAGACAACTACCGGAATGGGCTATTGAACTAAGAATTCTCTGCAGGCAAAGCAGAAGCTCGGCTTCATTGGCGGTACTCTCTGCCGAACCCGATCTCAGTATGTGGCTTGCTGCTAACTCTATGATCATTGGATGGATTCGACCACCATTGATCCAAAGATCGCTCCACAGTTTAGTATGAATCGAAGCCTCAAAACTTTGAGAAAATCACGAGTTAGTTTTCAGTTGGGAATGGAGTTTGCAAGCAAGTCTTGAAGGATGAGATTGCTTCCTGCAAACAAGATGGCGGCCAGTGCTTGAGTACTATGGCAGGCTGACAAAATTGTGGGAAGAACTGCAAAACTACAATGCGTGTAAGGTGTGTACTTGCGAAGCTGCAGCAGACGCCATGTAGGAGCGTGAGGGCGATCGACTGCACAAGTTTCTGTTTGGGCGATCTTCCTCGTTTCAGCAGTGTCCGATCGACTATCACTGGTGAAGATCTGCTTCCTCCACTCAACCAAGTATATTCTCGGTGATTAGAGAGGAACAAAACCAGAACATTGCCCAGATCAGAGACACTGCAAAAACAGGGATGGCTTCTCCGTTAAAACTGATGGGCGTTGCAGGTTGCTGCTGCTTCCACCAACGTTATCGTGATCGATCAGCTCTCCTGTACCCACTGCGTCGTCAGGGTCACGAGGTGACATAATGTTTCCAACTTCATGGGTATCCTGAATGGTTTTACGAACAGAATCGTAACTTCGCCCCACAACCACCGATGTCAAACCAGTTCAGCGAGGTGGTTGTCCAGCGATGGAACAGCTTCGTGGACCTGGACGAGCTAACAATGCTCGGTGCAGGATCTTCCTCCGGTAGTGGAAGTGACCAGATCGCGCAGCTGATCAGTCTTCTTCAAGCTCAGCGTCCAAATACGTCTGAAAAGTTATCGAGTAAAACTAAGCTTACTGATGTGATTATTGACACAGGTGCCTCTCATCACATGACAGGAGATATCTCTCTTGCTTATGAATGTTGTAGACATCGTGGCTTCACCTGTGAAATTTCCTAACGGGAATGCATCAAGAGCCACCAAGCGTGGTGTCTTGTCTCACGTCCGATTATACACTTGATGATGTGTTGTTTGTCCCTGATTTCGACTGCACTTTGATTTCTGTGGCAAATTGTTAAAACAAACAGGCTGCATTGCGATATTTACAGATTCTTTGTGTCGTTGCAGGACCGTTCACGAGGACTTTGATTGGGCGGTTGAGGCGTGAGGGTGTACTATTTTACTGGAGTTTGGCTGCTCGTGTTCACAAAGCATCTAAGGATGTTGGGTCTTCTGAGTCTTGTGGCATGTTAGATTAGGACACCCCTCTGCTAGTGTTTTATTTTCTTTACCAGAATGTGATCGAACCTCTAGTGCTTTGAGGAGATCAAGAGTTGTGATATTTGTTTTGTGCTAAACAAACCAAATTTTAAAGATAGCATCAATAAAGCCTCAGATTGTTTTCACTTTCGTTCATGCTGATGTTTGGGGGCCTATCGTTACTCCTTCACATGTGGAGCAGTGTACTTTCTTACTCTTGTCGATGATTACCGAGAACAGTTTGGACTCACCTTATGACTACTAAAACGAAGTTGCAAATCTGATCCGAAATTTCTGTGCTATGTCTGAGCGACAATTTGGCAAACCAGTTAAGGCATTTAGAGTGACAACGGCACTGAGTTTATGTGCCTCCGTCATTCTTTCAAGAACGGCATCCACATCAGACTTCGTCGTTGACACTCCTCAACGAGAATGGTCGTTGAGGAAAAACATCGACATATTCTAAATGTTGCCCGAGCTTGTCTATTTCAAAGCCATCTCCCTGTTAAGCTTCTGGGGAGAAAGTATCCTAGCTGCCACACACTTGATAAACAGGGCGCTTCATCAATCTTAAAGGCAAGACTCCTTATGAACTGCTGTTTGACACTTTCGCCCATCGTATGATATGATTCATACTTTTGGCTGCCTGTGTTACGCTCATCTACGCTTCGGCGTGATAAAGATAAGTTCGGCTTTCGCGGGAAATGTGTGTTTGTGGGCTATCCATATGGTAAAAGGAATGGCGACTCTATGATATCGAAACCGAAAAATTCTTCACTAGCGAGGGATGTGCAGTTTCAAGAGGATGTGTTTCCATTCAAGAACTTCACTAAGACTGTCTCTCCACCTCCATCACAAATAGTTGAGGCCATAGACACGGACTGGATTCCACCAGCAACTACACTCTCTTTAGTCGAAGTTTCTCCTGATACACATCCCACTGATACTTTGCCGATGGAACCATCTATCTCAGAAGATGAAACACCTGCTTCACCGATTATGCCTTAAACTGCAGAGTCTTCTACTCCTAATGCCGTATCACCTCCACCAGAATTGTTGGGTCGGGGTCATCGTTCCAAGAAACCGTCAGTTCTTTTGAATGTCACTCATCATGTACACTCCCCTCTCACTGATGCTTTCTCATCTGGTCTCTCTGATTCAATCTCCTCGACTATGGTCTCTGGTAAAATTCTCAACCCTATAAAACAATGCTTATCTGACTCTGGTTTTTCAGCAAATCATATTGCGTTCATGGCTCTTCGGCTCTCGATAGATGCAACGAAATATTTCAGAGATGCAGCTCGCATAACAGAGTGGTGCGTGGCAATGCAGAAAGAGATTGAGGCATTGGAGGCTAATAACACTTGGGATATCACTGATTTACCTCCTGGCAAGAAGGCTATTAATTGCAAATGGGTGTATAAATTAAAGTTCAGCTGTGGGACTCTTGGCGTTACAAAGCTTCGCTTGGTGATTTGTGGGAACAGACAAAAGAGGGACGATTATACTGAAACATTAGCTCCTGTTGCTAAGATCACCACAGTTCGGCATCTTCTTAGTGTGTCTGCTGCAAAAGAATGGGAGGTTCACCAAATTGGCGTTCATAATGTCTTTACTACGGTGATTTGGAAGAGAAGTATATATGACACTTCCACCGGGTTTAGCGTTGGATCCTACTAAAGTATGTCGTTTGAGGAAATCATTATATGGACTCAATTGAGGAAATCATTATATGGACTCAAACAAGCTCCTCGTTTGGTTTCCATAAGATTTCACTTGGCGTTGAGTCCCGAGGATGACGATCGTCGGGGAGAAACAAAGTGATTTTGTTCTTGAGTAATTTTTCCCCGTGAGGCGATATCTTAATTAGAAGACACAAGAAATGTCTCTATGATAATTGCCTTTTTCATTTTTTTAAATTTCTAATTAAACTAAAACCCCCATAAGATCCCGAATAAAGATGGTCTAATGCATTTTACATTGATACTGCCCCATTCCATATGCTCTAAATAAGCGATACACTACTGCAAATTTGAATATAGTATATGTATACATGGATATTTCTTTTTCGATAACTATAGTTTTCACTTTCAGTTTTTTAGGTAGTTTTCACCTTAGGTATACAGTCATATGTTAATGATGTAGGAAGTAATAATACTTATTAATCAATGACCACATTTACCTTATATAATCGAGTGTCCCATAACTGTGAACTATCTTTACAATTGTTTCAAAAATTAAACATTGTTTTCTGATGAGGAGGCCTACATAAAATTGGGAAAAATCATAAAACCTTTTAAAGTAGATTTCACTAACACTTTAAACCTTTAAATTTTTTGACTAGTATTTTAAATAGTAAATTTGACATTTGTATCTCAAAACTAAATGGTCTAACTCCGGTCTCTTAGGCTGGGGTTCTTAGAAACTTTGAAAGGGCGGTTCTTAACTTTTCTTAGATTTTAACTAAGAAAAACTAAGAACAAATCTCTTAAATAAAGATATAAAAGCATCTCTTCGCGAAAAGTGTAAAAAATGTCAAATCATGGAGAACTCCATTTAAGAGACTAGGGTTAATCATGCTCTAAAATGATAGTCACAAATTTTGAAGGTTTAAAGTGTTAGTAAATACTTATTTTAACAAGAATCGGATCGGACATCGGATCTGATCAGGATCGGATCATTTGTGCAGATGAGAGAGAGAGAGAGAGAGAGAGAGAGAGAGAGAGAGAGAGATGAAAGGTCATGGGTTCGAGGTGGATCATCAACGAGTTTTAAATATATCTTCTGCTGTTTAAATCTAGATTTTAAAATGTTTTGTTTCAAAATGTAAATTGTTTTAACATTTCAATGTAGTTTTGCATTTATTGTATATTGTGTAATCAATGAAAATATGTTAAGTTTTTATAATAGGTTGAATTCATGTATTAAATGTTACTTTTTAAAAATTTTAATAGTGTTTTATCCATTGTACTTCTCATTTTACGAACGAAGACATTGACCGTTGTGTCTCTGTACGAACATGAAAACACAAATATTAATCAGTTTTCTTTACTTTTCTGTATAAAGACTAAAAAGAAAGAAATGATAGTTCACCGTTTACAAAATAATAATAGACCTTTCACCACACAAAAAAAGAAAATAGACGATAAAGATCCACAGAATGTGATATCAAGACCTGGAATGAATAATTATGTGTATATGTGTGACATATATATGCATGTATGTAGAGAGATGATGGAAGGAGAAACTTAAATGATTATGTCATAATTACTTTATTATGATTCATTCCCTTCACTCAACAGAATGACGTTGACACATTATATTAAATGACAGAGAGTAAATTTTCTCCAATCTTTACATAGATAAGTAGGTAAATCTGTACAACCATGTGAAACATACAAGTTACACGTAGTCAGTAGCTATACATGTTCTAATTTGTTTTTTTTAAAACAAATTTGTTCTAATTTGTTCTCATCGTAATCAAAACGAAAACAAATTAATTATTGTTAATCACAGTTTTATATTGTGTAACGTTGACATATGCTAATTTAGAATCTCCAGAAACTGAGCATTTTGACTTTATGATGTCTGCATGCAAAAACATTGCATGCATTAGCATTCGCACCTATTAGTTTCATAGGCTCTAAAGCCTTGTGTACCTTCTCTCTCTCTCTCTCACTCAACATTCTTGATTCTGGATACACATATTTTTTTGCTTAATACACATTTTTCTTGGGGGGCAAAGGATATTTACGGACCCATTTAGAAATACCGATACTAAAAATTCTCGTTTTTAGTTATGTGTTACTAGTGTTCAAAAGGAAAAATAGTTATGTGTTACCAATAAAAAATTCAACTGAAAACCTCTACAGCTTACGGAACTTTGATGTTTCTGTAATTCAGTTCATATAATTAAATTCCGATTTACTGGGCAGTTGGGCTAACGTAAACGTACAGTACTTTTTGAACTTTCATAATATTTAGATATCTTAATTCCAAAAAGCTAGTATTTCATAACGAATTGACTATCGCAACTGTAATTTTTTTAATTACAACACAACTGTCATGAACTCATGATCGAAAAGCACCAAAATTTAATATACTAAACAAGTTTTCAAAAGATATTCAGAAGAAGAAAAAATCACGAGGCTTATCCTTGCAGTTAATGTTGGTTTTGATCCTTGTAGTTATTGTTTAGTCTACCACGTGATACCAGCATAACTGGTTATATGAATAATTAGTACAACTGAAACAATATTTGATGTGATATACTGATATACATGTATCACTATACTTTTCGATTATTTTAGCTTTTCTTTTTCTTTTTATTTTGATTTTTTCCTTTTTAGCTTTTCATTCTTTGTAAAATATTGAGAAAACAAAATAAAATAAAAAATATTGAGAAAACAAACTAAGAGACAAGACTATACATGCATGCATGCAGACAAATTGCAATCTGCCTCTGTATTTTCTTCCAACACAGTCTCTTTTCAATATTTATTTTCAGAAATAAAAACTAGAATTTGTATCCACACATAAATGCGTAGTGTTCTGTCAGCATTCTTATTAAATCGAAAACTGTTGGTAAAATACGAAACAGCTCTTTTGCTGTTTGACATTTCCTCTCTTTGTCCCCACTTATCTCTTCCTCCAAACTAAAATTCTATGAGAAAACTTCATTGCACAATACAAGTCTTAACTTTACTCACGTACACATATATCTACTAATCTGCAAGCTTATTAAGATACGTAAACCTACAACAGCGACATACCAATAGATGATGTAATTGCAAAGATGGACCATATGAAACTGTAATCTCAAAAGAATGTTCAAAGTCATGTTTTCAAGCTACAAGATTTGCTACCTGAATGGAAACTATTAATTGAAACTAGATTATGCAAATTTTCACGTTTCTATATAATTATTATTACTTTTATTTTTATCAGTAAAATATCCCGGACCTTTAATACGTAACCTTCCTTCCTGGACTTCAAATAGTCTTTAGTACTGTTTTTAATCCCAATATGCATTGTTGTTCTAGATTTGTTAGTTCTATTTTATCTGAACATTGAGTTTCTATGCAAGTTTTATACCTATTTTATATGTTTTAATTATCAGTATTCTGTAATACTTTTGCTAACGGTTAGAATGCTTGTAATTAAATGTATAATATTTTCTTACGTGAAAAGTAAACATATATATGATTTTAATTTTATGTTTTTAGTAAAGTGTATTATATAGCCATCTGGCCTCTTTAGAATTATATAATGCAATGTTGATAGACAAAAAAAATTCAAAATGATATTTCTAATCATTAAATAGTCTATATAACTATTCAAAATCATTATATATATTGTTGATCTGTTCATACTAATATATATATATATTCATATATATATATATATATATATTTATTTATTTTTTGATAAACCCTATCGGTGATCCAGGTCGGCCGAGAAGGCAAGTGAACTAGCTTCGGCGTCCACTTGTCTGATTCAATTTGGAATACCTTCAGAATAATGTCAAGGGTAGGCCGATCATGCATTCTGATCCCTGTAATAAAGCCCATTGGTGGGCATAATCAGATACAATAATTTTATAAATATATCAAAATACATAATCTGGTAAACTTACATAATCTGGTAAACTTGAATAGTTTGTTTTCTTGATCATGATAATATGCTTTAATATATCAACAATAATGAGATAAAAAGAGGAAGAAAAGGTTTTATTTTTCAAATGAAATATCTTACGACACTCTTGAAAAACGTTCATGTTTATTTATAAATGATTTAACTTTTTATCGACAATAAAATAATCAAGAATAAAGAAAATAATCAAATTGGTAGTTCAGAATTTACATAAAAGCTATATGAAAATTTCATAGGAGCACTTGTGTTATATATGGAATAATTAGTGTTATAAAAAATTTGTTGAAAACTCTTTACATCCCAAGCGAATCCTCAGAGGATTTGAGAATTCAGACCATTCAATTGGTTCAAAACCATCTTCGTCATTTTTAATAATCTGTATTAACAGTTACTACGTTTTGAAATGTGATCATACATTCTATAGCCAAATTTAGGGCTTCAGGCTCGACATGTAAAGGTGAAAACTTATGGTTTGATCAGGTTTTCTGGAATCGAACAGGATCCGTTTAGGAAGCTCCGACAGGGTCTGTTAGGTTTTTGGAGATGTGGAGACTTGCTTGAGTAAATTGTCATCCCAGTTCCAGGCCGATCAGTTGCTTTGCCTCTGGCGGTTTCCTTCTTCTTTCAGGTACAGAAGACCACGTGCTTGGATTGTCTCTCTCTCAACCCGGTTTCAGATTGTTTCATGATGAGGATAGCGCATAGGTGTTTGGTTCGAGAGTTCAGGTATTGAAGAAGAAAAAGAAAAAATGGAAATTTTCTATGGCAAAGCTTAGTGCAAAGGTTGACAAATGAAAGCTACATTCCTGGTTAGTGAGACTCAAACATCCGACTCTTTATGACTTAAATCATATTTTTTCATTTTCTTATAAACATTTTTCTCCTCTTACCTACTTAAAATTTTTTCTTTCTTTTGTTAATCTATGTATTGGTAAATCGATGTACTTTTATACAGTAAAAGGTAAATTACTAAATTAGGTCAATTATGTTTTCAAATGGATTACATTAGTTTTCAATTTGCTGGAACATGATTATTTGTTGTGGTGGTGGTAACTCAAGTAAGGAAAGTAAGAAGCTCACCATAAAGTACGTTTCAAGACAGTTCAATTTGAGAAGCACTACAAGAAAAGGAAAATGTGTAACAACAAGAAGATAAAAAATCAAAATGTGAGCAAAAAATATGAAGGTAAACAAAGACTCGTAATACACTTTATATCGAGAAAATTGGCTACTTGGTTGGTTTCAAGTTATATATTTGCACTTTGGGTCTGCTTGAATGTTTTATTTGCAAAGATGGGTCGGTGTTTTTCGCGACCCATACAAACTCGTCCGGCAAATACAAAAGCTCCTTCTCCCTTATTAGCAAGTATGCCACTCCTTGTCTCCGTCGCGAGCTTTTGTGGACTGTCCGCTTCGAGACCGCGTCTCATTAACTTCATTTTCTTACCTGCGGTTGGCGGTGGCGGCGTAATGGTAATAATCAGCTTCTGTCAAAGAATCTTTACTTTCTTCTCCGGTTCTCATTGCCCGAAGACCTAAATCGGCGAATCCTTTTGATTTCGGATTGATATTTTCTCATCATACATCGTCGTCCTAGCATTTATCTTAGAGATGGTGGGTAAGTCAGCTCGAAGGGATCTCGGAGTGAGATTGCAGCCGAAGTCGGAGCCGATCGACGGAAGCCTTGCCTCCTGGGGTGTATGGCGTTTTTCAGGTCTGTCTGGTTCTTTCAACGGGCGGGCGGGGAGTGGAGGATTTGTGATCTGGGAATATTTGTTGCCTTAGTTGGTTCATTTCTGTTTTGTAGCTTCTCCTTCGGATGGTAGTCAATCGGATCAGATGACCAGGCGGAGGAGGTCCATATCGGTTCATCTTCTTCGCATTTCCTACCAGACTTTTCGCGCCGGTGCATATCCCGGCAAACTGCGTTTGAACATATATTCAAAAGCAAAGCGTGTCGGTGAGGTTGCGGGAAGTCTGAAAGATTACCCTGCCATCCTCGAAGTTGCTTGCTTCCGGTTTGGTAAACTGTTTCAGCTTCCGTCGTTAAGCTGCCACAACTCGCCAAGCTAATTGGTAGCCTCCTCTCGACAGCTTCGTGACTACTGCGTTTACACAAACTGTGGTTCACCTTACCAACCACTCTATTAAGCTTCCGCTGGGCGAATACGCGGCGTAGCGGGCTTGAACTGCGGAGCTTTCGATGTTGAGGATTCGAAGCTGGTGAAACTGAGACAACCGTGATGGGCCTTGCTTTTGATACCGCGCAGTTCGATAATTACCGGCGTCTGGAGATGTTGGCCGACATCTTGCTGATTGGAAGCGCCTTCCTTTGGCTGATGCATGGTTGATGGTCTTCTGCTGCAATAACAAAAGTCTTAAAGCTGACTCAGTGCGTTGCAATGCTGTCGGATGTTGAGAGGTTTTGGCGTATCCATGGGGTAGAGAGTCTTTCATGGTGACAATTCCTCGTTTTCTACCCTCTCTGCCGGAAGAAGTCCGAATCCTATTTAGGCGATCGCGCCGGCTGTCGAGAAAGCGACAATGCCTATGGTTTCCAGCTCTGCGGTTGTTCGCTTTTGAGTGTGTTCCTCTGCTCTTGGAAAAGATACCGCGGTTTGTCCACGCCTTTCTTGGATGACCGGCTTGCGCATAAACCCGTTGACCATTCTTCGTGCGGGGCGTCGTGGCGTGGAGAATGATCAGCGTGTAAGTTAGCTAACGATTTTCATACCGTGAGCGGTCTCCCAATTTATGCTACCTTTTGTTTTGTTGCTGCAGCTTACCATCTCCTTCCAGCCATCCGCGAGGAGGGCATACTTTTGTTGGGCGAGGTTGAAGACACCCAAGTTACTTCTCCTTGGCTGTTGAGTGGAGAGCGTTTGGAGTTGAAGACTTTCCGGCGGAGACACCTCCTACGCCTAAGGTGGACAGCGCACGGTGCCGATCAGTGTGGGGAAGAACCTGTACAATCCATACACGGCGTAATTTGCGACAGCGTAAAGCGATGGATGTTAAAATTCAAGATATATCATCGGATGAAGACGGTGAGCCAGCGGTTTTCCTTGCTCAAATGGGTGTGCGTATGAGAAGATGCAAGAGAAGATGCAAGCATTCTTAGCGGCGATGCGAAGATTTCAACCCAGATTAAGGAGATGGAAGAAACATCGTAGGGATTTGGGTTTGCGAGAGAATCATCGGTAATAGCGGAAGAGGAAGCGGCGGCGATAATCATGTCAGACTTCCTCCCGAGTAGTGGCCTTAAACCACGGCCTAACAGTGGGGAAGGCGGTTCGCGAGTGCTTCAGTTGTAAAACTCATCCGTATTAAGCTGCGAGCAGGCAGCGGAGGACAGCTTCTGGATTGAGGGCGGGGTTGAAAAAGTATCCGCCAAAGGTGGCTGCAGCAACTTTGGACCGTCACCCGTCAGGTTATCTCATAATCACTGGTTCATTGTGTTTAATTGGTGTACGCTTTAAGCTAATCGTTAGTGTGCGGATGACTCCCAGGTACCTTGCACCCGACGAAGAACCCACCGGACCATCGCGTGGCGCCACCCACCTGCGAAATTTGATAGATCAGGTAATGTGTTCGATAGTTGTGTTTTACCTCAATGTAGCGGTTTTAATCCACCGGGGGAGGATGATCAGCAGCCAGAGACCATCGCCTCTCATCACATACGGGGATCCTTTATGTGTTCAGCGATCGTATGTGTTACCACCGAGGTCAGTGTGATTTAAGATTGAGCTGGTGTATTTCCCTATCTGACGTATTTAATATTGAGGCTGCTGTGTTGTTCTTGTGACAAATTGCAGGTACCGTCTATCTTCGTTATGGCGGGCTGCTCCCGATGGCATGGGAGAAAACAAACCCGCACCGTTATAGGTGTGGAGGTGTGGTTCATGCCATCCCCACGGGGACCTAAATTGACTCCAAAGCCAAGGTTACATCGACCGGAAGTGAACACTTCGTAACACCGTGATTAACGCATTTTTGCAGGAAGGTGATCGTCTTGGACACAACTGTCTCGATGCAGCACCACCTGATTTGAGTGTAGAGCCGCAGGTAGTTTAAATTTTTTCCTATGGCTGTACACCCAAGTTTAGCATCCAACTTACTGCTCTCATGCAGCACCGGCAAAGCGAGTCTGTCGGAGGACGATTGAACCTTTAGAAGATCCTACACATAAGGTATTCGTAATGTCTTAGTTGGTGTACACGGAATCCAAAATTAATCGTCTTCGTTTGCGAGAAGCGATTGTTCCCGATGCCAGCACCGGAGAAGTGGCGGCGTTCAGGTATTGTCGGTGGTTGTAGTTATGGTGGATTCTTAGTTGGTGTACATCCGGAATCCAAAATTAATCGTCTTCGTTTGCGAGAAGCGATTGTTCGATGCCAGCACCGGAGAAGTGGCGGCGTTCAGGTATTGTCGGTGGTTGTAGTTATGGTGGATTCTTGGTGTGCATTCTTTAACATTAAAATGCTGTTACGTCCAGAGCGGTTCACGCCGACTGATGTGGACTATAGTCAGCGAGGAGGAAAACAGGCATGAGCGTGATCTCGATCCTCTAGGGCGGGGGCGGAAGAAACATAGCATCCATTAATACGGAAGAACATTGAAGCGGTTCTCCTATTGTTGATGTGACTATTCTGGCCCGGTTGATCCGGCGGCGATATGGCGATTCGAGAGAGAGATCAGCTGTCTGAGCGGAAGAGGACTCAAGTTCGGTGCTGGTAGCGGCAGCATAAGAGATCGAGGAAGCTGGCGGGAGTTAATCGAAGCGATCTAGGTTGAAAAAGTTGTTTGATAGCGAAAAGGTTGAGTATAAGCCGATGGAGAGACGGACTTCTGCTGTGTTTGAGGAGTTCAGAACAGTTTTGTCACGAAAACACCGATTCGTAAGTGTCCTATCTGCGCCTTTAGGTTATATATATACACCCGTGCATAAGTTCTTTTCGTGGGGTTGAATTTGCGGGACTTTCCAGATCAATACCGGTCACTCGTCGACAATCGGTTCTTTCTTGACATGGTTGAGCCTCGAAATGGTTGGCCAAACGAGGTAATAATCTCCACTTTTGTTGGCGTGCTTACAATAATGTGAAATAGCTGCACACCATCGTTTATGTTTATCCAATTTTACGTATAGAAGCGTTGCAAGTAATTGTTTTTCATATCCGTTGCTGCTTCTGTACATGTCTAATGAATATGTTGTGGAAGCGTCGGAAACATCTTCACAAGGGCGGGATTGTCATTTTCGATCAGTACTTTACTAAAACCATTCTGTCATACTGGTCTGAGTTTGAAGCTGCCAATGATAAGCTGAAGTTGAATGGGGCCAAACATACCAAAGTATGTGGCAGGGGAAGGAGATGGCAATCAATGAAGTTAGAACTTGGTCGCGATGTCTATACCGTCTATGCACCGATGAATTGGGGTGGAGACCATTGGGTTGGGCTACGCATTGATCTGAAGGACTCTCAAGTGATGATATATGATTCCTTAGTGCCTCACAACAGCGGCGAGGAGGTCGATGAATACTTAGATCCACTGATCCGGTCGCTGCCGTATATATTAGAAGTATGCTGGCTTTTGTTCATATCAGGTGAAAGATGGGATCGATGTTACTCATGGATCTGCGCTGAGGGTATTTATCACAACCAAAGGGGTGGCAACTGTGGTCCATGTGCTGCTAAGTTCATTGAGATGCATGCTGCTGGTCTTGGGGCCGGAGGAGATGAGTCGGATCACTGAACAACGATGTCGACAATTTCAGAGAGCAGTATGCAATGGACTGCTATGAAGAATTCGTTGGGAAAGTTAAGGTTGTGAATGAATAAACTAAAAATTATGTTAGTTATGTCTTTTTCGTTGAGCGTATTCGCGTAATGGTACTCTTATAATTATGTGTGCTGTTTTTATGTGCTTGATCTAGTTTGTGCTTATAAAATAGCGTACTAGAAACAATCACTGTACACCATTTCAAACCATAGGCTTTGGTGGATATGAACTGTTACATTGTAGCGGATATAATGGAGCGTAAGTGTCTTTTGGCAATTTGTCGTTACACCTTAGATAAGGATGCACACCAAATAAACATTTTGTAGATAAGATTTGGCGGTACATTAGACTGATAAAGATACACACCAAACAACAATTTGTGGTACACCTGGTAATAAAGATGCACACCACATAAACATTTTGTAGATAAGATTTGGCGGTACATTAGTCGATAAAACAAGAGTTATGATTACTGAGCGATTCTGACCGTTACAACGGCTTTTCCTAGCGAACCACGGAGACATGGAGAATTATTACATTTTAGAGTTTCTTAATTATGTCCTTCAGGTCTGCAATCTCTTCAGCGTTTTCTTGAAGCTCTGTCCATCTGTCGGCTGATAACCAAGTTGTGCAATGTCATCAGCGTTTTCCTTCAAAACCTTCGATTTCATCGATTTGGTAACCGAGGTGTGCAATGTTAGCGTCGTTGGTGATCGAATCTTTTGATCATATCCACCTGAAACTCAAGTGGACCAAAGCTACAAATCTTGGCCGTTGGCAGCAACTTTATCCTTTAAGCGCCGGGTTTCATCTTCAATTGCCTCGTTCCATTCCTTCTTTACGTGCAAGCCATCATCACGGAAATAGCATGTCTGCATAAGTATGTAATGAAAGGGAACAATTAGAAGTTGGATTTTACAAGCGTGCCTTGAAATCCTTGCATACAAAGTATTTCTTCCCAATGTCTGCCCGTCTTTAGAGATCTCTACCGTTATCGGCTTCGCATGGATAACTATCGAATTCCATGATCAGAGTGAAGCGACTCAGTACCATGTTCATATCTGACGACCCATCAGATTAGCTGTAGTTATCATCATCGGACATTCTAGACATTTTGTTCAAAGAGTTAGAGAGCGAGATGGAATTGGAAACAAATATGGTGAAATATAAAAGGGACCTTGCTCTATTTATCAAAAGTTGTGATATGTCTCATCAATCAATTAATGCTCATTTTTCAGATTTTGAAAATTTTATAATGGGCGAAAACAATCAGATTCAAAAATTGAATTTAAAGTGCCATACGAGGAGAATTGATGTATCTGGGTATGACCCGTTTGAAACTGACAAACCGACCGGGTATTTGGATGCTATCATTTCCCTTTTCGATCTAATTTATATTAGGGTTTTATAAACTTTCAAAGGCGAGATAGAAAAGGGGAGAAGACTGTGATTTTGGGAGATATTATATGGGAGAAAGAGATGGATTTCGTGGATCGAGGCATAAGGGAAAGGGTAAGTGAAAAGCATTTGTATTTGTGGGTTGCCGGCTAAGAAGGCTCAATCTTGGACAGGCGAAAATCCGTTTAAGTAGGTTCTATGGGTGTGAAACGATACAAGGTATTTCCTAAAATGTGGTTGCCTCATATATATTAGTTTTGGGAACAATCTCATTTTGTTAATTGTTAGACTCGCTGGATTGTGGCTTTTCAATGGATCGATGAGGGAAGCCCTTATGGATGGCAAAAGAGCTTTGCTTGAAGGTAGGAACAACATTAACCAAAAAGGAGACTATTATGGAATTGAAGAAGAACATCGAAGTTTCAAAGCGATTGGGCTGAAAATGCAGAATTGAAGAAGACATCATCAATGGCTTTCTAAAGCTGTAAAGAAATATCTCTTTCGTCATGGTCTATTATTAAGTTTGTGTGTTAATGCGATTGTGTTACCCTATTGTATTTTCCCTACGACGTTATGTGTGCGGTGTGTTACCCTATTGTATAAATCCGGCATATATAAATTTCATCATAAGGAACAGGGTGTACAGATGTATACAAAAGGTGTACATTAATGTACATAGATAAAAGTGTACACCTTACAACATATATAGAGACAAAGTTTGGTAACCGTTCAGTATGAGGTGTACACCTAACAACATAATTTGTTTTACATTAGCGTACACCCCATATAGTGATGCTTTTACAGCACCTATGTCTTTTAGATGCACACCTCTGGCCACTGAGAGGAAATTTTATAGGGAACCACGGGATCGTATCCAACTTCTTATTTTAAAGAATTTGAAATGTTGGCCACCAAAAACTGCGGTTTGGGCAAGAACCTCCGTAAATGTCTTCCGTCGGTAATCATGGCCATATAAGCACCTTGGAGTCTTAATTATTAAATCATCCGGAACTTGAAAGTATCCTCATATTTGTTGATGTTGAGGTCGAGCAGCCAAAAGCGTTCCAAATGCCACTGTATGGATTCTCCTACTTCTACAATCATCTCGGATTGTAGGTTAGTAGTGATAGGATCGAACTGGCGAGATCAGTGGCTTCCTTCTCTTTCCCAAGACAAACATTGAAAATGCCAACAGCCAAGGTGGACATGTCATGGTTTGGGATATTTGGTTCAAGATTTTAATACTCGCATGAAGTCCTTAAGCTTGTCGGTGCCTTTAGGAGACCCATTGGTAGATTGCGTGTGTTACCAGCATCGACACATTTTAGATGCAAAGCCGAAACTTACCACCTTGGCGTATTTGACAAGTCGCATTACAAGACCATTTTAAGCTAACATGCAACGCGTCTTAAGACAGAGCGTTAGGTGTCGCGGTCGCGTAACAGCGTTTTCCAGCCATGACCAACCGGGCTGGGTTGTATACTGACTCCTCTGCATGAGCTCAATGATTTTGGACACAATTTAGGTGGGAAGAGTTGGGAGAACTTGAGTTGCCATACTTTTAGATTATTTGATCACTGTTTATATTCTACCGTGAATATGTATTTCAGATATATCATGTATTTTCCAACTTAAATAGAGGTATTTAGTGAAACCGCGTGAGTTAAATACCAAAGTTATTATCCCACCAAGAAACCTAATAATGTCGAGTGCGCATTAGTCGTCATACTTTGTGAGTTAAATACGAAGTGATTGTATTAAAATATATTGTTATTTTACATATATATGAGTCTAATATTATAGAACAAAACAACGTGAAGAAGATTCATAATTCGAAATGTATAAGTGTATGCATTGTAAAACATTAAGGAAAACAACCCTTATTCCCATAGATAAAAGTGCATAAAACCGATTGGGCGTGAAGTCGTATAAAAGACTCATCTCTTTAATCCGAAGCATGACTTACACATGTCTTCAGCCTTGGTGGCCTCAATGTCCCAATGACACCAGCGCGTGATTTAAAGGAGAACATGGGCAACTGTAGAACAACGGAATGAATTTTAATATGAACTCTTCCCTCTTTTAAAAGCAGGCCAGTGTTCCCAAGGCCAATAAGGTTGTGTTAGGTACCAGCGTTCGATTTCATGAGATGATCTTGTGAATCGAGACAGGTATTCCTCATCGTCATAGTATAGCTTCCTTGTCATTGCATAGGTATACAACGTTCGCTCGTATCCTGCATCAGCCGCGCTCTTAATAAGCGCAAGTCCCTCTTCGTGACGCTCGTGCCTGAAAAAATACTCAACACCCTTAATGTATAGAGTACTTGGATTTCCCTCCCTAAAGCATCTTCGCAACAAACTACTTCGGACCCTGAAGTACGAAGGATGCTTAAACAAATCAAAAGAAGCATAGCCCATATCCTCATCTGCCAATGCTCGCATCGCCTTGCATGACACACGGAGTCTATAAAAGTCTTGAAAAGAGTTGTGTGCCACACGCTGAACTACCAAAGCCTGGACCTCTCTGCGGAGCATTAATATCGGGAATTCTGGCATTTTTGTGGGCGAAATCTTAACAAGACAATTGTGGGTTGGTTTATATTTATAGGGGGTAACAGTTGCGACGATTGGGTAGAAGTTGCATTCCGAAAAGTCCGTACACCTTCCTCAAAAAGTGTGAAACACAACATGCATATGGGCCTAATTTAATTGATTGTAACATATTAGGCCCAAAGTCCAGTAAAATAATGCTTGTGTGGCGACTTCTCGAACCATTTCTCATTAATTGTGTTGAATGACCGACGTGATGGTTGAGTGCTCGAGTTCTACTTTCTCCTCTAGAAAGTTGTACTGTATTTCCTCTAACCATCTTCCTTATCTTCTCGTTCCGATTAAAAAAAAAATAAAAAACCGTCGCCCAAGTCCTAACCTTTCAAGTCCTAAAGTCAAAAAAAAAAAAAAAAAAAAAACCCTAAAGATGGCCTTTTCGTCATCTGCGTCCAATCGTCGCCGGAATCGTGAATACCGTAGCCCAAGTCCTAACCTTTCAAGTTCCTCATCGGAGGATGGGGATGATGAGCCTCAGTTTATGACATTTGAATCTGCCTGCGACAACTTCGGGGTTCTTAAATGGCGGCCTGGTGAAACCATGGTCTATCGGCATGTAACTGAAGAGCTTTCGTAAGTATCAACAATTATGCATCGAGGGTTTTAGTTCAGGGAATGTTAGCGTTAGATGATCCTGCTTTTGCTGAAGCGCGCACAATGTCGATAATCGTGGATGGATGTACACTGTATTGCATGTTGGCCTTTCTGCCCACAGTAGTTAGGGAATGTATCTCGAACTTAAATAATGCGAAGCGGCGTTTATATAAGGGGACGCCGTTTCGATTTCGACCCCGTCGTCATCAATCAACTCTTTATGACTCCTTTAACGGTACAGTCGCGCAGCTGGGTGGATGTCGATCTATCGCAAGCCATTTCGTTCTTAACCGCTGGTCGCTCCTCTCGGTGGGAAACATTCTCACTAACGCACCTATTACCGCAGTATCTCTGCCTCTACAAAATCTGTGAGCTTAACTGGCTTTCTGGTTTTCATGTTGATGCAATGATCACGAATAGGCTGCGTTTTCTCTTTGCGTTTGTAAAAAACATGCCCATAGACCTTGGTGTGTTGGTTTACGACCAGGTCATCGAAATGTGTCGTACACCTGAAGCCGACAAGAAAATAGTTCTCCCCAACTTTATCTATCAAACACTCATTCTACAGAGGGAGATTCTGGCTCTTCGAGTTGATGAACCTCTTATTGGTGAACCACATAGGATGTATGGCGTTGAGGCAGATCTTTCAATTAGCGGGGGAGAAGAGGCCGTATCAATTCGGAAAGCGGTTAACTATATTAGTCTATGCAACTCTATGTCTTATATTCGATTTTAGGTACTATATGTAATATTTAACCTCAAGTATTAGGAAACTCTGTCTTTTGTATTCGGTATTACGCACTGTATTTTGAAACTCTGTCTTTTGTATTCGGAAAGCGGTTAACTATATTAGTCTATGCAACTCTATGTCTTATATTCGATTTTAGGTACTATATGTAATATTTAACCTCAAGTATTAGGAACCTATGTCTTTTGTATTAGGTATTAAGCACTGTAATTAGGAAACCAGTTTTATTAAGAAATTATCGGATTACACAATGGTGTACTAACAAAATGTATTACAAGTGTGATGTAGTACGTATTAGGAACCTATGTCTTTTGTATTAGGTATTAAGCACTGTAATTAGGAAACCAGTTTTATTAAGAAATTATCGGATTACACAATGGTGTACTAACAAAATGTATTACAATAAAATTTATCGATATCGTAACAAGTGGACCATATATTTTGGTTGTACACAGCAGTGATGCAGAAAATAACTATTACGCTTATATATGGAGTATTAGGAATACTTTCCGTTGTACACCTCACAAACATCCAACTACCACGCATCGAAGGATGGAAACCCGGTGGTCGGCCTGAAGTCTCGTAGAAAAATACCGACCTCTTTTAACCAAAAACATCTGTTACACATGTCTTCCGCCTTGCTCTGCTCAATGCCCAATAGATCCCAATCCTGGTCCAAAATAGGAGAACACGGGCAACTGCGGAACATTGGGACGACCGCTGATATGAATTCCTCCCTCTTTGTGATGAACCAGGCGTTATGGTCCAAATTCCACCCGATGCGATGATCTAGCAACCATTCCTATTTGACCAGCGGTTATGCGTGAGAAGAGTGAAAATAACTCCTCCGGCCAGTTAAAATATTTGCAGTCATTGCATCATTATCTGAGCTCTCGTACCACCGCTGCGGCTGACTTTAACAAAGCTAATCCCTTTAAGCGTCGAGTGCGTAGAAATACTCTACACCCTTGATGTAAAATGTACTTGGGTTCCCCGCGTCGTAGCATCTTCTCAACAATCTGTCTTCAAAACCCGGATGAAAAGGGTGTTTGAAAATATCGACGGACGCATACACCCCAACTCCATATGACAACGCACACAAGGATTTGCAAGTAGCGCGGACTCTGTAAAGATCTACAAAAGAATTGGCTGCGACGCGTTCCACTACTGACACTTGAATCTCTTGTTGGAGGCTTAATATAGGGAATTCTAGAATTGTGGGACGGATTTTTCGCGTACTGAACGAAAAGAGTGTATTTCGCAATGAACAAGCAGTCTCTTTTAAAAGGAAAGATAAACCCAACAGTTGCAATGAAAGAGTGTCTTCGGTAACGTAAGTCATCATTATACCCACTCGGTAACGTAAGCTTATGACGTACACCATAAAGATTACTCTCATTCTTGGTGTACGTTTTTCTTTTATAAGCACAAACTAGATTAAGCACAGAAAAGTAGATTAAAAAACAAACAAACTTATTTTGAATTGTTTTTCTCATAATGGGCCTATCCATAATAGATTAAAAAACAAAGAAACCCATTTGAATTCATAAATGCAACACATAATATTTAGAAATCCCTAATATTTACTCATCTCTCTTTTAAGGTGTACAAAGTCATCATTATACCCACTTTCGGTAGCGTAAGCTTCATAATGTAGTTTGAAATTAAGGCTACCTTCGACCGCGGAGAAGACATCTTTTTATACATATTTATACTAATTAATGTATGAACTTAAGGTATTCTCATCTCTTTCGTTGGTTATCTGAACGCGCATACAGTTCAATCTTGAAAATAAATTTAAGTAAACTCTGCCTACGACAAGAAAGTTTCCAACTTTATTCCGCATGGTCCAATCAGTCGGAGATTTAATTCTACCGAGGAGTCGCAACCATTAAATTAGCATGGTTTCAACCAAGGAGTAGTAATGGAGCATAGCCTCTGTTTCCAAAAATAATTAAATATATAGTACTCCGTTGTCATTTAATATCATTCGACACACATTCTCTGCAAACACCTTTCTCAGCAAACTTCCTTTTCTGCATACTTTCTCATTTCCAAAATGGTGTACGATATTAGCCAGGGTAAAATGTCGGTGAAAAATACTGGCGATTCTTCTACAGTTTGCCGGGGTTAAGCCGCCGAGGAGAGTTGATAGCGTTGGCCAAGGCGGGCTGAAGGAAGAGATCCGCCAGGGTCTGGAAAAGGAGGAGTTTGCCACCCTCGGCATACTGTTGAGGCGGAGGAGGTTGAGGAGGGTTTGAAGGAAACACCTCCTTCCAGCCCTTGCAAGCGCCGCCCGCTGAAGCCCGATCACCGCGGTAGCAGCGGGGGCGCAAGTCGGTGAAAAAGGTGACCGGAGGATGAGGGTTACGGTTATGGCGAAGCAGCGGCGGAGGAGGAGGGTTCAGGCGTGACTACTGGAAGTGGATGGACATGGAGGCGGGCGTCGAAAAAGACGACGCTTCCGACAACGACACCGACTCCGACTGCAACCCAGTCTCCGACTCCGACTCCGACTCCGACTCCGACACCGACACCGACTCCGACTCCGACTCCGACACCGACTAGCAACCTCCCACTCATTTAATAATTAATAAATATTTTGTATTTCAATGTATTTCTTTTTTATTTTGAACTCTTTTAAATTTAAAATATTTCTGTTTATTATTTAAAATATTTTATATTTCTGTTTAACTACAACCAGCCACAATACCTGATCTCCGATCACTTCTTCACTTTAATCAAGTGAAGGTTTGATTTCTTCACTTTAATCAAGTATCATGTACACCTTACAGGCAATCATGGGCACCTGGAAGATTATGACGTACACCATATCAAATGTATCCAAAAACAGCTAATATGTTATCACAAATATTAAGGGATATGAAAACCATAATGTATTAAGTACGCTCATCCTGGTGTACGCATTAATCAAGTATCATGTACACCTTACAAGTAATCATGTGCACCTGGAAGATTATGACGTACACCATATCAAATGTATCCAAAAACAGCTAATATGTTATCACAAATATTAAAGGATATGAAAACCATAATGTATTAAGTACGCTCATCCTGGTGTACGCATTAATCAAGTATCATGTACACCTTACAAATAATCATGTGCACCTGGAAGATTATGACGTACACCATATCAAAAGTATCCAGAAACAGCTACGTTGTGGTTACCAAAAAACAAAGATTTCGGTATTCGAAAAGATGAACGACGTTGCTCCCAAAAAATGTACCCTACCGATCATGGCTTCGGTTTCTTGCAAGTACTCTTCTTGTGACCCTCCTCAAAACAATTGGAGCACTTGTTTGGTTTTTTATTTTTACTCGCCCCCTGCTGTAAACGACAAAGTATATATTAATTGGAACATGTACTATGGGGCACTGATTTATTTGTTAAAGTCGAAGTTGCAGTCTTACCGGAACCTCTCCGGCCGATAGTTTGCGTTTGATTCCTGGCCTTCCCTTCGTTCTTTTGGTCATGGGTGGACAAAGATCAACCTTTAGTATTTCTGCTGGCACTTCAATATCCTTTGGATCCTGAACCGGAAGTATGATACCCTCAACAGCGGCTGCCCATGTTTCTTTGAGATGATGTTTACTAACATACATGTTTTACTCCATATTACGATAAGAAGCAGCAGCAATGGCGTGTCGGCAAGGCAATCAAGCATCTGGAATTGAGGCAAGTGCAGGTCGGTTTTCCAGATCAGCGGTGGCGAAGCCAGTTGCCTTGTGCGAAACTTCGAATTTCCATGTGGAACATGGCAAAACAAGAAGGCCCGGTGACAGCACTAGCTGTTCCACCAGAATTTCTTCAATTTTATCAGGAATATTCCCCTTCATCTTACTGATATCGCATCTCCTGGTCTCAAACCATGTACACAACTTCCGCCGAATGAATTCAAACAATGCCATTATAGGACTATCACGAGCTGGCAAAAGAGCCTTGTTCAACGATTCAGCAGCGTTAGAAGTCATCATGTTGAACCTGTCTCCTTTGAAATGTGAGCAGCGTCCATAACTTCTTATCGATTTTCTAAATAATCCCAACATTGCCAATCCGTAAGTTTAATAAGCTCCATGATCTCATTAAACTCTGACACTTTGAACGACTCTCCGGCTCTGCCAACCATAGCCTTCTGTTGTTTACCCTTATACTTCTCAGCCACATTACGTTGAAGGTGTACAAGACAAATTACATGGTGTGCACGCGGGTACCATTTCTCTTTGGCTGCAAAAATTGCTGCACATCTATCTGATATCATACTTAAATCACACCCATCTTCTACAATAGTAGATAGCCTCTCGAAAAACCAGGACCAAGATTCTTTGTTCTCGCTTTCCACTACAGCGAAAGCAATGGGAATCTGGCTGTTAGCATCTTGTCCGCTGGCGGTTAACAAACAACCTTTGTACTTGCCAAACATGTGCGTCCGTCCACCACGATGACCTTACGCAGGTGCTTCCACCCATCAATGCATGCTTTCAGGGACATGAATGCATACTTGAACCTTGTTTTCCTTCTATATCGAGTTCGGTTTTGATATCAGTTATCGTTCAGGGTTTGCAACCTTGAACATGGAAGTACTGTGGTAGCATCTTGTAAGATGTCTCCTCTGTTCCTTCTTGGCGGACGCGTCGCTAGTTCCTTTGCTCTCCAACCTTTCCAGTATGAGCATGTGTAGTTGAATTCGTTCGCAATATTTCAGGGAGTTCCATGCAGCCAGTAGAGTCTCATCGATTGACGCTTAAGCGAGTCTACTTTTGCGATACCATGTTTTCTGTACTTTCCTCGAAGATCTGATACGCATGTATTGTAAGAATGGACTTTCTAACAAGATAAGTTGGTGACTCACCGAGTTGCACCGCCAATACCCTCCACTTACATTCCGCGTCGTAGCATTTCGCCGTGATTCGGCGTTTACAATGCGCAGCTTAAAAGTACTCACCTTCGCAATTGCATAGGCGGTAGCGTCAACTTGCACTCCGCCTTGTCTTTAAGCGTCCTACCAGCGTATATGTTACTGTCCTCCTTGCTGAAGTCGATTTGCGAGGCTGCCAGCTCGTTTCATCCCTTTCACGATACCCACCATCTACATCATTATATCCGTACATATCTGATACAGAAATCCCTTTCATGAATGCTTCGCCACCCTTAGTTTGTGTAGTTGCGGTAGGGAGGATCAGTAAACACATCGTCGTCGTCTTCAATCTCACGGTTGTGCCTGTTAAATTTCTTCGGAGGAGTATCCAGAACTACATCACCACTATCAACCGGTTCTATACCCTCGGTGTGTGTCCTCTTGAGACAGGAGTATCATCATCTTCAGTCACCCTGGTGTCTCGTTTTCGTTTTAGTTGGTGACGTGAACAATACCATCGCCTTCATCGATATGGGTTGCTTGGGTGTACGAACTAAAACCACAGCGAGAGGATGATATATAATCGTTTTCTACATCGCTAGTGTCCGTTGAAAGTGTCTGCTTGGAAGTGCTTTTGTCTGATTTACGCCCACCAGAGCTACAACGTTTACCCCGCCCAGACCCTCTCTTTCCAGTCCCCACGCCTCTGCCACGAATACCACCAGAACGCCTAATACCATTACCACCAAACTGTCCACCATGTTTCCCTGTGCTTGGCCCCTCTTCAAAATCATCATCGTCGTCCTTATAACCACAACCGTCCCGAATGTAATCATCCCACTGATTGTAGTCGTAATCGTAATCATCTCCTTCGTCTTCTGACATAACATCTTCCCTGCTTGCTCCACCGTCCACCTCCATAGCTCCAGAGGTTCCTACTACCTCAGCTTCACTTTTGTCCATTGCCTTCTCAAGACATGGCCTTCCCGTCTCTTCTTCACTACACATTTGTTGAGGTAAATTACCTTCCTTATTCAATCCATTTTTGGCGCCTTCATTATTCCCTCCATTCACTACTCCAACTTCATTCCCACACACGTTATCCTTCTCCTGTTCGCAGCTCTCTTTATTAGGTCGGAACTGCGATTCAGGATTAGCCCCACCAGACTGAGATTCAGGATTAGCCCCACCAGACTGCGATTCAGTATTAGCCCCACCAGACAGAGATTTGCTTTTGTAAAGTGCTTCAATTGCTTCAACTTCTTGCACCCAATCAACTTCATCTTGCTCTGGAGCTCCCAAAGGTGCATTCATTGGCGACATTATTGCTCTTTCGGAACTAAGAAATATCATTTCTCCTGCAACGCTCTGAATGTGACGAAGAGATTGACAGACTTGTCTCCACGGTGTAAAGCCTTGAAAATCCTTAAATCTGTGTCCGTTACTATCTCACCTGGAGCAGCCCCTGTACCCACCATATCACTCTCTCCATCATTAAGCCAGTATCGCATTTCCACAGAGACTTCCCGTCCCAATAGCCCATACTCAGCAAAGATACTACCTTTTAACCCCTCAACACCTCTAATTTTGGATAAATCGATTGCTCTACCCATTCTATCATTATCTATCTTGAAATCCCAAGCTCCGGTGTCATACATTATCCACCTCCCAGCCATAACGACAATGCAAGAATTACAGCCACCTACAATCCAAGAAAAAGTTACCGTTAGGGTAATTGCAAACAGAGGAAACCCAAATTTATGATAAAAGAATACTGTACCCTCGCCGGTCGTCGTACTAATTTCCTTCCCTTTCCCATCACTGCTTGACCCGCCGCTCCGGCACCCGATAATTGTTTCCATCGTTTTCAGTTACGGTGGATGCACCTCCACCGGAGAACCAATATATCTTCGCTATTAGGGTTCTTTTTTTTTGTCCACCAGTTCTAAGTTAATCTTACCATTAACTAATAAGACCCACAAATTAGTTTAATAATATTATCACAAATATCTGAAACTGGCGGGAAAGTAGACTAAGCTCGTTGTGTAACAGGTCACCTGCTCAACCGGTCACCAGAGAAAAAAAGAAAAAAGCTTCAGCCGGCCGCTCGCACGTGAGAAACCATGAAAGTCGAGTGGGTCGTTAAGTTTTTGGGTCATTTCCTATGGGTCGCTGCCATAGTTTCATGGGTCAAAACAAAGAAGTTGCTGGATCAAAAGGCCAAAATGGCCATCGATTTTACTCTCTCACATAGGCGGCCCATTTCCACAAATAAAACTTCCCGCGACCCGAATCTCTAATTAAAACTTAGACGCGACCCTAAACACTAACGGACTCACTTTATATCAAGACCTGACTTTAGGTTGGTCTTTCTTATTTTTATTTAGTGATACTGTTGTGGATTAACAATCATTTTCTAACTTTTTCATAAACAAAATAAATAAATAAATACAGCACAGAAAATGAGAAAAATATACATAAGAGAAAAAATACATCAATTATCTACAAAAGTAAAGTGAATATTTTAATTGTGCTTGTGCATATATCTAATTTCCCTCACTTTTCATACTTTAATGATTTTCGATTAAAAATCAATTTTAAAAAAGTCTACAACTACTAAATCTCAAAATATTAGTAAAAAGATAAATCTCAAAATAAAATTTATTTTCATTATAAGTTAATATAAATATATATACAAATAGTGGTGCCGGGCATTAGCACGTTAGCACGGAGGTAATACTAGTCCAATTATATTACAACAAAAAAGCTAGGAAGTGATCCTTTCTCTAAAAGGTAAAAATGAAAAAAGAATCTGATTTTTTATTTGAATAGCATAAAATGAACAGTTTAATTTGAAGAACCTTTTATTAAATAATAGTAATAAATTTTTTTTATAAACTTATAAAGTATTAATTGATCTTATGGATTTCTTTCATATTATCAATAAGTTAAATAGGTCTATATACTTCCTTTTTCCTTTAGAAAGAGATCCAAATTAGCTTGCATGAGTTTAATATTGATTGATATTTTAGATGATATAAATACTTTGCGATCTACTAAGTTAGAGTTATCATGTTTATAGAATACATTCACATATAAACGCATGCATAGTGTATTTTAACATTAAAAGGAATAGTCTAATTTTAACTCTAAGGTTTACTCATTTTTGTAGGGACTGATCTTGCTGACATTCCAATCATATAACCCCAAGCTCCAGCCTGAGAGTGATGAAACACCCTCAACTCTTCAAGCAACGATTCTTTTTACGGGACTTTATGCGATGGCTTTTGGTGCTGGCGGTATCAAAGCCTCGTTGCCCACCCATGGAGGCGATCAACTTGACAGGAGAAATCCAAGACTGATCTCAAGATTCTTTAATTGGTTTTACTTCTCTATATGTTGTGGATGCATCTTGGCAGTAACTATTGTGGTGTCCATCGAGGAGAGCAAAGGTTGGTTTTGGAGCTTTACAACCTCAGTCGGAATTCTAGCCCTTGCACTCTTTATTTTCATGGCAGGGTTACCGTTTATCGATTCAAGTCTCCTACTGGAAGTTCATTGAAAAGGATCACAAAAGTGATTGTCTCCGCTCACGAAACCGAAATAAGTCTGATTTGGAGGAGGAGATGATGCAGAGTCTTATCTCTACAGACGAGGGCATTTCTCATACCAAGTTGAAGTAAGTGGTCTAACTCATATGATTATTATTTGTATAATTTTTTTTTTTGATATTTACTTGAAGCCATTTTGTTAGGTGCTTAGATAAAACAATGTTGAATAAAACATATCAGCAACAGAAGTTGCGGAAACAAGAACATTTTGGGTCTCCTACCAATCTTTTTAGCACGATTGCTATGAACTGCTGCTTGGCACAACTATCGACCTTCTCGGTGCAACAAGGCATGATCATGAATAGAAAACTCTTTGGTTCCTTCGAGATCCCCGTGACTTCTCTGGCCGCTATTACTCTAATCCTCATGGTTTTATCTATAACTTTATATGACTATTTTGGCAAAAGGATCTCATCAGACATATCACCAAGCTTCAATTTAAAACGCATCGGACTTGGCCTAGCTCTTTCATCTCTTTCGATGGTGATTGCAGCGATTGTGGAAACGATGAGGAAATATGAAGCGGTTCACAACGACTTCAATATATCTGTTTTATGGCTGATGTGTCAGTATCTGATGCTAACTGTGGCTGATACGTTGGCATTTGGAGGGATGCTAGATTTCTTTTATAGAGAAGCTCCATCGAACATGAAGAGTATGAGCACGGCATTGGGCTGGTGTTCGACCGCATTTGGTTTCTTCCTTAGCACAGCTCTTGTGGAGGTCACCAATACCATCACAGGTTGGCTTGGTGGAGATGATCTCAACGAGACAAGACTTGAACTGTTTTATGTGGTCCTTTTGTTCTTAATACTCTTAATCTTCTTAGCTATATTTTCTGGACAAAGACATATTAAGCGAAATAACGAAATAACAAAGTATCAAATATGGATGAATTATCTCAAAAATATCCATGAGATATATAGTTCTAGTATTATCTAGTATGTTGTGTTATATTGATATGTCATCATCCAGCTTCAACATGAATATAATAAATATTGGTGACAAAGATGAATTTTGAAAATATTTATTCATAAAAAACTGTGTATGACAAAAAATGCTTGGAACAAAGAGTAATATATGTATACTGGGAATCAGTTGCATATTATGGATCACATTCTTTAAAACTTTTATTTTTAGGGTTCGCATAATAATTACAACGGAATTGGTTTGGTGCATAAATGTGCTGTAAAACGAAAGAAAAAAAATTGTGCAAGGAAATGAGAAACAGTCTATAATGATGCATAAAATCACATGATAAATTCTCTGATTCCGTAGCTACACTAACTTATGTCGACTTCACCCTCATACTTGCAGTTTTTTGTGAAACTTTTTTTAATTGATTTTCAACTCTAAACGGCAACCGGAACAGTAACCTCTGGGATGAAGAACAAACAGTAGCTAAACGAAAATAGACTAGAATTATAACTAAAAACACTACAGATTTGTTAAAAAAATGGTGGAAGGGAAAAAGTCGATGACATTGAGGAGGAAGACCGAACACCGGTGGACGTGAGCGTAAGAACAGAGCCACTGCGCCGGAAGAAGAGCCACCTTATATAAGAGAACCCAACGTCAAAAAACGAATACCCTAGCATCAATGCTCAAGGGAAACCTTGTGACACATCGGACAATGCTTGAAGGAAGAGAGCTCATGGGCTATGATGTAACGATCGGTTTCGGCATGATGATCTCCATCGTTCTGAAGCATTGCAAGTCTCTCGTACTCCGGATGGTGCGTGAAAGATAAGGTAACGGCATCGGCGGAGGTTTTCAAGGAACCGACTGCTCCATCTGTCTAGAGATCAATTTCATTTCTAGCAGAAATCAATTTCATATCTCTGGGTTATTTCTCGGGTCATTTTTCTTATAGTTGTAGAAATCCATAAGAAGAGGCTGCTGTGGACGGAGATAAACGTTTTGCAGAGAAATTGATACACTGATTTTGAAGGTAGGAGTTGAAGCGGCTGGGTCTGGTCCAGTCTGGTCTGGTCTGGTTTGTCCACTTCATTTTTATATGAGAGATATATGAGCACAAAATGAAAGTCTAAAATCGTAAAAGATAGGCTTTGAGAAATGGTGACATGTCACTCTTTTCTTCTTTACTTGTTCAGGTGGCAGCATTAGAGAAAAGATTATCTACTTTATATAGATAGATATATTAAAGTTTGGAGATTAAAAAACTTAAAGTTTGGAGATATAACTATTTATGATAGATTAAATTATTGAAAATAGACAAACAAATAACCACGTCGAAGGAAAATCATGATTGGGATTATGTTGCCTCGTCCTTCTTCCTTCAGACCTTGATCCTTGTAGTGACCCTGGTTCTACTTAGGCAAATTCAGATTGGATCTTGGACCGAATGGTTCAAAAACATTGTTGTTATCGTTATATCCGAACATGGGTCCATGATTAGAATTAATCATGTTGGGATTATAGTTGGACGCATTCCCATCGAACGTTCTTGTTTGGTCGAAAAGATCGACATTGCCACCACTACCAACGATGTTGTTGTAACTTCCACCATAATAATTTGGAGGATCACTTGCTTGCAAGTGTTGGGGCTGTTGACTTTCCAACTCCATTTTCAGATTTTCCAGAGCACTAATTAGACAAGTGTTTTGATTCAAGTCAAGTTGATTCGGAGGTTTTTCCCACCATTTTTCAGTTTCTTCTCTCTTATTTTTTATCCCATCCAACTCTTTCGTCCTCTTTTTCTCCATTTCAAGCGTTGTTAACTCCTGCAACGATTTTTATCATGTGTAACAGTAAAACCAAACTGAAATAGAAAATATAGTTTAATTTTGGTTTTACCTAAGTTCTTATAAACAGTAGTATACATATATAGTTTGATTGTTCACTGATTAAACAAAAAAAAACAAGAATCGATTGATTAATATATGGGCTTATTTGCCAAATAACCAAAAAATGGAAAATTAGATTTTTAAAGAGATAGTAGAGAGACATAGTTAGTGAATTAAAGTTGTTCAAAAAGTGAGATAGTGAATTAAAGTTTTCTTTTTGTATTTAGGGATAAATTTCCTTCAAAATATAATATATCGTAATAGAACTATACAATATAAACAATAATATATATAAGATATCATATTGATATAATTTTGATATTTTAATCTTTGATTTTATTAGTTTATGATTTTCTTAAAAATAATAATTATTTTTGAATATTTTTTTCTGTTGACGAATTATTTTTTGTTAGTTTTTATTTATTTATTAATATTAAAGCATTAATAATTTGCTAGAAAATAGTCATAAATTTTGATAATATTCTTTTTAATTAATAATTATTCAATAAGCTAGAGAAAATAATACATTTATAATTTAGAAAGATGTATATTATTTTAATGTTTTAATAAATTTCATTTCTAAACATATAAAATGAATTCACAAAATTTCATGAAAAAATAAACATAATTATGGTTTTCAATTAATAAACATATAAAGTAAAAATGAAAATATCGAAACCAAACCAAATAATATATATGTATATGTATATATATTATTTTAATACAGTAAATAAAAAAATTCAAACTAGAAAACTAATCTGAAACAAGGAAAAAATTCAGAAGATCCCCAAAAGTAATCAATGCTTTTACATATGAATATAAAGTAAACCTAGTTTAACAATGAACTTTCAAATTACTTTAACCATGGAAATTTACAATTAGAACATATCTGTGTTTTTAAACATGAGCGAGATTTTTACAAAACATACATCAGTTTTTAATCCTGGCGCAGTCTAGAAAACTATTTGCTCTTTTTTTTTGAAACTTAACTATTTGCCCATTTTAAATTTGGACAAAAAATAATTAAAGAAAAACTAAAATTTGAATGACCGTATGTCTTGTCCATAGTGTGAGAATACATCTACTTTATATATACCGTTATAAACGATGCTTTGGAGTATAAATTTTTTAGATTACTTCATAATCTTATAGTAGCATACAAAGAAGAAACAAGAAATGATGTTTACCTGAGTGAGTAAGCTGTTGAGATTTTGGATTGTTGGGTTCAAACCGTCGTTGGTTATAAGAGGATTATAGTTGTGATTTTTAAAATTATTGAATACAGATCTAACATCTGGATTGCCAAAAGAAAATACTTTTTGACCTGGTGAAAACACAATTACTCCCATTCCTACACCACATAAGGTGCAAAGTTCACTAGCTTTTTTAAAAAGACTTTGTCTTCTCTTTGAAAAAGTAACTTGAAGGTTGGCATCGTTCTCCATTTTCACAATCGGTATTTTTTGACGACCTCTTTTGTTTCTTGTCATTCTCACAAATATTTTTAACAAATAATTAAAAGATGATATATGTTTGAAATGAAAGAGTATATTATTTATAGAGAGCTTTTACCTATGGGTATTTAATTTCAAAGTCATTTTAAGTAAATATATCTTTGACTTTATATTACCATTTTAAAGATTATTTATTTCCACTTCAAACTATTAATAGTTATCCTCATACTTCATCTGTAAGATATAATTATGATATTTTAAATGGAATATTATCTGTTACAATGCACCATGATCTGTCAAAGTATTCCCATTTATTTTCCAAGAAAATATAGAAGTAAACTTTTTTTACAATATTTCCCAAAAATATTGATGAAAATTCTCTCAAAAATTTATCTTATCATGGAAATAAATTTTACTATACTTGTTATCATTCTAATATGAAAATTATAGTTTTTGTTCAATATGTAAAAATATAGTTAAAGCTTAAAACACTAGTAATTGCTTTTTAGACTAAGAGCATCTTTAATGGTTGGCTTCATTTTTATCTTCAAAAGTACATTTTCTTTAAAATGAAAAAAATGACGCAACATTCACTCCAACGGTTTGCTTCATTTCTTTCTTGTAAAAAGAATATTCCAAATATATTCTATCTCTACTTTATCATTAATTACTAATAACAACCTTATACTTTTTCATCTTTACTTAATTTACCTAACTGTTTTGTTTTAACAATAATCCAACAAAATTTTTATTTCATATAAATTAAACATTTTAATATAAGAAATTTATTATGTAATGTGAATAAACAAACACAAAACATCTTAATTTGTAAAAAAAAAACAATATGTATAATTTTTCTATAAGTGATTAACAAAAGTGTTAAGAAGTAAGAAATAACTTTATTCATCTTTGATTCTTTTAAATGGAGTTAAAAAATTCTTAACGACAAATATTCATATGCTCTTCGATATAAACATATGATTATGTAAAATAATAGTCGAAATTTTGAAATTAATTGGATATTATTAACCTATATAATTTATTTAGATAAAAGATAAGAGTAAATAAAAGTTGAAGACCAGTTTACAATTAGAAAAGTTCATCTTCAAAAAATGAAGATATGCACAGTAGATCTTCAAATTTGAAGCAACACTGTTCATGGTTTCATTTTGAAGCAATAATTGAAGTGGGGTTGGAGCAAAACCTACTTCAAAATGAAGCAAAAAGTGAAAAATGAAGTAGGGTTGGAGATGCTCTAATGCATGTTTTTTCATGAGTGTCAACTTTGGGTGTGTGGAGACAATATTTGTTTTCATTTAATTGTTTCACATGTTATATGTTGGAGATGTTTATCTGAGTAAGCAAGTTTTTTAACCTCAAGCACTATGCCGATCTTTTTTTCCTGCCAAACGTCTTTTAGTTTTTGAATAACATTTTCTTCTTGCCTTTAAGTGAAATATGAAATTATCTAACCTAGATTTTGACTATAATTACATATTAAAAAAAACTCATAACCCTAGAAGAAAGTAATGACCAACTATTTACTTTCGACATAGAAGTAAGCAAGTAGAACTAAGATTTACAGGTTAACACATGTACTCTTCTTCTATTAATCAATAAAAACTATGTTTGATCTCTTTTTACTGCTTTACTGCTTTATTTTATATTTTTATAGTATCACAACGAACCCAATTTCATTTTATTCGAGCAGTTTGGCGCTATAAAAATGGGATAACCATAACTATGACCAAAGTGAGCATAAAAAATCCTTGGGCAGGACAGTCGATAATCACATACAATCCCATCTCAAAACCTTATAGACATGTCACTGAAATGAACTCTGCCAAAGAAAAATTAATACCCATCATGGGTGACCCCAAAATCGTCTCAGAAATCAAAACCTTGAAAGAAACAATGGAAAGATACCAAGTAGTTAGAGTAAAGCATACATAAGTTAAAGCAATTCGAAGCTGAGAATATGGTTTTCCGAAAATAAAACTCTGCCTTCAATAGTACAAGGAGGACACACTGCAGATTTTGGACTCTGTTTTCAACATGCAACCCTTGAATATTCCAAATGGAAGAGAGAACATGAATCAGTGAACTCTTATAGCAAACAGAGGGCCAACCAAGAATGTGTTAACCTGCCAGGAGACAACGATGACTCATCTATGGACATTGAGATTCAAGAAACAGTTGTGGCTAAGAAATTGGCGGAAATAACCTATTTGGACGAAGTATTTTCCAAGTTTGAGGCAGTTCATGCAATAATTGAGAGGCTCTGTGGTGTACAACTATTTATAGCCATACAATTGTATACTGATAAGAGTTTATAAATCATTGTACCCTCTCATAAATGTTCAATTTATAAAAACTTATATACAACTTGATAAAAGTAGTAAGAGACAACACATTCAGATCACGCATGGTCAATATTGCAAGATATTGGAAGCCATCAAAACATAAGAGAGATATCTCAGCTTTGCTTAGCTAAGAACTTGTTTTTCCTTTTACACTCCCTACATCATGCTATTATAATCTACTTGATATTAATCTATTCTTATCATTAACTTGAGCTTGTACATATCAGTATATGGCTTATGCTTCATGTCTAAGCCGTTTTTTTTAAATCTCCCTGACATGACATTCAAGACTCTTACAAAGAAAAGATCCAAGCCAAATCGAATACAGAATGCACAGTACCAAGTATCTACTATATTAAAACAGTGTTTTTTTATCGACAGAAAAAAGGTCGTAGCTTAAGTTTTTAAATGGTCCTACTCAAATTACATTGATATATACATATATATATATATAAATATATATCATAACAGTATAGTTAATTTCAACTTTGACGATATTAGTGGAATCTTAAAATGAATTTGTTTTCTTTATTGGGTATGAATCACTCATCTAATTTTGATGTGTACTGGGCTTCATGTGACAATTTAAAAACTGGCCCAAAACATTTATAATTCTTAAACTATTTCCTAAACTTATTAAATGTATACTAATTATAAAAAATATACCCCGCGCCAAGCGCGGATTAAAAATCTAGTTGTACTATAAAGAAGAACCACATGAGTTGCTTGTTACCTTCAATCCAAAAGGAACGTATATGTACATGAACATGTGCACGATCTGTCGTTTCATAGTGAGGAAATACATAAACAACCAGTAGTACAACTAATCATCACTAAGCTTCATACTGATCATGTATAGTAACTTAATGAAATAATCACAATTTAAGAATGTGAAACTGAGAAGTACCAGCCAACAAATACTTCCTTCAGATTCACCTTAAGGTGGGAAGCTAACATGTTCTGGTGGTAATCAATGTCCACAGAAACCTGCATACTGCTGCATTCATACAAAACCATAAAATTCAAAACGCATGATCTTAAGAACATGGCACCGTCTCATTCATAACACTTGTTCTATTGACAACAAATTCCCACAGAGGACAAAACTCATGTCTGCTCTTCAGCTAACAGACAAATATAGAATAATAACATGGAGGAACATAAACCATATAACGAAGCAAGAGAAAACAAAGCAGGTGAAATGACGATTAAGAGCAATATCTGAAGAAAAGGTCTACCCCGATGAGAAGATTCCTCACAAACCAGTCGCAGACGTTAAACATACATAGAGGGTGAGTACTTCTCATGAGCACATTGGTAGTCGCGGAGACCTTTGATGATGTCTCCCAGTTCTCTGATCGGAGTTATTCTCGCTCGTAGGTGGTGTTCGCCGGAGTTCTTGTTGACATCGGCGGAGAGATTGGGTTCAAAATTAATTTATTAAGGTTGAGGTTAGTAATGTCTTGGCCATTAATAAAGGTATTTTGATTAGTTTTTGTGGTGTATCATTATTAAGTGGTATATATAATTTGTTGTTTTAAGAAATTTCTTATTTGTATATTCAAAACTTTTTTATTATTAAAAGTATATTCTATAAAATTATTTATATTTTAAAAGATTTATTCTATTTATACAATTTTATTTAAAATTATAAAATTTGAAATTACTCGAAATATCCTCGACGGAAAATTTCTAACAAATTTTTGATCGGACTAGTTCATCAAAAAAATTCCGATAAATTTCCGATGAACAATTCTCGATTGGACATATTCATCAACGAAATTTCCGAAGCAATCATCATGAATCCATCAGAGATTACTAACAATTTTTTTAAGGAAATAGACCGAATTTCATCGAGAATCTGTCGGGAATGGTCTTTTCCAACGGATTCCTGAAGATTATGTCCACCGAAAGTCTATTGTTTACTTGTAGTGATTTCAGAACATGATTAGTGTGGTTTCACTTTCAATCACTGATTTCAAAAGTCTTCTGGTGATGTAAGAGCATAAACTATCCCACTTTTTTTTTCATTTTTGACCTTGTAGACGTATAGATCAAAAGATCCTTTCTTATAGTTTCCTTGACAATGTGATTATGTGACTATGTACCAAACTACAAGACAAGTGAAAAACAGGTAGCCACTTATACATCTAATCACACCTGATCAGTAAGTTGCTTTTTATTCACTAAATATTCAATATTTATCAATTCTTCAGAATAGTTTCAGAAACAGATGTTTGTATAGGAGAAGTTAACTCACAATTCTTAAATATGTTTCTTATTTGACCTACTGATACTATTTTTTTAAGTATCATTTAACTATCAACAGGTGTGGAAATTAGAAACCAGGCCCAAAGTTAAGCATTTCTTATGCAGATGTCTCAATAACGCTCTCCCGGTGGCTGAAAACATGGCGCATAGGCATATTGCGAAAGATAAATCTTGCAGCAGATGTGGGGGAGAGGCGGAGAGCGTTAATCATTTACTTTTTCTGTGCCCTTATGCTAGACTAATGTGGGCAATGGCGCAGGTTCATATCCCTTCAGCTGGTGAGTGGTCGTAATCTTTGTTTGCCAATATCTTTTGGTCTTAAATCAGAAAAAAGATTATCCAAAAGAGGAGGTGGATGCGGGTTTTGTGCCATGGATGTTGTGGAGATTGTGGAAGAATAGGAATGAATTTGTGTTTAGAGGGAAAGACTATAATGTGCCCACAACAGTCAAGAAGGTTTGCGAGGATGTGCTGGAATGGAAGAGTAGAACTGAGGTTCAAAAAGAGAAGGTTAAGGATCCCACTTGCAGCGCCTGAAATTAAATGGTCTCCACCGGATTCCATGACTTTGAAATGTAATACAGATGGCTCGTAGTCCAAGGAATCTAGAAAGGCTGGAGCTGGATGGTTATTGCGTGATCATAGAGGGCTGTTAGTGTGGACTGGGGTGAAGAAAATGGCAGTGTTAAGATCGGTGATAGAAGCAGAAGCAGAAGCAATCAGATGGGCAGTTCAAACTTTGGCAGGCTTTGGATATAGAAGAGTTCTTATTGAAACAGACTCTCTGCAGTTGACAAGAATGATCAATGGCGAGGAGGAAGTCTGGCCAGTGCATGAACCCATCATACAGGATATATCTTCAACTCTGTCAGCAAATGGAGAATTTGAAGTGGTGTACTATCCTCGGAGTGGTAATAAATCAGCAGATAGAATAGCGAAAGAGACTTCTATGTTTACGTCCTTTGTCCCTAAGTTATATTCTATGGTGCCTTTGTGGTTGAATTCATGTTTGGAGGTGGATAAGCCATTTGTAAGAACTTGATTTGGTATAATATTAAGTTGTTGTTGAGAAAAAAAAAAAAGAATCAAAACATATTTTTATGTACATGATGGATTTACACGAATGTTTACTAACATGATGTAAAGTTCAATTGGAATCATTTAATTAATACAACAACGGCAAGAAAGATTATAAATAACTTTTCAGCAATTACTATTATGGAAAATAAACAAAAAGGAAAAAAATTATGGTACATATCAAAAGGAAATGTGACCACATCAAAATAAAGAGCGAAGTTACACATTAGACAAAGGAGATCTTTCTCACTGTCTAGTCCTAAAGAAACCAAGACACCCAAATACAGAAACCAAGAAACCCAAGTTTACAACTCATAATAACTCCCAACTCCGTCAAACATCTTGTAAAAAGAACTCTATGCAAAAAAAAGATACTAAAACTTTTCACTAATTTTATTGGTGAGACATATATACATAAGAAACAAGAGAGAGATGTAGTTATTCAACTAAATTTATCCAATGAGTATAACTTTACCTCCCCCCCCCTTCCCCATGTAAACGTGTCTTCGTATTAGCCGTTGACACATCGACATGACAAATGAATGAAACACCTGCAGAATCTCTTTTGTAAATGTTGTCTTCTCTTTAAAGTTTGGTACTGTCTTGTTTCGAGTTGATGGGTGAGATTGGAAAGAGTTCAAGGGTTTTTAGTGGTATCTTTGGACTGTTCATCATCATGTTGCAACATGGAATGGGTGGTGGTGATGAAAGATATGATGGTCGTGGGACCATATCCATAATCATCATCCAATCTTGACTGTAGGATGACTTTTGACCCGTGGTTCGTTTTGGCATCAACATATCCCCAGGTCCACTTTTGTTTCGATAATATTCGTTCACCACTTTAATTTGTATTTCTACTCCAGTTCCCTGTATGATCAAAAATATTAATATATCCTCGTTTTTGTGCAAACACAAAGTTATCATTATACAACATAAAATTAACAACGAGGGCAAACAAAAGAACTTGTGATCTAACATATTAACACGTTAACATTCCTCACTGAATTTCTGAGTAAGCGATTTAATTAGCCAAAATATATGATAGTCTAAAGCTTCGAGTCAGTTTAAATTTATCCGGTTATAAGAAAAATTATGTATATAAAATATATTAATGTGTTAATACCAGGGTTTATGCTCAGATTTTGTTGTTTATGTCAATATAAAGCCAATTTGATCATATATAAATATTGCTTCCAATATTATTTTATAAGAAAAACGTTTAACCGAAAATAAAGTATACGACTGAGTATATTACATACCTGATGAGAAAGACAAATGGGAGAAAGCTGAGAGCAGGAAGCGAAAGACATATGATCATACGGACGATGATGATGATGATGGCAAGGATTTTGATAATCAATGATGTTATTAAGTGGATGGGGTTTGATTTTTTGGAGTCGGAGCTGGAGATGATGTTGTTGTTGGTGAAGTTTCTTAGCGAGTTTCTTCCTCAGCTTCTGTTTATCTCTCGCCTTATGGTTCCGAAACCAGTAAAAAGACGTTTTTGCCTTCGATACGTCCATAGAAAGCTAAGTGGGCTGTGATCTGCTGTATCTGCACAGCATTAGGAGTCCGTATACCGCTTTGGTACATCTCCTCCAAGATCATCAGTTGTTCCGGCGTCGGGCACCACCTCGTTGAAGCCACCGGACTCATTCTCCGTTAAACAGTATATTGATGTTTCACATATATTATGTAATTTTTATGATATCTCCAAATATTGATGCTTTGTGTTTGTATGAGGTTATTTATACCCGAAATGAGACAATACGGTTCGAGAGAAAATGGAAATTTTTTATTTAATTTTAAGTGTATTGGAAAGGGACGGATGAGAGACAACGGTTAGACAAAAAAAAATAAACATAAGGAAAGAACATTGTACTGTATAATGTTTTAATGTTATAAGATCATCTTTATCCTAGAGACCCATTAAGAGTCTCTTATTTAATTTTTAATAGTATTTAAGGAAGAAAATTGGTTAAGAGACCCACTTAAGAACTTTCAATATTTATAGCCTCCATTATAAGTCTCTTATTTTAGGGTTCTTAAATAAAAAAAAATTATTAATGTTAATATGTTAAAATAATTCCTAATTTAGAAAACATACATCTTAACACAAAATCAGAATACCACTATTAATGTGGTATTAACAATGGAGATCCTATCACGAGATAAACTTGCATCAGTTTTTCTCACTTAAGAAACCTTTTCCTTACAATCAAAGACAAAACATTCTCGTCACAAAAAACTACCCTAAACTATATTTATAAGAATGTTGACATTAAGTTAGCAACAATTACCAATTATATGGAGTCCCGTTCCAGAAGTTAAACTCCTTGTGATGCTGCCTACGACTTATACAAACAAGCTTCTTCAAAATCCCTGCAGCCCTGAAGTTAATCAAGGATTCAAAAAAAGTGAGTGAGTCTTGAGTGAATACCAAAATAGAATATATAGGTCATAGTAACTTAACACTCATACTGAGTCAAGCATCAGTCAAGCTTGAAAGGGTTAGACGCGAGCTTCTACATTTCGAGGTTCTGATTGTTCGCTGGCATCTCCGGTGATGTGATTCCCAGAAAACGGTCAGACGGCGGCGGGGAAGGGTCAGAAGACGGCGGCGGTTGTGGTTGATAAACCATCCAGGGCCTCATATTAGCGTAGGAGATATATGTAAATAATAGCTACGAGATACGTTCTCACCATATTAGGAAATAGCAACTCTGTATATATATTGTCGTATGTCAATCAATAATAACCAAGCAATTCCATAAGATTTCATGGTATCAGAGCACCACAAAATCCTTGTTGGTGTCAAAATCGGTCACAACGAAATCAATGACTGAAAGTCTCTAGAAAGTATTTCTTGAAACAAAAAGTCTCGGATAATTTGAAAAGAAGTTATACGAGATTTTCTCAAATTAGAATATCCACTCTCTGTGAGATCGAAGACTATCGGCGCTGACGAGAGTCCCGGAAAGATCGGTCCGCTTCGCCAAGGACATCAAGATTCGATCACCACAAAACCCTAAACACAAAAGAATCTGCCTCGAAACTTGAAGAGGTCGTTCTCTCAAATCGTGAGGAACCAGAAAGCGATCAAGATATCAAATCGAAGCCCTCGCCGAGATCTTCAGCCTGGCCGGCGGCACCGACCTGGCGCCGGCGGCACCGACCTGGCGCCGGCGGCACCGACCTGGCGCCGGCGGCACCGACCTGGCGCCGGCGGCACCGACCTGGCGCCGGCGGCACCGACCTGGCGCCGGCGGCACCGACCTGGCGCCGGCGGCACCGACCTGGCGCCGGCGGCACCGTGGCAGGCCGACCTGGCACGGCGCACCGGCAACGCTGCGGCCAGGCCTACGCCATCTCGACTGCCGGGCGGCACTGCCGCTGGTCGGCCGGCGCCGTTGACGCCCTCGCCCTGGTCTCGGTCCCATCGTGTTCGGTCTGATCCCATCTTGACTTGTTTGGATCAATCATTGTGAGTTTGGGACGATCACGGCTACGGAATAAACATCCTTCGACTCGATTGAAATTGTCCTCGATGTTTTACGACAAAAACTAGAAGGATTGGATTTCTCGTAGAAGATATCGCATAAAACAAGGTCGATTAACTTGAACATCGATCCTTTAGGCTATACGGTTTATTTTACGAGAAAGATAGTCTTTCCAGAAATCATATAAAGCGTTCAACGACTTAAGACGAGTCCACGGACTTGCTACGATTTTAAGAATTCAAGCCCAATCAGGCTATGACGGTTTATCCGATTTCCGAACATCGGATAAACATCAAGTCACGAAAACTTCGAGGATAATTACGAAGATCGATTTAAAACGAATATTTCCTGAAGAGATAAACTTGGGCCCAAAGGCGAGGTCCATCATCCTAAGGCAAACCGACCTAGGAGTGAGTATATAAGGAGAGCAAGAGCAGAAGAGAAGAGGATCCAAAAATCCTAGAATCTAGACTTAGAGAACTCCTGCTACCTTAGAGAACTTAGAACTTAGGCGGTTAGGCCAGCGAGGCAGGACTTAGAGCGTCTGGCCGCCTCTTGTTCTAGTTTTATCTTCTCCAGACCCTGTTCCTCGGAAGGATCTAACTATACTTTTACTCAGAGCTCTTCACATAGAAACCCTAGGCATTATCTTCGACATGCCCGCTTTATGACCAACGCTTCGTACTAGGCGAACCAGGCCCTAGAACGCCTGGCGCCTCATGCTCGCAAATCTCCGCTCCTCTCGGAAGGATCTAACTATACTTTTACTCAAAGCTCTGCACATAGAAACCCTAGGCATTATCTTCGACATGCCTGTTTCTATGACAACGCCATACTAGATCGAACCCACCCAGACGGTTCGATCTCTTGTTCAATTCTTTCTAAACTGAACTACGTCCGACTTGATCCTTGAAAGGGGTACGTAGGCAGCCTTTCTTAAGGTCCAGTCCCAAATCTTAACAAAACATTTTCCGCATTTATTCGGTCACTTGTCGTTGACTGTCGCAGAGAATCCGGACCTTCAGGGAAATTCGGGTTAACTTGGCTTTCCTCCGTTTTTATTCATTAAAATCGACGGTGTAAATTTTGGTTCCCACAGTTTGGCGCTAGAAGGAGGGGGGGACGGATTACTCTTACTCATACGGCCGCAAAGCGCTTGATCGAACCGATGTCCGGAAATATGAAAGAAAAGTTGCAGTTTCGCCAACGATGGTAAAACAACTCCAGCGTGACTGTTTTACGGCCAACGCCACGCGAAACGCCACGGTGCTCGAGCAAATCAAAAACCTCGCCGCGGCTTTCCGCCACAGGAAGAGCACGAAAACGAGCTCGCAATTTCTCTATCTAAACAGAAAGGGTAACGATAAAATCTATCAAACCCCAAAAATTCGTCTTGTTACCAAGTTAGAGAAATCGCAACGAGCAAGGTTTCTACGAAAAATGTTTCTTTCGAGAATCTCTCGGAAAAATAAAACTTATTCTCCTCGAAACCTTGGAGAAACCCTATATTACTTGCGGAACAGAAGAACGGCAAATCGGTTCACCAATTTCCACTGCCATACTTCTTACAAACAACTCTCGAGGAATAAACGGGAAAACGAAAGGAGGTCGGAGCTTAATCTTACTAGGACGACTTGCCATAGGGTGGATCAGTCTTCCCAGTCCGCCTTAGTAGGAGCCCACTTTGTTCTCCTTTGTGTCTAGGTCAAAATGGCTTTCGTTTCATCTCAATCGGAGTTTCGCTGAGATTTTCTGAAGAGAACAAAGTCACTGTCGGCCACCTCGCCGTGGGCAGGACAAACATTACCGAAGCCACCTCACCCTCCGACAAGGCTACCTCGCCACAGGGCGAAATCACCTTCGTTATCCTTTGAGTTTAGATCAAAGTGGCTTTCGTTTCGTCTCAATCGGAGTTTCCGTTGAGATTTTACGAAGGAACAAAATCACTCTCCGGCCACCTCGCCGTGGGCGAGAACAACCATCACCAAGGTCACCTCTCCCATGGACACCTCGCCTGTGGAAACCTCACTTTGCTCTCCTTTGAGTCTAGGTCAAGATGGTTTTCGTTTCGTCTCAATCGGAGCTTCCGTTGAGATTTTACGAAGAAAACAATGTCGCTGTCTCGACCACCTCGCCCATGAGAAGGATCTCTCTGTCCCGTCATAGGATGAGACCGGTCCTGTCTCAGTACAATGCATCTTTGCCTGAGTTTTCGTAACTCGATCTTTGAGTCCGTGAGCCCCGGGGATCGACGAAGGCGAGCAACAGCAGCATCGGCGGTAAGGGGCCTGGCGCCCATCCGTGCAGTCGTTTCGTGATCTCGGGAAACGGCAACATCTTGGTCCCTTAAACCCATGTTCGGATTGTTCGAGAAACACGACGATTCTTCCGCAAAGCCTTCACGATTGTTTAAAAGGTTCATCTTTTAAATGTCTAAAGTCCGAAGCCTCATTGCTCAAACCCTTGAAGACGGAAAGTCTATGAGTCCAAGTACATCTCAATCCCGATACTCGAGGAGTCTCATTGGATTAGAAACGATTATCTCGAAATCTGCGGCTAAAGATCCTCCCAAACTCAAAGATTTCCCGCACGAACGACTAACGAGGGAAAGATCGAACAACGGAAAAACCACGGACGGCAAGACGACCTGGCACCGGCGGCACCGTCCGCAGCGGGCGGCCTGGCGCCGGCGGCACCGTCCGCAGCGGGCGGCCTGGCGCCGGCGGCACCGTCCGCAGCGGGCGGCCTGGCGCCGGCGGCACCGTCCGCAGCGGGCGGCCTGGTGCGGTGGCACCCAGCCTGGCGCCGGCGGCACCCGACCTGGCGCCGGTCGGCGGCCCTCGTCCTGGTCTCGGTCCCATCGTGCTCGGTCCGACCCCATCTTGGCTTGTTTGGATCAATATTTGTGAGTTTGGTACGATCACGGTTATTCTAAACACCAATCGCCTCGACTATCACGAGGAAATGGGATTCTTCGAAATGCGAAACCTTCAAAAGACTATTTTCTCGAAAAAAATTTGTAAAGGTTTTAATTCTTTGTAGGACAGGAACAAAACGTCTTGAAAAACTGCCGAGAATTTAGGGAACTTAGGACCTAGGTGGATAGTCTAGCAAGCTAAGTCTTAGGCAAAATTTCCAGTCTTGTTCCATCGTTCCTTGATTGTCCAAGCAGAACATGCAAACCGATCTACTCTCTCGAAAAACCGGCGATCGCCCGCAGCGTTCTAAAAGCATACTCATTCCGCTTCCTAAAAGAAAGAAAAAGCGTTACACAAGCCTTGAAGAGCGGCTAACCCGTTTTCTTTAAGTAAAGGAAAGTAGATGCATTATACTATATCCGTATAATCCCATCTTGAAAATTTTGCTTCAGCATCAAGATAGCGCTTTGACAAAGCAAACTCTCGCAGCAATAAGATTAGTCTTAAAAGCGCTAGCGGCATAGCCAACCGTTACAAACATAGTCCTTAAAACTCTATGTCACCTCTAAATCGCAAACTTCGCGACTAAAGCGTCTTACCGGCGTCAGACTAATAGCGACGGTGAACTACGAAAATAGCGAAATAACCGGTAAAACCCCACGAGTAGTTGAAGCAGCTTTAGTCAAAGGTCGAAATCATAGCGAAAACATCTCCGTGTAATCCGCGGAAACATCGCTACTTTAACAATCTACGATTTTCTATCTCCATGAAACCGGTCATCCATTACTTTCGTATAACAAGAACGTTTTAAAACAAAACAGCCTATGGAAATAACATGATCGGTCTCATGCAAAACGATTTCACAGTACGCAAAAGTGAATGAGGAAAACATAATCCGTGGTCGCGAATATCGCAAGTAATTTGTGAGAAACGCTCTCCGGTTACCTTTGCGAAAACCCCCTTACATCACTTTTACGAAAAATCCTCTGTATGGTCAAGTCAATTCATACAAAGCAACTTTCGTAAAATAAACATAATGGGTCCAATGGGTAACTGACATAGACAGTTTTCGCTCCACAAGGTTTCTGGCTCCTGCTTTCACTCTCCGCGGTTACATCCGAGCAGGAAATAATCACGCAGACGAACCCGCACGTGTCCTGCATCGATCCTTTAAACTTTGTCCTCCTCGGATAAAATGGAACGATTTTCATGCAACAAAAAGTTTTTTTATACGAACCATTCATCGTATAACTGAGACCTAAAGTGGAAGATCGTTTTTAAAAGCCATCAGCAATAATTCAGAAAACTCCGCTATGCTTGGCATGTCTATCTCGGCAAACGCTATTTGGCCCTCGGCCAACTACGCATTTCCGTAAAGCCCGGACCTGAATTCGGCATCCCCATTAAGGACAATCGTAAACTAACATGACCTTAATAAGGGTCATGGTCTGATCGTTTACCAACAACTTCATTGGCGATACGGCTGAATCTAGCCTCCATGCCAATCCAAAGCTACTGAGCGACCACCGCTCAATCACTTAACGGCTAAAAACAACAATCCACGATTTGTTCATAGGACGCCAAGTGACTATTACGCAAGCAATTTGTCGTATAACCCCGAATCGGAAATCATACGATAAACTCTTCATACCAAAACTCAGTCCTAACAACCATATGGTTAACGGAAGATTTAAACTTATCGTCGATCGATTAAGTTCTATCGCCCGTAAACCGCGGCATGAAAAGAAACACTCGTGACAAGGCTCCAAGAGTTATATGAGTCATCCTTAATATATACAATCAAATCCCGGAAGGCCAACACTTCACGAATTACTGTGAATGTAGATGCTTCTCCCTGGGTCAAACTTACGCGACCCCTTGGTCCTGCGTCCAAACCGAAACAACAGTTTCTGGCTGCGAACATTCGCAAAACATCTCCAAGCCCGCGAACATTTCAACCACGAAATGCGGCACAAGGGAAACTCGACCTTCAGCACTGCGAGACGTCGCTAACGCTCGAAGGACATTCTTTTCCTCAAAACGTTCCAGACGAAATCCTCGTCTCTAGAAATCAAAACATACAAACACACCTCTAAACGGTAACATGCCTCTAAACCGGCATCATTTCGTTGTTGCTGATCACAACAAACGAACTCTAACGCCCTAAACAGACAAATAGCAGCCTTCAAGGGTAGGCTCTCTTGCATCCGACAAGGATAAACATAGCGCTATACAAGAAATCAAATTTTGGTTTAGCTCTTTGCAAAGGAAGTAGCTTCGACTCACGCCGAGACAAATCATATAAGCCGACAACAATTCTCGGATTTTAAACGGTAAGAGTCAGGTTAAAATCGCAAACAGGCAAAACGAAAGCCGATTTGTCATCGCAAAGCCTCAGTCCGAGAGTAAACCTAGGTCTTGCCTAAACCCAGCCACGCTGGATCTTGACATCTCACATACATAGTATGGTATACCGAGATCCAAAATTTGTCTCTTCACTTAAGCCTATTCGCTTCACTAACTTTTCACAGAATCAGTAAACCGCGGAAAATCTCGCTTTATGCAAACAATAGGTACGGTGATCATCAGAGAACTAGGAATGAGACGACAACTCACACCCTCTTTCTCATATTTCGAAAAAACTGAAGTTCATAAATAATCGAAAAACAAATACATCAACGGCATCATGCTCGAAAGTCTCTCATAACACATAACCAGACCATATAAGTCTGGCGGAAAACAGATCACAAGGGTCTTAAACTCCAAAGCGAACTACGGAAGGCTTGATCCCTACAACAAAGTGCGTAGGCAGCCTTCGAAGGCGCAGCCCCAATCTTACCACTTTCAACGGAGCCTTTCAACCATTAATTCCGCCTATCTTACCTGACATGTCTTATCGCTCGCAAGAACATCACGAAGGTTCTAACGAGCTGGGGGGCTAACTGTTGGTGTCAAAATCGGTCACAACGAAATCAATGAGTGAAAGTCTCTAGAAAGTATTTCTTGAAACAAAAAGTCTCGGATAATTTGAAAAGAAGTTATACGAGATTTTCTCAAATTAGAATATCCACTCTCTGTGAGATCGGAAGACTACAGGCGTGCGCGGATGAGAGTCCCCGGAAAGATCGGTCCGCTTCGCCAAGGACATCAAGATTCGATCACCACAAAAACCCTAAACACAAAAGAATCTGCCTCGAAACTTCGAAGAGGTCGTTCTCTCAAACCGTGAGGAACCAGAAAACGATCAAGATATCAAATCGAAGCCCTCGCCGAGATCTTCAGCCTGGCGCCGGCGGCACCCCGGCCTGGCGCCGGCGGCACCCGTGACGCGGGCCGACCTGGCGCCGGCGGCACCGACCTGGCGCCGGCGGCACCGACCTGGCGCCGGCGGCACCCGGCCTGGCGCCGGCGGCACCGTGGCGGGCGGCCTGGCGCCGGCGGCACCGTGGCGGGCGGCCTGGCGCTGGCGGCACCGTCAGCGGGCGGCCTGGCGTCGGCGGCACCGACCTGGCGCCGGCGGCACTTCGTCAGCGTGGCCGGCCTGGCGCCGGCGGCACCGTGGCAGCGGGCGGCCTGGCGCCGGCGGCACCCCGGCCTGGCGCCGGTCGACGGCCCTCGTCCTGGTCTCGGTCCCATCGTGTTCGGTCTGATCCCATCTTGACTTGTTTGGATCAATCATCGTGAGTTTGGGACGATCACGGCTACGGAATAAACATCCTTCACTCGATTGGAATCGCCCTCGATGTTTTACGACAAAACTAGAAGGATTGGATTTCTCGTAGAAGATATCACATAAAACAAGGTCGATTAACTTGAACATCGATCCTTTAGGCTATACGGTTTATTTTACGAGAAAGATAGTCTTTCCGAGAAATCATATAAAACGTTCAACGACTTAAGACGAGTCCACGGACTTGCTTACGATTTTAAGAATTCAAGCCCAATCAGGCTATGACGGTTTATCCGATTTCCCGAACATCGGATAAACATCAAGTCGCTGAAAACTCGAGGATAATTACGAAGATCGACGAAAACGGAATATTTCCTGAAGAGATAAACTTGGGCCCAAAGGCGAGGTCCATCATCCTAAGGCAAACCGACCTAGGAGTGAGTATATAAGGAGAGCAAGAGCAGAAGAGAAGAGGATCCGAAAATCCTAGAATCTAGACTTAGAGAACTCCTGCTACCTTAGAGAACTTAGAACTTAGGCGGTTAGGCCAGCGAGGCAGGACTTAGAACGTCTGGCCGCCTCTTGTTCTAGTTTTATCTTCTCCGCAGACCCCTGTTCCTCTCGGAAGGATCTAACTATACTTTTACTCAGAGCTCCGCACATAGAAACCCTAGGCATGATCTTCGACATGCCCGTTTCTATGACCAACGCTCGTACTAGACGAACCAGGCCCTAGAACGTCTGGCCGCCTCCTGCTCGCAAATCTCCGCTCCTCTCGGAAGGATCGGACAATTCTTTTACTTCAAAGCTCCGCACATAGAAACCCTAGGCATTATCTTCGACATGCCTGTTTCTATGACAAACGCTCATACTAGATCGAACCCGCCCAGACGGTTCGATCTCTTGTTCAATTCTTTCTAAACTGAACTACGTCCGACTTGATCCTCGAAAGGGGTACGTAGGCAGCCTTTCCGCATTTATTCGGTCACTTGTCGTTGGCTGTCGCAGAGAATCCGGACCTTCAGGGAAAGTCGGGTTAACTTGGCTTTCCCCTGTTTTTATTCATTAAAATCGACGGTGTGAATTTCGGTTCCCACAATCCTTTGACCTAAATCTTTGTATCACGCCGCCGTCACTTCGTAAGAGCCACCGCCGCGTCGTTTGAATCTTTACCTCTACCGAAGCTTCACGATGTCAGGACCAGTTGGAGCAGTCACAGTAGCTGCACCAAATCCTCTCTATCGACTTCATCCTTCTGAAAATCCCGGAGCTTTGATCTCCTCTTTCATATTGAAGGAAGACAACTACCGGAATGGGCTATTGAACTAAGGAATTCTCTGCAGAGCCAAGGCTTCGGCTTCATTGACGGTACTCTCACCAAACCCGCTGCCGAACCCAATCTCAGTATGTGGCTTGCTAACTCTATGATCATTGGATGGATTCGCACCACCATTGATCCAAAGATACGCTCCACAGTTTCGTATGAATCCGAAGCCTCAAAACTTTGGGAAAATCTACGAGTTCGTTTTTCAGTTGGGAATGGAGTTCGCAAGCAAGTCTTGAAGGATGAGATTGCTTCCTGCAAACAAGATGGCCGGCCAGTGCTTGAGTACTATGGCAGGCTGACAAAATTGTGGGAAGAACTGAAAAACTACAATACGTGTAAGGTGTGTACTTGCGAAGCTGCAGCAGACGCCATGAAGGAACGTGAGGACGATCGACTGCACAAGTTTCTGTTTGGGCTTGATCTTCCTCGTTTCAGCAGTGTCCGATCGACTATCACTGGTGAAGATCTGCTTCCTCCACTCAACCAAGTATATTCTCGGGTGATTAGAGAGGAACAAAACCAGAACATTGCCCAGATCAGAGACACTGCAAAAACAGAGGGGATCGGCTTCTCCGTTAAAACTGATGGGCCGTTGCAGGTTGCTGCTGCTTCCACCCAACGTTATCGTGATCGATCAGCTCTCTCCTGTACCCACTGCCGTCATCAGGGTCACGAGGTGACATAATGTTTCCAGCTTCATGGGTATCCTGAATGGTTTTACGAACAGAATCGTGTAACTCGCCCCACAACCACCGATGTCAAACCAGTTCAACGAGGTGGTCGTCCAGCACGTGGAACAGCTCGTGGACGCGGACGAGCTAACAATGCTCGTGCAGGATCTTCCTCCGATAGTGGAAGTGACCAGATCGCGCAGCTGATCAGTCTTCTTCAAGCTCAACGTCCAAATACCTCGTCTGAAAAGTTATCGGGTAAAACTAAGCTTACTGATGTGATTATTGACACAGGTGCCTCTCATCACATGACAGGAGATCTCTCCTTGCTTATGAATGTTGTAGACATCGTGGCTTCACCTGTGAAATTTCCTAACGGGAATGCATCAAGAGCCACCAAACGTGGTGTCTTGTCTCTACGTCCCGATTATACACTTGATGATGTGTTGTTTGTCCCTGATTTCGACTGCACTTTGATTTCTGTGGCAAAGTTGTTAAAACAAACAGGCTGCATTGCGATATTTACAGATTCTTTGTTTCTGTTGCAGGACCGTTTTACGAGGACTTTGATTGGAGCGGTTGAGGAGCGTGAGGGAGTGTACTATTTTACTGGAGTTTCGGCTGCTCGTGTTCACAAAGCATCTAAGGATGTTGGGTCTTCTGAAGTCTTGTGGCATCGTAGATTAGGACACCCCTCTGCTAGTGTTTTATTTTCTTTACCAGAATGTGATCGAACCTCTAGTGCTTTCGAGGAGATCAAGAGTTGTGATATTTGTTTTCGTGCTAAACAAACACGAGAAACTTTTAAAGATAGCATCAATAAAGCCTCAGATTGTTTTTCACTCGTTCATGCTGATGTTTGGGGGTCCTATCGTACTCCTTTAACATGTGGAGCAGTGTACTTTCTTACTCTTGTCGATGATTACTCGAGAACAGTTTGGACTCACCTTATGACTACTAAAACCGAAGTTGCAAATCTGATCCGCAATTTCTGTGCTATGTCTGAACGACAATTTGGCAAACCAGTTAAGGCATTTAGAAGTGACAACGGCACTGAGTTTATGTGCCTCACGTCATTCTTTCAAGAACACGGCATCCTACATCAGACTTCGTGCGTTGACACTCCTCAACAGAATGGTCGCGTTGAGGAAAAACATCGACATATTCTAAATGTTGCCCGAGCTAGTCTATTTCAAAGCCATCTCCCTGTTCGCTTCTGGGGAGAAAGTATCCTAGCTGCCACACACTTGATAAACAGGACGCCTTCATCAATCTTAAAAAGCAAGACTCCTTATGAACTGCTGTTTGACACTCGCCCATCGTATGATATGATTCATACTTTTGGCTGCCTGTGTTACGCTCATCTACGCTCGCGTGATAAAGATAAGTTCGGCACTCGCAGCAGGAAATGTGTGTTTGTGGGCTATCCATATGGTAAAAAGGGGTGGCGACTCTATGATATCGAAACCGAAAAATTCTTCACTAGCAGGGATGTGCAGTTTCAAGAGGATGTGTTTCCATTCAAGAACTTCACTAAGACTGTCTCTCCACCTCCATCACAAATAGTTGAGGCCATAGACACGGACTGGATTCCACCAGCAACTACACCAATCTCTTTAGTCGAAGTTTCTCCTGATACACATCCCACTGATACTTTGCCGATGGAACCATCTATCTCAGAAGATGAAACACCTGCTTCACCGATTATGACTGAAACTGCAGAGTCTTCTACTCCTAATGCCGTATCACCTCCACCAGAATTGTTGGGTCGGGGTCATCGTTCCAAGAAACCGTCAGTTCTTTTGAAAGACTATGTCACTCATCATGTACACTCCCCTCTCACTGATGCTTTCTCATCTGGTCTCTCTGATTCAATCTCCTCGACTATGGTCTCTTGTAAAATTCTCAACCCTATAAAACAATGCTTATCTGACTCTGGTTTTTCAGCAAATCATATTGCGTTCATGGCTGCGGTTCTCGATAGTACGGAACCGAAATATTTCAGAGATGCAGCTCGCATAACAGAGTGGTGCGTGGCAATGCAGAAAGAGATTGAGGCATTGGAGGCTAATAACACTTGGGATATCACTGATTTACCTCCTGGCAAGAAGGCTATTAGTTGAAAATGGGTGTATAAATTAAAGTTCAACGCTGACGGGACTCTTGAGCGTTACAAAGCTCGCTTGGTGATTTGTGGGAACAGACAAAAAGAGGGAACAGATTATGACACTTCCACCGGGTTTCAAAACGTTGGATCCTACTAAAGTATGTCGTTTGAGGAAATCATTATATGGACTCAATTGAGGAAATCATTATATGGACTCAAACAAGCTCCTCGTTTCTGGTTTCCATAAGATTTCACTTCGCGTTGAGTCCCAAGGATGACGATCGTGAGGAGAGAAACAAAGTGATTTTGTTCTTCGACAAAGTAATTTTTCCCCGCACAAGAGACGTATCTTAACTAGAAGACACAAGAAACGTCTCTTATGATAATTGCCTTTTTTCATTTTTTTAATTTCTAATTAAACTAAAAACCCCCCATAAGATCCCCGAATAAAGATGGTCTAATGCACTTTACATTGATTCTGCCCCATTCCATATGCTCTAAATAAAAATGTACCTACTCTGCAAATTTGAATATAGTATATGTATACATGGATATTTCTTTTTCGATAACTATAGTTTTCACTTTCAATTTTTTTTAGGTAGTTTTCACCTTCGTATACAGTCATATGTTAATGATGTAGGAACTAATAATACTTATTAATACGACGGCCACATTTACCTTATATAATCGAGTGTCCCATAACTGTGAACTATCTTTACAATTGTTTCAAAAAAATTAAACATTGTTTTCTGATGAGGACGCCTACATAAAATTTAAGGAAAAATCTCATAAAAACCTTTTAAAAGTAGATTTCACTAACACTTTAAACCTTTAAATTTTTTTGACTAGTATTTTAAATAGTAAATTTGACATTTGTATCTCAAAACTACTATGGTCTAACTCCGGTCTCTTAGCTGGGGTTCTTAGCTTCGGCTAAGAGACGGTTCTTCACTTTTCTTAGATTTTAACTAAGAGAAACTAAGAACCGTCTCTTAAATAAGAGATATAAGAGCCATCTCTTCGCCGAAAAGTGTAAAAAAAATGTCAAATCATGAGTTAAGAACTCCGGCTAAGAGACTAGGGTTAATCATGCTCTAAAATGATAGTCACAAATTTTGAAGGTTTAAAGTGTTAGTAAATACTATTTTAAAGATTTTTATGTGAATTTCCCTAGAATATAAGTTAGAAAAAAAAACTTTAAGAATCACTCTTGTAAAACAATATCTTTACTCTCTCCATCATAAACATACATCTTAGTTGAATATCTTTGGACATTCTTCAGTTAACAATCTAGGATGTTAAGGAGAGAGAGAGAGAGAGAGAGAGAGAGAGAGAGAGAGAGAGAGAGAGAGAGAGAGAGAGAGAGAGAGAGAGAGAGAGAGAGAGAGAGAGAGAGAGAGAGAGGAACAATGAAGGTGCATGGGTTCTCGAGGTGGATCATTCAACAGGGGTTTTAAATATATGCTACCTCCGTTTCATACTAGTTTTAGCAAAAATGTTTTGTTTCAAAATGTAAATTGTTTTTAACATTTCAATGTAGTTTTTGCATTTATTGTATATTGTGTAATAAATGAAAATATGTTAAGTTTTTTATAATAGGTTGAATTCATGTATTAAATGTTACTTTTTTAAAATTAATAGATTTTTTAATATTAGTGTTTTTATCTAAAACTACTTACAAATTAAAATAGAGGGAGTATTGCACAATTCTCTCATTTATACAATTCACGAACAGGGCCGGCCCAGACGGCAAGCCACCCAAGCCGTGGATTAGGGCATCCAATTTAGTAGGGCATATTTTTAAAAAAAATTTCTTAGTAGTATATATAAACAAATGGAAATTTTGTAGGATTTTCTATTAAAATATTACTTATTAGGCATTTTGGTTAGAATAAAATTTGTTAAAACTTTCAACAATATTTATAAATTGGTTAAAAGTTAAATATACTAATACATTTCTAGTTTCCTTTTAGGATTGAATATATAATAAATTATCAACAGAAGAGAGATTAAGGATTGATTATTTAACACGGATCAAGTTCTAGCTCTAATTTCCCTTGAATTCAGATTTGAACAATTTCAAAAGTATAAAAAAAACTTGTATATTTATTTTTAATTTAAGAAAGCTAATGATGCAAGTGAAGATATTTTAAGATTATCATGTTTGAATCTGGAAGTTTCTTTAAGGAATGGTATGTATTCATATATAATTGATAATGATTTGTTTAAGGAACTAAAGTTTCTTTGAGAATCAATGCCCGAGAAAGTTCGAAAACCTATTGAAGTACTCGATTTTTTTGAAAAAATGTAAGATTGTCATCAATACACATAAATTGCTAATCGCTTATTGTTGATTATTCTGGTGTAGTCGCCACAGCTGAAAGAAGTTTTTCGAAGTTGATGTTGATAAAGATTTATTTGCGGTATACCATGTTACAAAAAAGATTATAATGGATTGTATATGTTATCAATTGAAACGGTTATAGTTGAAAGACTTGACTATATGAGTCTGATGAATTTATTTTGTAGAAAAAATATAAGAAGAACTATATTTCAACAATAAGTGTACATTATATTATTTTTTTATAAGTAGACTATATAATTTTTTAATGAAAATTTGAGCTGTTTTTGCACTGTTTTGCGATAATGAAATATGTACAAGGTCATAGTTTTAAATTTTGATTTGGGTAGTATAAAAGGTTAGTCCGGCACTGTTCACGAACGAAGACATTGACCGTTCTGTCTCTGTACGAACATGAAAACACAAATATTAATCAGTTTTCTTTACTTTTTCTGTATAAAGACTAAAAAAGAAAGAAATGATAGTTCACGTTTACAAAATAATAATAGACCTTTCACCACACAAAAAAAAAAAGAAAATAGACGATAAAGATCCACAGAATGTGATATCAAGACCTGGAATGAATAATTATGTGTATATGTGTGACATATATATGCATGTATGTAGAGAGATGATGGAAGGAGAAACTTAAATGATTATGTCATAATTACTTTATTATGATTCATTCCCTTCTCTCAACAGAATGACGTTGACACATTATATTAAATGACAGAGAGTAAATTTTCTCCAATCTTTACATAGATAAGTAGGTAAATCTGTACAACCATGTGAAACATACAAGTTACACGTAGTCAGTAGCTATACATGTTCTAATTTGTTTTTTTTTGTAAAAACAAATTTGTTCTAATTTGTTCTCATCGTAATCAAAACGAAAACAAATTAATTATTGTTAATCACAGTTTTATATTGTGTAACGTTGACATATGCTAATTTAGAATCTCCAGAAACTGAGCATTTTGACTTTATGATGTCTGCATGCAAAAACATTGCATGCATTAGCATTCGCACCTATTAGTTTCATAGGCTCTAAAGCCTTGTGTACCTTCTCTCTCTCTCTCTCTCACTCAACATTCTTGATTCTGGATACACATATTTTTTTGCTTAATGCACATTTTTCTTGGGGGGTAAAGGATATTTACGGACCCATTTAGAAATACCGATACTAAAAATTCTCGTTTTTAGTTATGTGTTACTAGTGTTCAAAAAAGAAAAATAGTTATGTGTTACCAATAAAAAATTCAACTGAAAACCTCTACAGCTTACGGAACTTTGATGTTTCTGTAATTCAGTTCATATAATTAAATTCCGATTTACTGGGTAGTTGGGCTAACGTAAACGTACAGTACTTTTTGAACTTTCATAATATTTAGATATCTTAATTCCAAAAAGCTAGTATTTCATAACGAATTGACTATCGCAACTGTAATTTTTTTTAATTACAACACAACTGTCATGAACTCATGATCGAAAAGCACCAAAATTTAATATACTAAACAAGTTTTCAAAAGATATTCAGAAGAAGAAAAAATCACGAGGCTTATCCTTGCAGTTAATGTTGGTTTTGATCCTTGTAGTTATTGTTTAGTCTACCACGTGATACCAGCATAACTGGTTATATGAATAATTAGTACAACTGAAACAATATTTGATGTGATATACTGATATACATGTACACTATACTTTTCGATTATTTTAGCTTTTCTTTTTCTTTTTTATTTTGATTTTTTTTTCCTTTTTTAGCTTTTCATTCTTTGTGTGTGACAAAAAAAAAAGCTTTTCATTCTTTGTAAAATATTGAGAAAACAAAAATAAAATAAAAAATATTGAGAAAACAAACTAAGAGACAAGACTATACATGCATGCAGACAAATTGCAATCTGCCTCTGTATTTTCTTCCAACACAGTCTCTTTTCAATATTTATTTTCAGAAATAAAAACTAGAATTTGTATCCACACATAAATGCGTAGTGTTCTGTCAGCATTCTTATTAAATCGAAAACTGTTGGTAAAATACGAAACAGCTCTTTTGCTGTTTGACATTTCCTCTCTTTTGTCCCCACTTATCTCTTCCTCCAAACTAAAATTCTATGAGAAAACTTCATTGCACAATACAAGTCTTAACTTTACTCACGTACACATATATCTACTAATCTGCAAGCTTATTAAGATACGTAAACCTACAACAGCGACATACCAATAGATGATGTAATTGCAAAGATGGACCATATGAAACTGTAATCTCAAAAAGAATGTTCAAAGTCATGTTTTCAAGCTACAAGATTTGCTACCTGAATGGAAACTATTATTTGAAACTAGATTATGCAAATTTTCACGTTTCTATATAATTATTATTACTTTTATTTTTATCAGTAAAATATCCCGGACCTTTAATACGTAACCTTCCTTCCTGGACTTCAAATAGTCTTTAGTACTGTTTTTTTAATCCCAATATGCATTGTTGTTCTAGATTTGTTAGTTCTATTTTATCTGAACATTGAGTTTCTATGCAAGTTTTATACCTATTTTATATGTTTTAATTATCAGTATTCTGTAATACTTTTGCTAACGGTTAGAATGCTTGTAATTAAATGTATAATATTTTCTTACGTGAAAAGTAAACATATATATGATTTTTAATTTTTATGTTTTTAGTAAAGTGTATTATATAGCCATCTGGCCTCTTTAGAATTATATAATGCAATGTTGATAGAAAAAAAAATTCAAAATGATATTTCTAATCATTAAATAGTATAACTATTCAAAATCATTATATATATTGTTGATCTGTTCATACTAATATATATATATATATATATATTTTTTTTTTTTTGATAAACCCTATCGGCTGATCCAGTCGGTCCCAAGAGGAACAGAGTGGACTAGCTCGAAAGCGTACCACACTGTCTGATTCGAATTTGGAATACCTTATGAATAATGTCAAGGGGTAGACCGATCATCTGTTACGGTCCACCATGTAAACCACTTAGACCAAAGCCCAAGCCCAGACTAGGCATAATCAGATACAATAATTTTATAAATATATCAAAATACATAATCTGGTAAACTTACATAATCTGGTAAACTTGAATAGTTTGTTTTCTTGATCATGATAATATGCTTTAATATATCAACAATAATGAGATAAAAAGAGGAAGAAAAGGTTTTATTTTTCAAATGAAATATCTTACGACACTCTTGAAAAACGTTCATGTTTATTTATAAATGATTTAACTTTTTATCAACAATAAAATAATCAAGAATAAAGAAAATAATCAAATTGGTAGTTCAGAATTTACATAAAAGCTATATGAAAATTTTATAGGAGCACTTGTGTTATATATGGAATAATTAGTGTTATAAAAAATTTGTTGAAAAACTCTTTACATCGCCAAGACGAATCCTCTAGAGGATTTGAGAATTCAGACCATTCAATTGGTTCAAAAACCATCTTCGTCATTTTTTAATAATCTGTATTAACAGTTACTTACGTTTTTCGAAATGTGATCATACATTCTATAGCCAAATTTAGGGCTTCAGGCTCGACATGTAAAGGTGAGAAACTTATGGTTTGATCAGGTTTTCTGGAATCGGAGCAAGGATCCGTTTAGGAAGCTCCGACAGGGTCTGTTAGGTTTCTTGGCGATGTGGAGACTTGCTTGAGTAAATTGTCATCCCAGTTCCAGGCCGATCAGTTGCTTTGCCTCCTAGGCGGTTTCCTTCTTCTTTCAGATACAGAATACCACGTGCTTGGATTGTCTCTCTCTCAACCCGGTTTCAGATTGTTTCATGATGAGGATAGCGCATAGGTGTTTGGTTCCGAGAGTTCAGGTATTGAAGAAGAAAAAAGAAAAATGGAAATTTTCTATGGCAAAGCTTCGTGCAAAGGTTGACAAATGAAAGCTACATTCCTGGTTAGTGAGACTCAAACATCCCGACTCTTTATGACTTAAATCATATTTTTTTCATTTTCTTATAAACATTTTTCTCCTCTTACCTACTTAAAATTTTTTTCTTTCTTTTGTTAATCTATGTATTGGTAAATCGACGTACTTTTATACAGTAAAAGGTAAATTACTAAATTAGGTCAATTATGTTTTCAAATGGATTACATTAGTTTTCAATTTGCTGGAACATGATTATTTGTTGTGGTGGTGGTAACTCAAGTAAGGAAAGTAAGAAGCTCACCATAAAGTACGTTTCAAGACAGTTCAATTTGAAAAGCACTACAAGAAAAAGGAAAATGTGTAACAACAAGAAGATAAAAAAATCAAAATGTGAGCAAAAAAACATGAAGGTAAACAAGGACTCATGTCTACTTTATATCAAGACCTGACTTTAGGTTGGTCTTTCTTATTTTTATTTAGTGATACTATTGTGGATTAACAATCATTTTCTAACTTTTTCATAAACAAAAAAAAAATAAATACAGAACAGAAGATGAGAAAAATATACATAAGAGAAAAAATACATCAATTATCTACAAAAGTAAAGTGAATATTTTAATTGTGCTTGTGCATATATATAATTTCCCTCACTTTTCATACTTTAATGATTTTCGATTAAACATCAATTTTAAAAAAGTCTACAACTACTAAATCTCAAAATATTAGTAAAAAGATAAATCTCAAAATAAAATTTATTTTTATTATAAGTTAATATATATATATATATATATACAAATAGTGGTGCCCGGGCATTAGCACGTTAGCACGGGAGGTAATACTAGTCCAATTATGTTACAACAAAAAAGCTAGGAAGTGACCCTTTCTCTAAAAGGTAAACATGAAAAAAGAATCTGATCTTTTATTTGAATAGCATAAAATGAACAGTTTAATTTGAAGAACCTTTATTAAATAATAGTAATAATTTTTTTTTTATAAACTTATAAAGTATTAATTGATCTTATGGATTTCTTTCATATTATCAATAAGTTAAATAGGTCTATATACTTCCTTTTTCCTTTAGAAAGAGATCCAAATTAGCTCGCATGAGTTTAATATTGATTGATATTTTAGATGATATAAATACTTTGCGATCTACTAAGTTAGAGTTATCATGTTTATAGAATACATTCACATATAAACGCATGCATAAACTACTCATAGTTCATATAACCAAGCTATGCAGAATGAAAAAGAAGAGAGGTTTGAAGATCGGAAAGGTAGAGAGGCAATCCTTGGCAAACATGGTGGGATCGGACCGGCATCTATTGCTTGTGGTAAAAATAATTAATCTGAAATGTTCTTCTTTATTAAGTAATCTTTATATAGTCAATACATGTATTTGGTGTGCTAAATGTAGTTGTAGAGATGATGGAGAACTTAGTGTTCGTTGGTAATGGATTCAATTTCGTTGAATACTTCATGAGCTCGATGCATTATTCACCAGCCACAGCAGCGAACATGGTCACTAACTTTATGGGAACAACGTTTTTGCTCACTCTTGTTGTTGGTTTCATTGCTGACTCTTTCCTCACTTACTTCACAACTTTCATCATCTTTTGTTGCTTGGAACTCATGGTAAATTATATACAATTGTACCTAGCATTTACATAGTGTATTTTAACATTAAAAGGAATAGTCTAATTTTAACTCTAAGGTTTACTCATTTTTGTAGGGACTGATCTTGCTGACATTCCAATCATATAACCCCAAGCTCCAGCCTGAGAGTGATGAAACACCCTCAACTCTTCAAGCAACGATTCTTTTTACGGGACTTTATGCGATGGCTTTTGGTGCTGGCGGTATCAAAGCCTCGTTGCCCACCCATGGAGGCGATCAACTTGACAGGAGAAATCCAAGACTGATCTCAAGATTCTTTAATTGGTTTTACTTCTCTATATGTTGTGGATGCATCTTGGCAGTAACTATTGTGGTGTCAATCGAGGAGAGCAAAGGTTGGTTTTGGAGCTTTACAACCTCAGTCGGAATTCTAGCCCTTGCACTCTTTATTTTCATGGCAGGGTTACCGTTTTATCGATTCAAGTCTCCTACTGGAAGTTCATTGAAAAGGATCACAAAAGTGATTGTCTCCGCTCACGAAACCGAAATAAGTCTGATTTGGATGAGGAGATGATGCAGAGTCTTATCTCTACAGGTCTTTTTTGTTCTTAATACTCTTAATCTTCTTAGCTATATTTTCTGGACAAAGACATATTAAGCGAAATAACGAAATAACAAAGTATCAAATATGGATGAATTATGTCAAAAATATCCATGAGATATATAGTTCTAGTATTATCTAGTATGTTGTGTTATATTGATATGTCATCATCCAGCTTCAACATGAATATAATAAATATTGTTGACAAAGATGAATTTTGAAAATATTTATTCATAAAAAACTGTGTATGACAAAAAAAGCTTGGAACAAAAAGTAATATATGTATACTGGGAATCAGTTGCATATTATGGATCACATTCTTTAAAACTTTTTTATTTTTAGGGTTCGCATAATAAACCGTTATACAACGGAATTGGTTTGGTGCATAAATGTGCTGTAAAACGAAAGAAAAAAAAAATTGTGCAAGGAAATGAGAAACAGTCTATAATGATGCATAAAATCACATGATAAATTCTCTGATTCCGTAGCTACACTAACTTATGTCGACTTCACCCTCATACTTGCAGATTTTTTTTTTGTGAAACTTTTTTTAATTGATTTTCAACTCTAAACGGCAACCGGAACAGTAACCTCTGGGATGAAGAACAAACAGTAGCTAAACGAAAATAGACTAGACTTATAACTAAAAACACTACAGATTTGTTAAAAAAATGGTGGAAGGGAAAAAGTCGATGGCATTGAGGAGGAAGACCGAACACCGGTGGACGTGAGCGTAAGAACAGAGCCACTGCGCCGGAAGAAGAGCCACCTTATATAAGAGAACCCAACGTCAAAAAACGAATACCCTAGCATCAATGCTCAAGGGAAACCTTGTGACACATCGGACAATGCTTGAAGGAAGAGAGCTCATGGGCTATGATGTAACGATCGGTTTCGGCATGATGATCTCCATCGTTCTGAAGCATTGCAAGTCTCTCGTACTCCGGATGGTGCGTGAAAGATAAGGTAACGGCATCGGCGGAGGTTTTCAAGGAACCGATTGCTCCATCTGTCGAGAGATCAATTTCATTTCTAGCAGAAATCAATTTCATATCTCTGGGTTATTTCTCGGGTCATTTTTCTTATAGTTGTAGAAATCCATAAGAAGAGGCTGCTGTGGACTAAGATAAACGTTTTGCAGAGAAATTGATACACTGATTTTGAAGGTAGGAGTTGAAGCGGCTGGGTCTGGTCCAGTCTGGTCTGGTCTGGTTTGTCCACTTCATTTTTATATGAGAGATATATGAGCACAAAATGAAAGTCTAAAATCGTAAAAGATTATCTACTTTATATAGATATATATATTAAAGTTTGGAGATTAAAAAACTTAAAGTTTGGAGATATAACTATTTATGATAGATTAAATTATTGAAAATAGACAAACAAATAACCACGTCGAAGGAAAATCATGATTGGGATTATGTTGCCTCTTCCTTCTTCCTTCAGACCTTGATCCTTGTAGTGACCCTGGTTCTACTTAGGCAAATTCAGATTGGATCTTGGACCGAATGGTTCAAAAACATTGTTGTTATCGTTATATCCGAACATGGGTCCATGATTAGAATTAATCATGTTGGGATTATAGTTGGACGCATTCCCATCGAACGTTCTTGTTTGGTCGAAAAGCTCGACATTGCCACCACTACCAACGATGTTGTAACTTCCACCATAATAATTTGGAGGATCACTTGCTTGCAAGTGTTGGGGCTGTTGACTTTCCAACTCCATTTTCAGATTTTCCAGAGCACTAATTAGACAAGTGTTTTGATTCAAGTCAAGTTGATTCGGAGGTTTTTCCCACCATTTTTCAGTTTCTTCTCTCTTATTTTTTATCCCATCCAACTCTTTCGTCCTCTTTTTCTCCATTTCAAGCGTTGTTAACTCCTGCAACGAATTTTATCATGTGTAACAGTAAAACCAAACTGAAATAGAAAATATAGTTTAATTTTGGTTTTACCTAAGTTCTTATAAACAGTAGTATACAGATATAGTTTGATTGTTCACTGATTAAACAAAAAAAACAAGAATCGATTGATTAATATATGGGCTTATTTGCCAAATAACCAAAAAATGGAAAATTAGATTTTTAAAGAGATAGTAGAGAGACATAGTTAGTGAATTAAAGTTGTTCAAAAAGTGAGATAGTGAAATAAAGTTTTCTTTTTGTATTTAGGGATAAATTTCCTTCAAAATATAATATATCGTAATAGAACTATACAATATAAACAATAATATATATAAGATATCATATTGATATAATTTTGATATTTTAATCTTTGATTTTATTAGTTTATTATTTTCATAAGAATAATAATTATTTTTGAATATTTTTTTCTGTTGACTAATTATTTTTTGTTAGTTTTTATTTATTTATTAATATTAAAGCATTAATAATTTGCTAGAAAATAGTCATAAATTTTGATAATATTCTTTTTAATTAATAATTATTCAATAAGCTAGAGAAAATAATACATTTATAATTTAGAAAGATGTATATTATTTTAATGTTTTAATAAATTTCATTTCTAAACATATAAAATGAATTCACAAAATTTCATGAAAAAATAAACATAATTATGGTTTTCAATTAATAAACATATAAAATAAAAATGAAAATATCGAAACCAAACCAAATAATATATATGTATATGTATATATATTATTTTAATACAGTAAAAAAAAAAATTCAAACTAGAAAACTAATCTGATACAAGGAAAAAATTCAGAAGATCCCCAAAAGTAATCAATTCTTTTACATATGAATATAAAGTAAACCTAGTTTAACAATGAACTTTCAAATTACTTTGACCATGGAAATTTACAATTAGAACATATCTGTGTTTTTAAACATGAGCAAGATTTTTACAAAACATACATCAGTTTTTAATCCTGGCACAGTCTAGAAAACTATTTGCTCTTTTTTTTTTTTTGAAACTTAACTATTTGCCCATTTTAAATTTGGACAAAAAAATAATTAAAGAAAAACTAAAATTTGAATGACCGTATGTCTTGCCCATAGTGTGAGAATACATCTACTTTATATATACCGTTATAAACGATGCTTTGGAGGATAAATTTTTTAGATTACTTCGTAATCTTATAGTAGCATACAAAGAAGAAAAAAGAAATGATGTTTACCTGAGTGAGTAAGCTGTTGAGATTTTGGATTGTTGGGTTCAAACCGTCGTTGGTTATAAGAGGATTATGGTTGTGATTTTTAAAATTATTGAATACAGATCTAACATCTGGATTGCCAAAAGAAAATACTTTTTGACCTGGTGAAAACACAATTACTCCCATTCCTACACCACATAAGGTGCAAAGTTCACTAGCTTTTTTAAAAATACCTTGTCTTCTCTTTGAAAAAGTAACTTGAAGGTTGGCATCGTTCTCCATTTTCACAATCGGTATTTTTTGACGACCTCTTTTGTTTCTTGTCATTCTCACAAATATTTTTAACAAATAATTAAAAGATGATATATGTTTGAAATGAAAGAGTATATTATTTATAGAGAGCTTTTACCTATGGGTATTTAATTTCAAAGTCATTTTAAGTAAATATATCTTTGACTTTTTATTACCATTTTAAAGATTATTTATTTCCACTTCAAACTATTAATAGTTATCCTCATACTTCATCTGTAAGATATAATTATGATATTTTCAATAGAATATTATCTGTTACAATGCACCATGATCTGTCAAAGTATTCCCATTTATTTTCCAAGAAAATATAGAAGTAAACTTTTTTTACAATATTCCCCAAAACTATTAAAGAAAATTCTCTCAAAAAATTATCTTATCATGGAAATAATTTTTACTATAGTTTTTATCATTCTAATATGAAAATAGTAGTTTTTATTCAATATGTAAAAATATAGTTAAAGCTTAAAACACTAGTAATTGCTTTTTAGACTAAGAGCATCTCCAATGGTTGGCTTTATTTTTATCTTCAAAAGTACACTTTCTTTAAAATGAAAAAAAAAATGACGCAACATTCACTCCAACGGTTTGCTTCATTTATTTCTTGTAAAAAGAATATTCCAAGTATATTCTATCTCCACTTTATCATTAATTACTAATAACAACCTTATACTTTTTCATCTTTACTTAATTTACCTAATTGTTTTGTTTTAACAATAATCCAACACAATTTTTATTTCATATAAATTAAACATTTTAGTATAAGAAATTTATTATGTAATGTGAATAAACAAACACAAAACATCTTAATTTGTAAAAAAAACAATATGTATAATTTTTCTATAAGTGATTACAAAAGTGTTAAGAAGTAGAAATAACCTTATTCATCTTTGATTCTTTTAAATCGAGTTAAAAAATTCTTAACGACAAATATTCATATGCTCTTCGATATATAAACATATGATTATTTAAAATAATAGTCGAAATTTTGAAATTAATTGGATATTATTAACCTATATAATTTATTTAGGTAAAAGATAAGAGTAAATAAAAGTTGAAGACCAGTTTACAATTAGAAAAGTTCATCTTCAAAAAATGAAGATATGCACAGTAGATCTTCAAATTTGAAGCAACACTGTTCATGACTTCATTTTGAGGCAATAATTGAAGTGGGTTGGAGCAAAACCTACTTCAAAATGAAGCAAAAAGTGAAAAATGAAGTAGGGTTGGAGATGCTCTAATGCATGTTTTTCATGAGTGTCAACTTTGGGTGTGTGGAGAAAATATTTGTTTTCATTTAATTGTTTCACATGTTATATGTTGGAGATGTTTATCTGAGTAAGCAAGTTTTTTTAACCTCAAGCACTATGCCGATCTTTTTTTCTTGCCAAACGTCTTTTAGTTTTTGAATAACATTTTCTTCTTGGCTTTAAGTGAAATATGAAATTATCTAACCTAGATTTTGACTATAATTACATATTAAAAAAAAACTCATAACCCTAGAAGAAAGTAATGACCAACTATTTACTTTCGACATAGAAGTAAGCAAGTAGAACTAAGATTTACAGGTTAACACATGTACTATTCTTCTATTAATCAATAAAAACTATGCTTGATCTCTTTTTATTGCTTTACTGCTTTACTGCTTTATTTTATATTTTTATAGTATCACAACGAACCCAATTTCATTTTATCCGAGCAGTTTGGCGCTATAAAAAGGGGATAACCATAACTATGTAACGATGACCGAAGTGAGCATAAAAAATCCTTGGGCAGGACAGTCGACAATCACATACAATCCCATCTCAAAACCTTATAGACATGTCACTGAAATGAACTCTGCCAAAGAAAAATTAATACCCCCATGGGTGACCCCAAAATCGTCTCAGAAATCAAAACCTTGAAAGAAACAATGGAAAGATACCAAGTAGTTAGAGTAAAGCATACATAAGTTAAAGCAATTCGAAGCTGAGAATATGGTTCTCCGAAAATAAAACTCTGCCTTCAATAGTACAAGGAGGACACACAGCAGATTTCTGACTCTGTTTTCAACACATGCAACCCTTGAATATTCCAACTGAAAGAGAGAACATGAATCAAATAACTCTTATAGCAAACAGAGGGCCAACCAAGAATGTGTTAATCTGCCAGGAGACAACGATGACCCGGCTATGGACACTGAGATTCAAGAAACAGTTGTGGCTAAGAAATTGGCGGAAATAACCTATTTGGACGAAGTATTTACCAAGTTTGAGGCAGTTCATGCAATAATTGAGAGGCTCTGTGGTGTACAACTATTTATAGCCATACATTTGTATACTGATAAGAGTTTATAAATCATTGTACCCTCTCATAAATGTTCAATTTATAAAAACTTATATACAACTTGATAAAACTAGTAAGAGACAACACATTCAGATCATGCATGGTCAATATTGCAAGATATTGGAAGCCATCAAAACATAAGAGAGATTTCTCAGCTTTGCTTAGCTAAGAACTTGCTTTTCCTTTTACACTCCCTACATCATGCTATTATAATCTACTTGATATTAATCTATTCTTATCATTAACTTGAGCATGTACATATCAGTATATGGCTTATGCTTCATGTCTAAGCCGTTTTTTTTTAAATCTCCCTGAGATGAATTGTTACTACTAGCTCGTCATTTTCTCCATGTATGTATCAAAAATACATGACATTCAAGACTCTTACAAAGAAAAGATCCAAGCCAAATCGAATACAGAATGCACAGTACCAAGTATCTACTATATTAAAACAGTCTTTTTTTATCGACAGAAAAAAGGTCGTAGCTTAAGTTTTTAAATGGTCCTACTCAAATTACACTGATATATATATATATATATATATATATATATATATATATATATATATATATATATATATATATATATATATATATATATATAACAGTATAGTTAATATCAACTAGCCGATATTAATGGAATCTTAAAATGAATTCGTTTTCTTTATTGGGTATGAATCGCTCATCTAATTTTGATGTGTACTGGGCTTCCTGTGACAATTTAAAAACTGGCCCAAAACATTTATAATTCTTAAACTATTTCTTAATTAAACTTATTATATGTATACTAAATTTATATATACTAATTATAAAAAATATACCCCGCGCCAAGCGCGGATTAAAAATCTAGTTGTACTATAAAGAAGAACCACATGAGTTGCTTGTTACCTTCAATCCAAAAGGAACGTATATGTACATGAACATGTGCACGATCTGTCGTTTCATAGTGAGGAAATACATAAACAACCAGTAGCACAACTAATCATCACTAAGCTTCATACTGATCATGTGATAGTAACTTAATGAAATAATCACAATTTAAGAATGTGAAACTGAGAAGTACCAGCCAACAATTACTTCCTTCAGATTCACCTTAAGGTGGGAAGCTAACATGTTCTGGTGGTAATCAATGTCCGCAGAAACCTGCATACTGCTGCATTCATACAAAACCATAAAACTCAAAACGCATGATCTTAAGAACATGGCACCGTCTCATTCATCACACTTCTTCTATTAACAACAAATTCCCACAGAGGACAAAAATCATGTCTGCTCTTCAGCTAACAGACAAATCTAGAATAATAACGTGGAGGAACATAAACCATATAAAGAAGCAAGAGAAAACAAAGCAGGTGAAATGACGATTAAGAGCAATATCTGAAGAAAAGGTCTACCCCGATGAGAAGATTCATCACAAACCAGTCGCAGATGTTAAACATACATAGAGGGTGAGTACTTCCCATGAGCACATTGGTAGTCGCAGAGACCTTTGATGATGTCTCCCAGTTCTCTGATCGGAGTTATTCTCGCTCGTATGTGGTGTTCGCCGGAGTTCTTGTTGACATCGACGGAGAGATTGGGTTCAAAATTAATTTATTAAGGTTGAGGTTAGTAATGTCTTGGCCATTAATAAAGGTATTTTGATTAGTTTTTGTGCTGTATCATTATTAAGTGGTATCTATAATTTGTTGTTTTAAGCAATTTCTTATTTGTATATTCAGAACTTTTTTTATTATTAGAAGTATTTTCTATAAATTTATTTATATTTTAAAAGATTTATTTTATTTAAACAATTTTATTTAAAATAAATTTGAAATTTCTCGAAATATCCTCGACAGAAAATTTCTAACAAATTTTTGATCAGACTAGTTCATCAAAAAATTTCCAACAAAGTTCCGATGAACAATTCTCGATTGGACATATTCATCAAAGAAATTTTTGAAGCAATCATCAGGAATCCATCAGAGATTACTAACAATTGTTTTTAAGGAAATAGACCGAATTTCGTCGAGAATCTGTCGGGAATGGTCTTTTCCAACGGATTCCTGAAGAATATGTCCACCGAAAGTCTATTGTTTTGCTTGTAATGATTTCATAACATGAGTAGTGTAGTTTCAATTTTAATCAATGATTTCAAAAGTCTTCTGGTGATGTAAGAGCATAAACTATCCCACTTGTTTTTCATTTTTGACCTTGTAGACGTATATAGATCAAAAGATCCTTTCTTATAGTTTCCTTGACAATGTGATTATGTGACTATGTACCAAACTACAAGACAAGTGAAAAACAGGTAGCCACTTATACATCTAATCACACCTGATCAGTAAGTTGCTTTTTATTCACTAAATATTCAATATTTATCAATTCTTCAGAACAGTTTCAGAAACAGATGTTTGTATAGGAGAAGTTAACTCACAATTCTTAAATATGTTTCTTATTTGACCTACTGATACTATTTTTTTTTAAAGTATCATTTAACTATCAACAGGTGTGGAAATTAGAAACCAGGCCCAAAGTTAAGCATTTCTTATGGAGATGTGGGGGAGAGGCGCAGAGCGTTAATCATTTACTTTTTCTGTGCCCTTATGCTAGACTAATGTGGGCAATGGCGCAGGTTCATATCCCTTCAGCTGGTGAGTGGTCGGAATCTTTTTTTGCCAATATCTTTTGGGTCTTAAATCAGAAAAAAAGAGTATCCAAAAGAGGAGGTAGATGCGGGTTTTGTGCCATGGATGTTGTGGAGATTGTGGAAGAATAGGAATGAATTTGCGTTTAGAGGGAAAGACTATAATGCGCCCACAACAGTCAAGAAGGTTTGGGAGGATGTGCTGGAATAGAAGAGTCGAACTGAGGTTCAAAAAGAGAAGGTTAAGGATCCCACAGTTGCAGCACCTGAAGTTAAATGGTCTCCACCGGATTCCATGACTGAAATGTAATACAGATGGCTCGTGGTCCAAGGAATCTAGAACGGGTGGAGCTGGATGGTTATTGCGTGATCATAGAGGGCTGTTAGTGTGGACTGGGGCGTAGAAAATAGCAGAGTTAAGATCGGTGATAGAAGCAAAAGCAGAAGCAGAAGCAATCAGATGGGCAGTTCAAACTTCGGCAGGCTTTGGATATAGAAGAGTTCTTATTGAAACAGACTCTCTGCAGTTGACAAGAATGCTCAATGGCGAGGAGGAAGTCTGGCCAGTGCTTGAACCCATCATACATGATATATCTTCAACTCTGTCAGCAAATGGAGAATTTGAAGTGGTGTACTATCCTCGGAGTGGTAATAAATCAGCAGATAGAATAGCGAAATAGACTTCTACGTTTACGTCCTTTGCCCCTAAGTTATATTCTATGGTGCCTTTGTGGTTGAATTCATGTTTGGAGGTGGATAAGCCATTTGTAAGAACTTGATTTGGAATAATATTAAGTTGTTGTTGAGCAAAAAAAAAAAAGAATCAAAACATATTTTTATGTACATGATGGATTTACACGAATGTTTACTAACATGATGTAAAATTCAATTGGAATCATTTAATTAATACAACAACGGCAAGAAAGTTTATAAATCACTTTTCAGCAATTACTATTATGGAAAATAAACAAAAAGGAAAAAATCATGGTACACATCTAAAGGAAATGTGACCACATCAAAATAAAGAGCGAAGTTACACATTCGACCAAGGAGATCTTTTTCACTGTCTAGTCCTAAAGAAACCAAGACACCCAAGTACAGAAACCAAGACACCCAAGTTTACAACTCATAATAACTCCCAACTCCGTCAAACATCTTGTAAAAAGAACTCTATGCAAAAAAAAGAAAGATACTAAAACTTTTCATTAATTTTATTGGTGAGACATATATACATAAGAAACAAGAGAGAGATGAAGTTATTCAACTAAATTTATCCAATGAGTATAACTTTACCTCCCCCCCCCCTCCCCAAGTAAACGTGTCTTCGTATTAGCCGTTGACACATCGACATGACAAATGAATGAAACACCTGCAGAATCTCTTTTGTAAATGTTGTCTTCTCTTTAAAGTTTGGTATTGTTTTGTTTCAAGTTGATGTGTGAGATTTGAAAGAGTTCAAGTGTTTTTAGTGGTATCTTTGGACTGTTCATCATCATGTTGCAACATGGAATGGGTGATGATGATGAAAGATATGATGGTCGTGGGACCATATCCATCATCATCATCCAATCTTGACTGTACGATGAGTTTTGACCCGTGGTTTGTTTTGGCATTAACATATCCCCAGGTCCACTTTTGTTTCGATAATATTCGTTCACCACTTTACTTTGTATTTCTACTCCAGTTCCCTGTATTATCAAAAATATTAATATATCCTCGTTTTTGTGCAAACACAAGTTATCATTATACAACATAAAATTAACAACGAGGGCAAACAAAAGAACTTGTGATCAAATATATTAACACGCTAACAGTCCTCCTTACTGAATTTCTGGGTAAGCGGTTTAATTAGCCAAAATATATGATAGTCTAAAGCTTCGAGTCAGTTTAAATTTATCCGGTTATAAGAAAAATTATGTATATAAAATATATTAATGTGTTAATACCAGGGTTTATGCTCAGATTTTGTTGTTTATGTCAATATAAAGCCAATTTGATCATATATAAATATTACATCCAATATTATTTTATAAGAAAAACGTTTAACCGAAAATAAAGTATACGACTGAGTATATTACATACCTGATGAGAAAGACAAATGGGAGAAAGCTGAGAGCAGCAAGCGAAAGACATATGATCATACGGACGATGATGATGATGGCAAGGATTTTGATAATCAATGATGTTATTAAGTGGATGGGGTTTGATTTTTTGGAGCCGGAGCTGGAGATGATGTTTTTGTTGGTGAAGTTTCTTAGCGAGTTTCTTCCTCAGCTTCTGTCTATCTCTCGCCTTATGGTTCTGAAACCAGTAAAAGACGTTTTTGCCTTCGATACATCCATAGAAAGCTAAGTGGGCTGTGATCTGCTGTATCTGCACATCATTAGGAGTCCGTATACCGCTTTGATACATCTCTTCTAGGATCATCAGTTGTTCCGGCATCGGGCACCACCTCGTTGAAGCCACCAGACTCATTCTCCGTTAAACAGTATATTGATCTTTCGTGTATATTATGTAATTGTTATGATATCTCCAAATATTGATGCTTTGTGTTTGTATGAGGTTATTTATACCCAAAATGAGACAATACGGTTCAAGAGAAAATGGAAATTTTAATTTAATTTTAAGTGTATTGGAAAGGGACGGATGAGAGACAACGGTTAGACAAAAAAAAAAATAAACATAAAGAAAGAACATTGTACTGTATAATGTTTTAATGTTATAAGATCATCTTTATCCTAGAGACCCATTAAGGGTCTCTTATTTAATTTTTAATAGTATTTAAGGAAGAAAATTGGTTAAGAGACCCACTTAAGAACTTTCAATTTTTATAGCCTCCATTGCAAATCTCTTATTTTAGGGTTCTTAAATAAAAAAAATTATTAATGTTAAAACAATTCCTAATTTAGAAAACATACATCTTAACACAAAATCAGAATACCACTATTAATGTAGTATTAACAATGGAGATCCTATCACGAGATAAACTTGCATCAGTTGTTCTCACTTAAGAAACTTTTTCCTTTCAATCAAAGACAAAACATTCTCGTCACAAAAAACTACCCTAAACTATATTTATAAGAATGTTGACATTAAGTTAGCAACAATTACCAATTATATGGAGTCCTGTTTCAGAAGTTAAACTCCTTGTGATGCTGCCTACGACTTATACAAACAAGCTTCTTCAAAATCCCTGCAGCCCTGAAGTTAATCAAGGATTCAAAAAAAAAAAGTGAGTGAGTCTTGAGTGAATACCAAAATAGAATATATAGGTCATAGTAACTTAACACTCATACTGAGTCAAGCATCAGTCTTTTTTTGGTCAAAAGTCAAGCATCAGTCTAGGAATAAGAATCCTTGACATCACACTTGCTCACTTGACCTTATCTCATTGACAGCATAACATAGTTCTTCCCTCCCAGTATAATTCCAGGCTTGTACTTCAATCGTGTCCCTGCCACAGGACAAAACCATCTTAAGACCAGTGAGGCAGTGACCAATACAGACATAAACAATTAAGTGTTCAATTAAAGAACAATGGAAGTATCCTAAGATGGGCAACTTCTTCTCCAGTTCGATGTTACTTGGTGGTGCTCTTGTGACTTACAAGTTTCACGGAAACTTCTTCTCCAGTTTGAACATTTACACCTGAAACCAAAACAAGACAAAATAGAGAAGATAAGAATTGTTACTAAGCAAGAAACCTGGAATTACCCACAAAAACAGAACCAAAACATTAATTCAATCAAATCTATAACCAGTTCATCCCAAGTTCACAAACCTTATTTGATTGCTGTATTAATATCCACTAATGATTCCACTTTGTCTAAATGGTTGATTCAATCGAGAGTGTATTATTAGATCGAAGAAAGATACTAGCTGCCTGAGAAACACAGTACGAACCATTGGGGCCGAGAGAAGAGCGAGTGATATGGTCAAGAGCTCAAGGTCACCCTCTTACTTTTGCTCTCTGCAAAATTAAAAAAACAATCACAACATCAAACAATCTTCAATAAAACAACCTTAAAAAAAATTCCAGATTCAATTGAGGAATTTAGCTTACCTTTACCACATTTTCGCCATCTCTGAGAGCCAAGCTTGAAAGGGTTAGACGCGACCCTCTCCGTTTCGAGGTTCTGATTGTTTGATGGCGTCTCCGGTGATGTGATTCCCAGAAAACGGTCAGACGGCGGCGGGGAAGGGTCAGAAGACGGCGGCGGTTGTGGTTGATAAACCATCCAGGGCTTCGCGTTGAGTCCTAAGGATGACGATCGTGAGGAGAGACACAAAGTGATTTTGTTCTTCGACAAAGTAATTTTTCCCCGCACAAGAGACGTATCTCAATTAGAAGACACAAGAAACGTCTCTTATGATAATTGCCTTTTTCAACTTTTTTTACTTTCTAATTAAACTAAAAAATCCCCCATAAGATCCCCCGATAAAGATGGTCTAATGCATTTTACATTGATACTGCCCCATTCCATATGCTCTAAATAAAAACGTACCTACTCTGCAAATTTGAATATAGTATATGTATACATGGATATTTCTTTTTCGATAACTATAGTTTTCACTTTCAGTTTTCTTTTGTAGGTAGTTTTCACCTTCGTATACAGTCATATGTTAATCATGTAAGAAATAATAATACTTATTAATACGACGGCCACATTTACCTTATATAATCGAGTGTCCCATAACTGTGAACTATCTTTACAATTGTTTCAAAAAATAAAACATTGTTTTCTGATGAGGACGCCTACATAAAATTTAAGGAAAAATCTCATAAAAACCTTTTAAAAGTAGATTTCACTAACACTTTAAACCTTTAAATTTTTTTGACTAGTATTTTAAATAGTAAATGTGACATTTGTATCTCAAAAAAACTTTCAATTTGACCTACTTGGTCATCAAGTTAAAAATGTGACAACTATTCATTTATGGGTAAAAACTACTAAGACCATGATTAACATAACTCCGGTCTCTTAGCTGGGGTTCTTAGCTTCGGCTAAGAGACGGTTCTTAACTTTTCTTAGATTTTAAATAAGAGAAGTTAAGAACCGTCGCTTAAATAAGAGATATAAGAGCCGTCTCTTAGCCGAAAAATATATAAAAAAAAAGTCAAATCATGAGTTAAGAACCCCGACTAAGAGACTAGGGTTAATCATGCTCTAAAATGATAGTCACAAATTTTGAAGGTTTAAAGTGTTAGTAAATACTATTTTAAAGATTTTTATGCGAATTTCCCTAGAATATAAGTTAGAAAAAAAACTTTAAGAATCACTCTTGTAAAACAATATCTTTACTCTATCCATCATAAACATACATCTTAGTTGAATATCTTTGGACATTCTTCAGTTAACAATCTAGGATGTTAGAGAGAGAGAGAGAGAGAGAGAGAGAGAGAGAGAGAGAGAGAATATGTTACGGTCCACACTGTCTGATTCGAATTTGGAATACCTTCCGAATAATGTCAAGGGGTAGACCGATCATCTGTTACGGTCCACCATGTAAACCACTTAGACTAAAGCCCAAGCCCAGACTGGGCATAATCAGATACAATAATTTTATAAATATATCAAAATACATAATCTGGTAAACTTACATAATCTGGTAAACTTGAATAGTTTGTTCTCTTGATCATGATAATATGTTTTAATATATCAACAGTAATGAGATAAAAAGAGGAAGAAAAGGTTTTATTTTTCAAATGAAATATCTTACGACACTCTTGAAAAACGTTCATGTTTATTTATAAATGATTTAACTTTTTATCAACAATAAAATAATCAAGAATAAAGAAAATAATCAAATTGGTAGTTCAGAATTTACATAAAAGCTATATGAAAATTATATAGGAGAACTTGTGTTATATATGGAATAATTAGTGTTATAAAAAATTTGTTGAAAAACTCTTTATATCGCCAAGATGAGTCCTCTAGGGGATTTGAGAATTCAGACCGTTCTATTGGTTCAAAAACCATCTTCGTCATTTTTTAATAATCTGTATTAACAGTTACTTACGTTTTTCGAAATGTGATCATATATTCTATAGCCAAATTTAGGGCTTCAGGCTCGACATGTAAAGGTGAGAAACTTAAGGTTTGATCAGGTTTTCTGGAATCGGAGCAAGGATAAGTTTAGGAAGCTCGACAGGGTCTGTTAGGTTTCTTGGCGATGTGGAGACTTGCTTGAGTAAATTGTCATCCCAGTTCCAGGCCGATCAGTTGCTTTGCCTCCTAGGTGGTTTCTCTTCTTCTTTCAGGTACAGAAGACCACGTGCTTGGATTGTCTCTCTCTCAACCCGGTTTCAGATTGTTTCATGATGAGGATAGCGCATAGGTGTTTGGTTCGAGAGTTCAGGTATGGCTTTTTGGAACCTTTGTCCTCTTCTGAGCTTCAGAGAATGCAGTTGCTTGAACTGGGAGGAAAGTGGGATGCATCATGCTCCCTCATGGATTAACTTGGTTTGAGGTTGTGATAATGACGGAAGCTCCGGAGTTGGTGCCCAACAACTTGGCAGTGTGGCTGAGGAATCAAAACTACCAATTCTTAGATTCTACCAATTTTGCTTAAGTCCTTTTCTCTTGTAGCTGTATGATGCCTTCAATGGAAGAATTAATAAATGAAACTTAAGGTTAAAAATATATATTTGTCCTGAAAACAACTAAACAAGTCAGCTTGCATTATCGGCCATATTTAACTAAATTGGGTGTCCATGATAATAAATTCCACTTATCTATCTGTTACCAAACCCTAAATAATGGACAATCATAACTTACATTCTATAGTTACTTATCTATATGGAAAACAATTCAAATAAATTAAATTAAAATTTACATGATTTAGAGTTATTTATATTTACATGATTTCAATTTATTTTCCATAAAAATATTTTTCATAATTTTATAAATTAATTTTAAGATTAACTACATTATAATTGTAAAAGTGTTTAAAAATTTTGTATTTGGTTGTAAGGTGATAGTTGTAATTTTACAATTCTTTTAGGTTACTTTTATTTATTTGTATTCAAATTTAATTTTTGAGTCATTTTGGCAAATCTCCGTAAATAATAAACAAAGCAATCACATTATGTTAAATCTATAGTTTTATTCAAATTTAATACCCAAAAACACAATAAATATCTAATTTTTTTATAAATCTATATTTTTTAGGAGGAGTAGATGAAAACCATGAAATAAAAAACTGGCAAAATATAAGATAAAGTGGTGAGAAAATATAATGCAAAGAGATGAGAAAATAAATAGAAAATTTGATATTTTCAAGTTCAAAGAGATTAGAGAGGGGTTAGAAATTTTTGGAGAAATATATATTTCATTTTTGTTGAAGTCATTTGAGAGAAAGAGAGAATGTGAAGTTTTCTTTATATAACTAGGTGTTTTTTCTGCATCATTTAAACTATATTTTAAAATAAATTTTTCAAATTTTAGATTTTGTTATTTAATTTAAAGTTTTCATTTAATTATATGTAAAAATAAGATAAAATAAATATTTTTAAAAAATATTATAAGTACTAATATATATATGTTTATATTAAAGATTATAATCTTGGAAAGATTTTTTATCTATTTATTTTGGTTAAAATATATTAAAATAAATTCTATAAATTTAAGAGATAATTTTGTTAGGTATAGTATTTCTAAAATTTGTAGATATTTAAAAAACTAATGGTATTGGAAAAATTACATTTAAAAAAACTGTATAAATATTTGAAGAATTTTTTTAATAATTAAAAATAGAAATAATAATATTTTGAAAATGGTAAAATATTAGTATATTTTTATCTCTACTATTATATTATTTATTGTAGATATAATGATATATGATTATGAGTTATTACTATATTCTAAATTTTTTTAAAAAATATAAATCAATTTTAAATGTAAATGTCAATATTACAATTAGTTTCAAGCAATGTCATCATTGCTAATATGTCATATCATCATTTGATATATAAGAATCTCAAGAAATCTACTAGTGCGTGGATTTTTAAAGAAGTTCCATCCATAATCCTAAATTTGTCTTAGATTTTAGAAGACTTCTAAATAAGTCTGCTAATCTTCTAACGTTAAATTTACTTTACTTTCCAGAAGATTTAAGGGATGTTATTCAATCAAAGATTTCAAATAAATAATCAATGTTTTATAATCTATCAAATTTTAAAAAATTTATAGTTTAAGTTGATGGATTCTAAAATCTCTGCAGTAGATTTTAGATTTTGAATTCATTCATTTGTTCATGAGAATCCATTAGAGATGATTTGAAATCAATCTAAAATACAAAGAATTTTAAAATCTTTAAAATTTGAATAACACTAGATTTTAAATACTAAATTTAAATCATTCAATGAATAACACTAGATTTCAAAATAGAATTCAGAATCATCAAATGAATAACAATGGATTGTGTTTGGATTTAAAGTCTATTAAAATACATTGAAATAGATGATGGCCCGCACCTTGTGCGGAATAATATATATCTAACTAATTCAATTTTAATGTAATTTTTAACTTCAATCTAAATTATTAATAATCTTCAAATATTAATGAATTAGAAGATATAATCTACCTTCTTATTATAAGGCAACATGGATAATTTTTTGGCAAAACCTTTATTTATTCTATCATCAAACCAAACATGTAAAAAATATCATCGTCATAATAACCTAATAAAACTGTATTAATATTTTAAAATAACATAAATATAAATTTACAAATTAAACCATAATTACCAATTATCAGGAAAACCTACAAAATTACATTTTATTTGAAATTTCCTAGTCATTAATGTGTAAAAGACTATAATGCCCTTGCCTTATCTACAACTCACATCTCTCTCTCTTGATCTATTCCATCCAGATCCGCTGTTTCTTCCAAATTGGCCGTCTCTTCCAAATTTGCTGTCTCCGTCCAGATCGGCCGTCTCTCTCTCACGCAGCCGGCGACGAAAACGGATTACAGAGAATCGCGAGGTTAGATCTGCTAAAAAATTGTTTACTTTCATGGTGTAGTATCTGACGTTGCTCATCTTTACCTTTCATGTATCGATCGATGCTGTCTCCAAGTCACAGAACAATAGGTGTTATCACGAAGGTGAATATTCCTTGTCCAGACATTTGTTTGCTATCATTGTATTGTGGTCGTACAGCTAGTCGTCCCTGTTTTAATATTTCTCATTGGTTTCAGTTGGATATCAGGGACAAAGGTACTGATGCTCGTAATCTACTAGCTGGAAAAGTTGTTCCTCTACGACTTGGATATGTGGGAGTGGTGAACCGTTGTCAGGAGGTAAAGCTGTGGTCTTGTGCTTATATTTCTCTTGCTGGCATTATAGTATGCAGACTCTTTGTTTATTTTTTACTATTCTTCCTTTGTTTGTACTATATTTCTTAGTCTCAACTCAACCACATCTTTTCAATGTTGCTGATAGTATTTTCTGTTTTTGTTTTGTGGCTTTGTATTCATACAACGTTTGAATTTACTTTGGTCTTTTTTGTAAACAGGATATTTTGCTAAACCGTTCAGTCATGGAAACTCTTCGGGCAGAAGAGAAATTCTTCCAGAGTCATCCAGTATGATTGCATCATTTTTGACTCCCTTCCTGATACTCTTGCGATATTTCCTTGTTATAGTTTTTATTTTGTACTACACAGGCTTACCATGGTCTCGCTGGTCGTCTGGGTATCCCTCAGCCAGCGAAGAAGTTAAATCAGGTATTTCTGCAGTTTTGAGAGTTATCTTCTTCTTTCTATTAACTTCTTTCTCAGTTCAACATAATGGATAGATTTCTGGATAAGTGTTTTTCTAAAAAAAAAATTAAGTGTCTGTAGGGAGCAGGAATTGTAAAACCTAGAAGATGCATATTAATTATTTCAGACGCGGTAGAAAGTCATCCTCATTTTTTTGTTAATGGTTTCTTTGCTACAGGTTCTTTCTGCTTCAAATGAAGACCACTCAGTGGTGGAACCATTGCTACCGCCCTAGTGACGTAGGGAACCTCTTGAGCTTATGAGGAACTGCGGACTTCTCTCATAATCACTTCTCTGGCTTGATCCCACCTGCGTTGGGTGATTACCCTGAAAAGGTGTACATCGATCTCACTTTTAACAACCTCTCCTGTCCGAGCGTTTATTGGTAACGAAGGGCTGTGTGGTCCGCCGTTGAAGGATCTTTGTCAAGGTGATAATGCCTCTTACCCTTTTATCCCAAGCAACAACCGTCCAGATGATAATCAGATGGTGACTCTGAAACCAAAAAGAAGTCAAGTGGTTTGAGCAAAATCGCTGTCGTTGCCATTGTTCTCTGCGATGTGGTCGGCATCTGCCTTGTGGGTTTGCTTTTCACTTACTGCAACTCAAAGTTCTGCGCTTGTAATAACAGAGATAGACACTCCAAGAAAAGGGCTACGGAGTGTCTTTGTTTCCGGAAACACGAGTCTGAAACGCTGTCTGAAAACATGGAGCATTATGATATCGTGGCGCTTGACGCCAGGTGGTGTTTAACCTTGAGAAGCTGCTAAAGGCACTTCAGCTGGACCTTGCCCTTCCAGCACCCTAAGTCTACCATCAAGTATTAAACTTTGATTCTTCTTTGATATTTAACACTTTTGTCTTAATCTCTAAAGCTTTGTTCTTGTGAGCTTTTTGACAAACAATGACTCAGTTTCCGTTTTGATATATAAGACTCTTTTTAAATCTTTATAACTGATTTATAAATCATTATAAAATGATGTATAAATATCTATAGCTGAGTCGTATAAATAAAAAAAATCATTTTTAAGGATTTATAAATTTATTTATAAAAGTTTATGAATCTATTTATAAGGTTTATAAAACCATTTATAAGAACTTATAAATCATTTTTAAGGATTTATAAATTTATTTATAAAAGTTTATGAATCTATTTATAAGGGTTTATAAAAATATTATAAGAGTTTAATAATCCTAATAACCCAATTTATAAGAGTTTATAAATAGCTTTCAAGAGTTTATAAATCATGTATCAAAGTTTATGAATCTTTACAAAAATTTAAAAGTAAATCTTTATAAAGCTATTGTAAGTGTCTATAATTCTCTTACAAATCTTTATAAGAGCTTCTTTCACATATAACTTGTTTGGTTAATAAAAATAATAAATTAACTTAAAACCCCAAAATTCACCTTATAAACAATAAATCAGTTTATAAATAATAAATCAATTTATAAGACCTTATAAATCATTTTCTAAAATTTATAAGTATATATAAACTGATATTTCCTTTGTAAGAATTTAAAAGGTTCTGTGTATCATTTATAAACTCCTATAAACAAATGTACCCATCAATAAAAGTTTCTAATTATTTATAAAAGTCTTTATTTCATTTATAAAATTATATAAACAATTTATAAGGTTTATAAGTCATTTATAAGTGTTTATAAATGGTTTATAAATAATTGGACATGCGTATCTATCTTGAAGCCTGAATTGATGATTACCAATTGCTTTATGTGGTTTTGTAGAATAATAGTTGATTATGGGAAATCATAAATGAGTCATTTTGATAGTTAATCACTATTATTAATTTTAAGTATTCGTAACTTAATTTATAATGGTTTATAAATTAATTTCTAAGGCTTTATAAATTAACTTACAAGGGATTATAAAACTGATTTATCAGAGTTTATAAACTGGTTTTTGATTATAAGGGTTTATAAGTTAATTTATGAGAGTTTATGAACTAATTTGTAAGGATTTCTAAGTTAATTTATTATAAATAATAATAAGTTGATTTATAGAATAGAGTTTATAAACTGGTTTTTGATTATAAGGGCTTATAAGTTAATTTATAAGGTGGTTAATAAGAACTTATAAAGAGATTATAAAACCATTTATAAAGGTTTATAAATCTTTGTAGAAGTTTATAAAGGTTTATAAAATATTTATCTAGGGTCTATAATAAATTTTTATAAAAGAATTATTAGGATATAATTTATAAAGGTTTATAAAGATTTATAAAAAAAAATTATTCATAGTATATAAACGATTTATAAATGTTTATAAAGATTTATAAAAAAACTATAAAGGCTTTATAAGAATTTATAAAAGGTATATAAACGGTTTATATAAGAAGCAAAAGTGGTGGTCTTGCACTTTCTATCTCCCAACAAAATAGATAGCTAATCTATATTATCTTGCATGTTCGAAACCTCTTATAAAGGTTTATATAACCATTTATAAGAACTTATAAATAATTTATAAGGTTTTATAAATATATTTATAAAAGTTTATGAATATGTTTATAAGGGTCTATAAAAATATTATAAGAGCTTATAAAAATATTTATAACAGTTTATAAATCATTTATGAAGATTTAGAAATCACTTATAAACCTTTATTAATAGTTTATATATATATATATATATATATTCCTATAAATGATTTATAAATCCTTATAAAATCAGTTATAAGAATATATAAAATATTTATAAGGTTTTATAAAATCATTTATAAATATCTGTAAAAATTTATAAAGCTAATTCGCTTATAAAGTCTTAAACATCATTAATATGAATATATAGAAACTTTTTATAAGGGTCAATAAATCATTTATAAGAATATTTAAAATTATTTATAATAGGGTTTATAAAATCATTTATAAGGATTTTTAGAATTTCAAAAGGTAATTATTTTATAAAGTCTTATAACATTTTATAAAGGCTTATAAATCTATATAAGGGTTTGAGAAAACTTTTTCCAAAACTATAAACTTGTTTATACGGGTTAGAAATCCTTATAAAAACTATTTATAAGAGTTTAAAAATGCTTTAGGTGAAAATTGTAAGAGCTTATAATCTTTTATAAGGATCGTAACATCATTTGAATTTATATAACCATTTATAACTGTTCATAAAATTATTTATAAAATCGTTTATATGGACTTAAGAGAATTTAGGGAACATTTATAAAATATTATAAAACTCTTGAAAACCTTATAAATAATTATAAAATATTGAAAAACTTTATAAAATATATTTAAAAACTCTAATAAAAGTATATAAAATCATTTATAATGATTTAAAACTGTTTATAAGATCTTATAAATCATTTATATATAAACGATTGACAACACCCGCACATATGAGTTCCTCCTCGAACCCAAAACATCTTCCTACATGGAAGTCAGTTAAAACTCAGAGAGCACAGAGCAATGAGCATGAAACCCAGACAATCAATCTCTGGGATGTTTGGTTTGTCTGTTTCAGTCTTTCAGACATGACGACAAAATTAAATCCTTGACAGTGCATGTATATCAAGAAAATTAAATCAAAACACTTTATAGAATAAGATTAAAATCTGAATCCTCCATGAAAGCCCTGATAGACCTACAACGCTGTGGAAAGAAAGAAAGAAATTACAGTCAGTTGACAACAACTAGTTTCAACATATAACACAAGGAGGTTCTCAAAATTATGCACATGGCGTAAAACAGAGTAGTAACATTCAAATCAGTATTCATATAAATGGAAAATGAAGAAGTGAACTGTTTCATGATTCAAAAAAGGCGTGTGAACCTCAACAGAACCAAAGAAGCTAATCTAAAAAACCTTAATACATTCCTCCAAGATAGTGTATTTTACACTACACCTAAACAGAGCTTTAAAACAATGAAACTACTTAACCACAAAATGGCAGTTACATTAAACCACAAAAGAGATCAAGTATGGGATTCATTCAAGCAAAACAAGGCAGGAGCATTCTACAACGCACAATGGCACCTAACCATAAGGCCTTCATTGATGATAAACCCCCAATTAAACCATAACATTAACCTCGTCATACAAAGAAAATCAAAATCGAGAATCACGGAATTGAAATCAACGAAAGGGAGAAAAGAGCTTACAAATCTGAAATCGGAGAAAGGAGAAGTTAAGTCCGATGATCGAAGTCGCGGAGAGAAAAGGGGGGCTTCTAGGGCACGGCCTCGACGCGAGAGAGAGAGGTTGCAGACACGAAAGGAAAAGATAGAATAAATTAAAAAAAGGGAGAAAGTCTGTTCATTTATAGCCAGGGCATAATCTATCATCTCCTCTTCCTCAACTATATCAATCGCCGACGACGTCTCAAACGTCCGACTACGTCTCAAACGTCCGATCATCGTCTTTCCCAGGAGTTCGCCGAATTCTCAGCCCGAGGAAGAAGATATAATTGTTTTAGATATAAATGTAGGTTTAATTAATTAGGGTATAATAGTCTTTTTCTTATTAAAATTTTAAGAGTAAAGTTGATTAGTGTAAAAATGAAAACTGGTATTGGAAAAGTGGTATTAGTGATAATTTCTCTAAAAAAATAAGCAAATTAGCTAAAATTATGGAAAATATGATAAATAAACAATAAATAATGACAAATCATCAAAATTAGCTAAAATCATGGATAAGCTGACACATAAGCCAAATCATTTTAAAATCATTCAAATAAATAAAATTACCAAATAAAATTATTAAGGTTACGATATATATATAAATAACATATATTATGAAGAATATGATAAATTAACAAAATTAAAATTATTTCAAATTAAAATTAAATTTTTGAGTCATTTTGGCAAATCTCCGTAAATAATAAACAAAGCAATGACATAATGTTAAATCTATAGTTTTATAGATGACGGCCCGCACCTTGTGCGGAATAATATATATCCAACTAATTCAATTTTAATTATAATTTTTCACTTCAATCTAAATTATTAATAAGTTTCAAATATTAATGTATTAGAAGATATAATCTACCTTTTTATTATAAGGCAACATGGATAATTTTTTGGCAAAACCTTTATTTATTCTATCATCAAACCAAACATGTAAAAAATATCATCGTCATAATAACCTAATAAAACTGTATTAATATTTTAAAATAACATAAATATAAATTTACAAATTAAACCATAATTACCAATTATCAGGAAAACCTACGAAATTACATTTTATTTGAATTTTTCTAGTCATCAGATTTTATAGTGCCACATATTAACAAAATATATAATAATCAAAAACATATTTCTATTTAATTAAAATTTTCTAAACTAAAAGTAATAAATTATACATATCTAAAAAGCTAGATTTTTAAATTATAATAACAAGAATTACAATTCAAAAATTATTTATTAAAACTAATAATTCAACCTAAATCATAGAATATAACAAATAAGCTTTTAAAAATAATAACATATATGAAAATAAATAAAATAACCTAAAATCATAGATAACATGACACTTAATCAAAACAAAAATTATTTTAAAATCATTCAAATAAATAAAATTACCAATTAAATTATTAAGGTTACGATAAATATATAAATAACATATATTATGAAGAATATGATAAATAAACAAAATTAAAATTATTTCAAATATAATAAATAAGCAAATTAGCTAAAATTATGGAAAATATGATAAATAAACAATAAATAATGACAAATCATCAAAATTAGCTAAAATCATGGAGAAGCTGACACATAAGCCAAATCATTTTAAAATCATTCAAATAAATAAAATTACCAATTAAAATTATTAAGGTTACGATATATATATAAATAACATATATTATGAAGAATATGATAAATTAACAAAATTAAAATTATTTCAAATTAAAATTAAATTTTTGAGTCATTTTGGCAAATCTCCGTAAATAATAAACAAAGCAATGACATAATGTTAAATCTATAGTTTTATAGATGACGGCCCGCACCTTGTGCGGAATAATATATATCCAACTAATTCAATTTTAATTATAATTTTTCACTTCAATCTAAATTATTAATAAGTTTCAAATATTAATGTATTAGAAGATATAATCTACCTTTTTATTATAAGGCAACATGGATAATTTTTTGGCAAAACCTTTATTTATTCTATCATCAAACCAAACATGTAAAAAATATCATCGTCATAATAACCTAATAAAACTGTATTAATATTTTAAAATAACATAAATATAAATTTACAAATTAAACCATAATTACCAATTATCAGGAAAACCTACGAAATTACATTTTATTTGAATTTTTCTAGTCATCAGATTTTATAGTGCCACATATTAACAAAATATATAATAATCAAAAACATATTTCTATTTAATTAAAATTTTCTAAACTAAAAGTAATAAATTATACATATCTAAAAGCTAGATTTTTAAATTATAATAACAAGAATTACAATTCAAAAATTATTATTAAAACTAATAATTCAACCTAAATCATAGAATATAACAAATAAGCTTTTAAAAATAATAACATATATGAAAATAAATAAAATAACCTAAAATCATAGATAACATGACACTTAATCAAAACAAAAATTATTTTAAAATCATTCAAATAAATAAAATTACCAATTAAATTATTAAGGTTACGATAAATATATAAATAACATATATTATGAAGAATATGATAAATAAACAAAATTAAAATTATTTCAAATATAATAAATAAGCAAATTAGCTAAAATTATGGAAAATATGATAAATAAACAATAAATAATGACAAATCATCAAAATTAGCTAAAATCATGGAGAAGCTGACACATAAGCCAAATCATTTTAAAATCATTCAAATAAATAAAATTACCAATTAAAATTATTAAGGTTACGATATATATATAAATAACATATATTATGAAGAAAATGATAAATTAACAAAATTAAAATTATTTCAAATTAAAATTTAATTTTTGAGTCATTTTGGCAAATCTCCGTAAATAAGAAACAAAGCAATCACATTATGTTAAATCTATAGTTTTATAGATGATGGCCCGCACCTTGTGCGGAATAATATATATCCAACTAATTCAATTTTTAATATAATTTTTAACTTCAATCTAAATTATTAATAAGTTTCAAATATTAATGAATTAGAAGATATAATCTACCTTTTTATTATAAGGCAACATGGATATTTTTTTGGCAAAACCTTTATTTATTCTATCATCAAACTAAACATGTAAAAAATATCATCGTCATAATAACCTAATAAAACTGTATTAATATTTTAAAATAACATAAATATAAATTTACAAATTAAAAATAATTACCAATTATCAGGAAAACCTACGAAATTACATTTTATTTGAATTTTCCTAGTCATCAGATTTTATAGTGCCACATATTAACAAAATATATAATAATCAAAAACATATTTCTATTTAATTAACATTTTCTAAACTAAAAGTAATAAATTATACATATCTAAAAAGCTAGATTTTTAAATTATAATAGCAAGAATTACAATTCAAAAATTATTATTAAAACTAATAATTCAACCTAAATCGTAGAATATAACAAATAAGATTTTAAAAATAATATCATATATGAAAATAAATAAAATAACCTAAAATCATAGATAACATGACACTTAATCAAAACTGAAATTATTTTAAAATCATTCAAATAAATAAAATTACCAATTAAAATTATTAAGGTTACGATAAATATATAAATAACATATATTATGAAGAATGTGATAAATAAACAAAATTAAAATTATTTCAAATATAACAAATAAGCAAATTAGCTAAAATTATAGAAAATATGATAAATAAACAATAAATAATGATAAATCATCAAAATTAGCTAAAATCATGGAGAAGCTGACACATAAGCCAAATCAATTCTTAAATAATAGTATAGATAGATAGATAACACTACCTTAAATAAGTTTAGATAAGTCAGCTTGTGCATAAACTGGTTATTTATTTTATTTTTGTATGACATTTTTTTAGTTAATGGGCCGAAATTTTCACTTTTCAGGCCCCAGGTGGTTTGGCGGGAGGGCTACTCTAATCTCCACCGCTTTCAGAGTTCAGAATCACTCAGACGCCGAGACGGAGACAGGATGGCGAAAAACACAACGGCGAAATGGACTTTCACAAGAAACATCATCACGGCAAAGGTTTTCCATATCTACACCTTGATCATACTTTATGCCTTTTGCTTGTAATCGGGGAAAAGATTGTTGCAATGGATGATGTATATTCTTAGGTTATCCAAATGGATCTTTAGAGGATGATGAGACTCCTCATACCTTCTGCCATTTCACTCCTTCCAAATTGTATGAATAGCAGCTTGAAATACGTACCTTAGTATAAATAGCTTGACTGTGTTTTGATCGACCAACATATCAGTAATGCCACTCCAATTGTTGGAGTAGTTCACTCCATATAGCTTCTGGATACAAGCAGCTAAAGAACTAGTGATCCGTGTGGAGACAATAAGGTGATGGGACTTTGGGACAGGTTTGGTTTAACACTCTAGCTTAGGCTTGCATCCCTCTTTTAGTCTCCAAGAGCCAAAGGAGTATTGGGCCAGTGACATCTGAACCAGCTATGACCCAGTATGTCACATTCCAATTGGACCATCACTTTTTTGAAAAGGAAAAAAAAAATCTTTAGGAGGTTCTCTCTCTAGTACGCGGTTTTGTATGGAACTGTGCTCTATCAGCTTCGTTTCCAGCAGCTTATGGAGGGTCATATGTTTGTGTGATATTCATAGACATCTTTTTTTTCTTGCACAAAATACTCAGAGAATGTGCTCCGGAGGTGATAGAGATGAGATTGAAAAGCTTCCCTAAATTTTTTCATCTTAAAAATGGCACAAGAGGTAATGGTATTCTGTTTTACATGCTTTTTTGGTAAAGTCTTCTCATATTCCAAATTGATTACTTAGTTATTCGCAGTGCAGATGGCAGGAAGAATCCATGTTTTGGGGCCAACATCTTTATCTCTGACTTTACTGAAAGGTTCGTAAAAGACTTTGCTCATTGTTTTTGTTAGTGTGGGCTTGTAGGAGATACAGTACTTGCATTAACTAGGCTCATGCTGTAACCATTCGGCTGGTTCTTGAAGCCAAGTCAGGCAAGGGTTCACAAACTCATGGTATGAGAAGTATCGCATTTGTAAGGGTTACATTAACTACCAAGAATGTTAATTCCTGTGATTTGGTTTCACGTTTTGCAAGTCAGATAATCATTAAGGTGGAAAATTGATGAGAGCATAACCAGAGTAAACCAGAGATAGATTTGGTAAAAGATGGAATAATGTGTTCTCCTATATTAATGGAAAGCCTCCCACTTGCATGTTCAAAATGAGAAAATTGCACTTAATTGTTTTATGTTTGAGAACCAATGTGTTCTTTTCATGATCAACATTGATTTCTCTAAAACTGGGAACTATCACAAATTCTCATATGCCCCCTCCTATAGCCTTCCCGTTCCATATAACACCAGCTAGAGTTTGATTGCTGAGCGACAAAGGAACTGAACATAGAGGCCCAAGAATCAACAGCATTCATGCTCGAGGTAGTATAACTGATCGAGTTTCATCACTTACTCATGATAACATTTTAGCATAACCAACTTGAACTGATTGACGTTGTAGTGATTGTTGAGCTAATAAAGAGAATCTGATTAACCAAGTCATAACTCATAACCCTTCTGATGCATTTTGATGACCTTTTTGAGGCCGAGTGAATATATTACAATCAAAGGTTTAACACTATTGATGAGGACACGGGGCTTAGCGACATGATTAATTTTCTAGGGGACTAGCGGACTGCTCGTAACGAACAGAGCAGTTAAAGAGGGTGAAGCAAAGGTGTCTGGTGGGCTTTCCAATGCAAAATCATTTTCGGCTAATGTTTGGGCTAAGCTAGTTCATTTCAATTTTCTTACGAAACAGCCACTAGATGCTATCTGTTTTTGTTGCAACGTGTATCAGATGGATGATCATATGAAGAAAATGTCCATCGGTCCTGGTCTCTTGTCAGGTCAAAATTAGGTTTTTGTTAATTTATGTCAAGAACTAGCCTGTCATCATATCTCAAGGTTTTATCTTTTTTCTTTTCTTTTTATTTCTCCCCAAAGATTTATATTAACTTTCTTTCCTATTTTTTTATCTTGTATGGGACCATTTAATAAAAGTATGAATCATCAAATGTATCATCATGCCATATGAGTTTACATATTATAATACCAACTAAAGGTTATAAGATCGGCTTATAATAATCCCCTGAAAACTTGTATTCTGATTGAATATTTCAAGTAGTATCATCAGCAGGCAAAACCTTTAAATGCTAGGTCCTCTTTGCACGTCAACTCGTTAAGTATATATGATTACATTTTTCAATTTTCATTTACTAACTTGTATTCTGATTGAATATTCCAAGCAGTATCATCAATATGCATAACCTTTAAATGCTAGGTCCTCTCTGCACGTCAACTCGTTAAGTATATATGATTACATTTTTCATTTACATTGTACGAAAAAAACACTTGTCAGCATCTTTTTCTAGACAATTGTCGTGCTCTTCTCTTTTAAAATCTAATTAACTAAATTCAGTAATAATAAGAGAAAAAAAACTAAGTGGCCGGAAAAATGTGGTTCTAATAATATATGATATTAACTACCTAAACCGGATAATCATAATTAATTCACATGGCATCCTATTCCATGCCCCCACGATTGTAATTTTAATCTTTCTTTCATCGTTATTTAGTTTAAGAAGCCACTAGATATATTCATGGGTACTAAAGTAAAATAAATAACTGATTTGAATACGTTTTCAATTGAGGATGACGTTTGCATTTGGATTTTAAGAACAAATAGTCTACTTTTATTCATATATATCTTACATATAATATTATTTGAAACATCTAGAATGTTATTAGAGGCAATGAGTTTTGTTGATATTTTGATATTATATGTTTGTGAATTTTATTAACATGTTTGGTTTGAAAATATTGGAAACTTTCTGTTAGTTTTAAAATAAACCAATTTCTTTCTGTGGGCGCTGAGTCTAGTACCAATGCAAGTTAACCAATGCTTTTATAATTTATAATGGATGTGTAATGTTTGGACCGTCCACGGTTAATTTCATGTTGACGATTAATTTACATATGTATAAAAAGATCAGACGCAGAAAATATACCAAAAGAAATCTTCCAGATCTGCATATATATATATAAAGATAAAATAATAAAATTATTTTAGTAACTATAAAAATAGAAATAAATCATTTGCTTTATTCATTTTATCTTGGGAGATTTTGAAAAATACCCTATTTATCTTTCAAATTTTAAAAACTACATTATATTTTATTATCCTAAATAAAAATAAAAGAATATATATAATATTTTATTGTTCTGATAAACAAATGATAGAAATATCTCGCATACGTTTTATAAAAATCCTACCACTACAAGAAAACACAAAATTAACGACGGCTGAATTCCCGTGAATTCGTCGTTAATGAGGTATTACGAGGAATTAGCGAGGAAAACGGTTTGGTCGTTAATCGTTCGTCGTAACGCGTATTTCGTCGCAACGCGTATTTCGTCGCCAATTCCACGTCAGTTAGCGAGGAAAAGATTTCGTCGTAAAGACCAAGTACAACATTTCGTCGTAAAGACGTAAGATTTCCACGTAAGGAACTCGCTAAGTTTCCTCGTAAAGACCACGAAAAGTTTCCTCGTAAATATCACGTAAACATTTTCACGTTAATTACACGTAAATGTCACGAAAATATTTCCTCAGAATTGACGTTAACTTTCCTCGTCATTTCCACGTAAATTTTCCACGTGAAAGACATGTAATGAAGTCGAAAATAAATCCTCGTAAAGAACACGTATATCTTACGAAGTTATTTCCTCGTGAATTAACGAGGATTTTGCTTCGATTTTTATATACAAAATTTAAAAAAAAATATTAGAAAAATATTTATAATTTTAGTTATAATTATAAAATTTGAATTAAAAAATACAGAAACAATAAAAAGAAAAATATATTTATTCATAAATAATTAGAATTCATATTTACAACGAATAAAAGGGAAAACTATGGCTCGTTCATCGCCTGGTAGAACTCCTCACTCCTCCTCTCTACATCCGCCTCGTTATGGGCCTCGCTAGTCGACTCGCCTGAATTGGATTTTGGCCGCAGTTCCTCAACAAGGACTCCCATTCGGATTTGTGGACGCTTATGACGCCCAAGAAGCCCTCGACTACACCTGCCGAGCTGTGAACGCAGTTTTGTCGAGGCCAACTCGTTACGCAGCTCGGTGACCTCGTCTTCCGTCTCGACCATAAGGCGATGTTGCTCTCGGAACATCGTTAATGAAACCAATCCCAACGTCGTCCCTTTTCTTAGGGACAACCTTAAAACCAAAAGAATTATTGTTAGTAAAATTTATAGTTAAATTAAATGAATAATTTAAAATTATAATTTTTAAAAATTTACCTCCTCAGAAATCCTATCCACTTCAACTGTGGATAAGGTAACGGTAGTCCGTCGGAAGACTGCTGTCGTACTGGGTTTGACGCTTGAACCCGTCAGCAACTTCATTGAAGATTTGCTCGGACCTAGGATCTACGAATCGACCCGACTTGTTCTTGTGGGTCTTCCCGTAAAGTTACATAAGAGTCGGGAGCTGTCCCGTCTCTTTGGCCTACAAAACATTTTAGAGTTAGTATATATAAATATATTATATAAAAGAAATTAATTAAATTCAATATTTAATTACATACCATCTCCAAACGGATAGCGTGGGGTTTTGGCCCGTGGAGTGAAGCATCGACCCGTGACCGTTCTCATCTACCGTGTTACGGAGGCATCGCCGTGATCGTAAAATTCGCCTTTGTTGAGCAGTCATACGCCCTCTTCCCTCGTTGACCACAAATCCTTCAACTCTTTTATCGGTGGTTGTAGGAAAACATCCGAGACCTTTTGGATGGTTGGGACCATGTATTAATATGGTCAAGAATAGCAACTCTCGTTGCATGCACATCTCCGTGGCAGGTTGTATGGCGTAAGAAAGACTGGCCACAATGAATATTGTCTCTCGACATTCGAATGGACTAAATCCATCCGTGCATAATCCGAGATACACATTCGCTATTGCTAGCGAATTCGGATGTACTTTGTTGAAATGTTTCCAGGCTCTTGCATCGATGGATGAGTCATCTCACCATCCGTCTGAGTGTGCTCGGCATGCCATCTCATCTTCCCAGTCAGCTCATTGGTGGTACAATCTTTTCAATCGTCGTAATTGGTAGGTACCACATCCTTTGGTATGGTACCATTACGATCCCGTCCTTGCGGCTTGAATCGTGGCTTCTTGCAAAATCGACATTCTTCTAACTTCTCATCATCTCCCGGTAGATCATGCAATTGTCAATGCAAACATCTATTATCTCCAAGGCAAGCCAAGACTATAAACCAGCCAATCTCATAATAAGAATCGCAGACACATTGTCTTCCCAAGAAATACTCTTTAAACAAGTCGCCCATTCATTCATGCAACTTTCGTGTAAATTGTGATCAGTTCTAATATTCATCATTCTAGCTGCCAACGACAATTTAGAGACCTTCTCTACAACCAACGTAAAGTGGCTGATTCAAGCAAAGATCTAACATTTCATAAAACTTTTTGCATCTATATTAGGTTCTTCATCTTCATCATGAGATCTGAATGCATCAGCTACCATATCATGAACCAGATCAAAATCTACCATCTGCTCTTCTTGATGGTAACTATGTTCCTTATGCAAATGATGATGATCAACCGGTTGTTCTTCCCGAAAATTGCTATTACTACTACTAGCTTCATGATTCTCATCATAATTATAATTTTCTCCATGTTGAAACCAGATATAGTAATTTGGCGTGAAACCTCTATTTATTAAATGCTTCCAAACATTTTCACGATTTGCCAATTTCGAATTGTTGCATTTCCGACAAGGACAGAATATCTTACCGCTTTCTTGGGCCAGCGGTGTGGAATCTGCCTGATGCATAAATGTCTCCAGCCCCGCAAGGTATTCTTTCGTTACTCTCCGTTAGCATCTCTATGCATATACATCCACCTCCGCAACTCGAAAATATTCCCGGAGCCCGACATTTTTTTTCTTTCACGTTTTTATTTTTTTTTTCTTGGTGTGTTTAAATGATCTTCAAAGGTTCATATTTATAGGAAATTTTCGAATCTGGTAGTTGAGATTTTACTACGAATTAACTACGAAATTTTGTTAGGTAGCCGAAAAAAACGTGTTACACCTACAAAGTTGGTAAACTCGAAATTTCATCGTTATTTACACGCAAAGATTTTCCTCGTAAAGAACACGCTATATTTACGTTGACATTACGAGGAAGACAATTTTCCTCGTAAGAACCACGCTACATTACATCTTTTACGTGGAAATGTTTTCCTCGCATTTTACTAATTAACCGACGTTGCTTTCTAGTTTCCTCGTAGTTATTCGTAAAAGCGGCGTTATTTTACGAGGTTTTATTTTCCTCGTTAAACTTCGTCGCTAAAGTTGTGTTTTCTTGTAGTGTACTAAACATTAAAATATCACATAAAACAAATCAAATTTGGGATTCGCATACGTTGGATTTTTGCTTTCATCTTGGCCAATAAGTTTATTTATAAAACTCACATATAACGAAGAACAATCATTTAACAAATTACAACACTTAAATCATACTATCATTGAAGATCTAAATAATATATTTGAAACAAAATAATGACTTGATTCAGTGGAGCATAATTTCACACGACAGATTGGGTGACTACTGGCTGGGCTCAATATTTCATTTGATTTGATTGCTTGATGATACACGTGACTTGGTTCTTTCAAAAAAAGATATTTTTTATGTATTCGGGTGGATCATAGAAAACTTTATGGCATAATGTTTGTATTATCTTAGAATACATGATCCCAACAATGAAAATAAATTAAATTTGTTTGATTTCATGCTGCTATTTTTTGTGTCTATGTTTCGTTTTCTCTTATATGTGCAGCCTGGTTAATTGAAAAATGGAAGACAGTGTTAGCATAAAACCAACATTCAACAACAAAATTTAAAATGCCTCCATCATTACAAAAAAAAATTGTTAATGTACCAAAGCATTAACCAGTAAAATTAAAATAAGATATTTTGAATGATAGCATGATTGAGGCCTAATTGGACATAATCGGGAACTATTTAATCAAGATAGTGAAGTAACTATCTATAAATATAATTAGTAGGGGTAGTTTAGTACATTAATCTAAGATAAAGTGTAATTTTCAAAAATCAAAAGTATAAGTGTAGTTTTCAAATTGTATTCTTAGATCATGCTATTTTTTCAAATTTCCTCTTTTATCTTTATTTTAAAAAATATATAAATTGTTTCATCAAAAGAAAAGAAGGTTAGCACACATGAACCATAGTTAGATTCCCTTGAAATTAATATAATACATTTTTAACAGAAGTTCCTAAAACAATCTAGTTTTCATCTAATCCAAAACGGAATTCTACTGGTAGTTTGGGTTGGATAGTTCGGTTTGACCAAATCTTGCCGAATTGAACTAGGGAAAATGTTCTGATCCGTTTCGGTATGTTATATATTCGGGTAGATTGATTTTATAAACTTTTACCAAAATTAGCCAGAGTTTTTGGTTTCTCTTATATTTTGGTTAAATTCAGTAGTTAAATTCAAGTAATTTCGAATAATTTCGGTTAGTGTGATTAGCTTGATTATTTTCAGTTTGAAATTTTGGTTTATTCATTTAGTTCGGTTCAAAATTTGGTTAATAAATTGTTTTTTGAAAAATCGAACTAACAAATTACTGAACCGAAAACCGAAGTTTTTTTATAAACTTGTCGAATCGAACTGCACTTCTAACTGAACTAATCAAAATTTTGGTTCGGTTCGTCGGGTTCAAAATCTTAGACCTAATTCTACATGTCATTCGCATCAGCATTTCTTAATGGAGAAAGTAACTTTATTAGTGGTTTGGTGAAATTGACCACATTTAAAATATATGTTACGAATCTGAAATTTTAAATATTTTATGTGTGTTTATGGCATTGATCGCCAAGTTATGTCTAAATATACAGGGGACAAGAATAATCGTTTGATGTTAAAAAAAAAATATATATATATAGGGGATAAGTAATTTATAGAGAAATAAGTCGTTTTCTTGTCACTGCTTTAGACACTCTTTGGGAATGGTCTTGTCACGAGAGATCGGGGCATATTAAGGATTAATGCCGAAACTACTCACTCCCCTTTGGAGAGGACCAGGTACGATACAAGGTTAGATAAGAATGGAACTGAACCGGAGGTAGATAGCCTAGACTTAGAGAGATTGATGGAATCCGACCACATAGATAAAATGGTTTTGACTAGGAAAGATGAGGAGGAAGTTGATAAACTTGTTGAGGTTTTTGGTGATGTGGTTATGGATGATGAGATGATGCAAAATGATGATCTTCTTGTGGATGAGCCTGGTTTTGATGCAGAGAAAATTGATGCAATCTCACAACTGTCTCCAGCCTATGCTGCGAACTCCGATGAACAACCGGAAGGTCCTCCATTTAATCGAAAACCTGCTGATACCCACCCAGACCCCCCGGAGTATGCAGGAAAGGACAAACAAAAGACGGATGGTCTAGCGAGGGTGACGGCGGGAGCAAGTAAGCAAGCCAACGCGGGGGAGACTCCATCCAAAAAGCGTGCTCCTCATAGCCCAGCGTTGAAAGGGCGTGCTTCCAAGCTGAGCTTACCTCGGGGCGTCCAGCCAGCAAACAGCCGAAGGGCGGGTATCCTCAAGAAAGACCAAACAAATACTGTCCCTCGCATTGAGGTGTTTCTTTCTACTAAACGATGAACTCTTCTTCTGTTTCAGGTTCGATGGTGTCCCGAAACCATCCAGAAGAAGATATGAACACCATCTCTTGAACTGTCAAGGGCCGGAGCCTACTGACCAAGAAGCATCTCCGGATTTACATCGCTTTTTTGCACCTTCTTTTCTTTTTTTATCTGAAACAAAAAACAATCGTTCTTTTTTACAAGAGTTTCAAATTTCTTTTGGTTATAATAAATTGTTCACCGTGGAACCGGAAGGTAAAAGCGGTGGACTAGCACTTTTTTATATGGATTCCTATGATGTGTCGATTCTTTACTTTGATAATCGTATGATTGACATAGAAGCTACCATAGAGGGACATAAAGTCTACATGACTTTTATATATGGCGATCCGGTCGTTGAGTGCCGTGGATATGTATGGGAGCGTCTGACCCGTATGAGTACAACTAGAATGGGAGCATGGTTCATGTGCGGAGATTTTAATGAGATCATAGGGAATCATGAAAAGAAAGGGGGAAGAAAAAGACCTGAATCATCTTTTCTGCCTTTTCGTTTGATGCTATCAGATTGTGGCATGATTGATTTCCCTTTTAAGGGCAACCATTTGTCTTGGGTTGGATATCGGAGCTCTGGAAAAGTCCAATGTAAACTGGATAGAGCGGTTGGAAATGAAGAGTGGCACCATATTTTTTCCCACACTAATGTGGAGTATTTAAAGTTATGGGGTTCAGATCACCGCCGGTCTTAACACGCCCAGTCCGCGAGGTGAGACTGAGAAAGTCTTTAAATTCGATCGAAGATGGCTCTTAAAGGATGGTTTGAAAGAAGCGTCGAAGAGGGCTGGGGTCCCCATGATGAGGCGGATATGCGCCTATACATGTCAAATTAAGAGATGTACGGCGTACTATCTCGCGCTGGAAACGAGAAAACCCGTCAAACTCAGAAAAGAAAATCGAGGCCATCAAGGAACAGCTTGAAAAAGCTCAGTCGGATCAAAGTATCCCGAGTGGAGAGATTTTAAATCTGAAATGGAACCTGTGTGCTGCGTTTCGTGAAGAGGAGCTATACTGGCGTCAAAAGAGTCGTGCTCTATGGCTTAAAGACGGTGATCGAAATACTAAATTCTTCCATGCAATAACGGAGCAAAGGAGAGCTAGAAATCGAATTATAAAGCTTAAAACCCTCGAGGAGGCTGGGCAGAGAGTGATGTAGGGATTGAAAAGGTGGCATCTGATTACTTCCAAGGCATTTTTACCACCTCAGAACCGGGGGATTTTGAGGAGGCACTTCGGTATGTTGATACGAAAGTCACGCCATCTATGAACGGGTCTTTACTGAGAATTCCATCGGATCTGGAAATCAAGAAAGCTGTGGAAGAAATAAATCCTGATAAAGCTCCAGGACCGGATGGCATGACAAGCCTGTTTTACCAACGCTTCTGGGAAGTCACGGCCCGAGATGTAGTCTCAATGGTAAAAGAGTTTTTTAGCACAGATTCCTTTGACCCAAGGCTGAATCAAACAAATATATGCCTGATTCCCAAGACGGAGCGTCCTTTGGAGATGACCGAGTTTCGTCCCATAAGCTTATGTAATGTTAGCTATAAGATCATATCGAAGATCATCTGCTCCCGTCTAAAGAAGCTCTTACCGAAACTTATCTCAGAAACACAATCCGCCTTTGTGGCGAGAAGACTCATATCTGATAATATACTTCTGGCACAAGAAGCCTTCCATGCTCTAAGAACAAATCCCATGTGTAAAGCGAAGTATATGGCAATCAAGACCGACATGAGTAAAGCGTATGATAGAGTAGAATGGAGTTTCCTCGAAGCACTTCTTCTCAAAATGGGATTTGCGGAAAAATGGGTATCCTGGATACACTGGTGCGTTTCCTCGGTATCATACCAAATCCTCCTTAATGGAGAACCTAAAGGAAATATCCAGCCATCGAGAGGGCTACGACAAGGCGATCCTTTATCCCCGTTCCTCTTTATATTGCTGACAGAGGCTTTGATATCTCATCTTAAAGGTGCAGAGGAGGAAGGCAGGTTGACAGGATTAAAGATTGCTCGGGCAAGTCCTGCAATGTCACATCTTCTATTCGCCGATGATAGCCTTTTTTTCTGTAAAGCAGATGTCCAGCAAGGAGCTGAGCTGATACGAATTATCAACATGTATGGGAAAGCCTCAGGGCAGCTTTTAAACCCAGATAAATCTTCTATCTTATTTGGCAACAAAGTAAGCCACGAAGTCAAGGCAGCGATAAAGCGATCCCGGGATCAATAAGGAGGCGGCATGGGTATGTATCTAGGACTCCGGAAAAATATGTGGATCAAAGAGACGGTATTTGCTTTTATCGTGGACCGCCTTAACGATCGAGGTAACTCATGGTCGGCCAAGCTCCTCTCAAAAGCGGCAAGGAAGTTCTTTTAAAATCAGTAAGAGGCCCCGCCCACCTATGTGATGTCCCGCCTCGCTACCAAAAGATATTATAAACAAACCGCATGGAGCAATAGCTAAATTCTGGTGGAGCTCGAAGGCGAATAATCGGGGTCTACACTGGATCGCTTGGGAAAAAATTTGTGTACCCTTTGACAAGGGAGGTCTAGGTTTCAGAGATCTTCATAACTTTAATATGGCCCTTCTTGCGAAACAACTATGGAGACTTCTGCATCATCCTACCTCCCTACTAGCCCGCGTCCTTAAAGGCAGGTATTATCGGCATACTAGTCCAATGGAGGTAAAAACATCAAACTCCCCTTCATATGGGTGGAGAAGTATTTTAGCGCAAGACTTACTCGAGAAGGACTGCGGAAAACGATTGGTTCAGTTACAACACCGGTGTGGATAGATCCCCGATCCCAACCATTCCAGCTCGGCCGCCAATGACAGTGGGGTATACCGAATGAAGAATTGTTCGTAAGTCATCTTATTGATCAATCCTCCAAGCAATGGAGAGTAGAGATGCTGAGGCTCGATAGATCCGGGACATCCCGCTGATACAAAGTATTCGTCCTAGCCATGTTTTTAGAGATGATGGCTACTGTTGGAGTCATACCAAGTCCGGTATGTACTCAGTAAAGTCGGGATATAAGCTAGCAACTCAAATGAAAGATGTGAACCTTGAGGTTGTCAAAGAGCCGAGTATAAACCCTCTCCATGCTCTGATTTGGAAGTTAAAAGCACCTAGGAAGATTAAGCACTTTCTTTGGCAAGCGTTATCGGGGTGTCTTGCGACTTGTAGCCGTTTGGTGGACAGACATTGTGGAAATGATCGATCATGCCCCAGGTGCGGAGATGAAGAAGAATCAGTCAACCATCTCCTGTTTCTCTGTCCCCCAGCGCTACAAGCATGGGCTTTATCCAATATACCAGCGGCTCCGGGGTTATTCCCGAGAGAATCTCTTTATGAAAACTTTGACTACCTACTCTTACGCGCAAAGAAGATCGGCGCCCCGGAAAATATACACGCTAGGTTCCCATGGATTGTATGGTTCATATGGAAAGCTAGGAACGAGAAAATTTTTAACGGCAAGCAAATTAACCCTCCAGATACAGTTTTACATGCGACGCGAGAGGAAGAAAACTGGCGGGTAGCACAAGTGATTGCGGAAAAGGAAGTTAATAGAGAAAGCCAACACTCCAATCGTGGAAACATAGAGAACGAGTCAATACTACCAAGATGCCAAGTGGATGCATCCTGGGTGGCGAATTCGAAGGTTTCTGGAGGAGGTTTTGTCTTTGACCTGGAGCAGGGGAATCATTTATATGGTTCCATTGGTATGAATCAGGTACTCTCTCCTATGCATGCGGAGTTTAATATCTTGCTCTATGCAATGAAAAATTCCCTACAGCTAGGAGTTACATCGATGTCCTTTGAATCGGACTGTCTTCAGCTTGTCAAGCTGATTAACGATGCAGAAGATTGGCCAGCAATGGCTTCGGAATGGAATGAATTCCTTCATTTATCATCATCCTTCACAGATTTTTCTATTTCTTTCATTGCTAGAGAGCATAATGTAAGAGCGGATCTCCTTGCTAAAGGAGCCCGCTTGCAAAACTCTATTTTCTCCCATGTAAACTCGGAAATTCCGGGATGGTTAGCTCAAGAAGCTAACCGAACCTTCCAGAATTAATAAAGCATGGTGTTGGTTGTCAAAAAAAAAAAAGGAGGATGAATATAGAAATGAATCGATTATTCTATGTCTTCGGTGATAGTATTCAGTGCAATGTTTATGTGTTGAATTTATTTTACTATATTTATGTTGTAGATATGAGCGATGCTAGCTTAGTGAGACGAACTGTTAAATAAACTACAACCAAATTCTTTTCAAAACGAGTTACACTATAGCTGGGAATATGTAACAGAAAAGTGGAGATTTATCTAATTCTTTGTACATTTTTTTTTGGCATCAAAACTGCAGCTCAGTGATTGAGTAGAATATATATAACCTAATAAAAAAAAAGAATACATAACCTAATAGTTTCTGGTATAATCGTCACTATATTACCATCTATATTCAAACCCGTATAACATTTGCTGTTGGTAACAAATCAAGCAATTCAGATACCATAGGTAGTTGTGTAAACATAAAGATATACCAAACTAGCATAAGCTTCATTGCCGACTTAAATCGTTGATGAACACTGAAAATGTGTGGGTTAAAGTTAAAGAAGTAAAGAACAAAAAAAAGCACTGAACTGTGCGTCTGCTGGAACAAAAGGTCATCATTACACTTACTCGTCAAAGCTACAAGTAAAAAGAAGTCGAAAAATAAATAAATGGACAGGAGACGTCCACGTTTGCCCATAGACATTTCAAACCTCGTACACTATTCTTGCCGACAACAGATTCTCACCATTAAAGGAAACACTAGCTTTGTACTTCGCTAAATTACCATAAAAGAGATTACTTAATTTGTTTGTCCAATTTTCTTTTTGTATACCTCGTGTTTGATGTTGTGCACACTACAAGCCATACTTTTCACAACATAAGAAGCACTAACGCAGTTTTAACTCTCTTAAACGTTGATCACGTCGTTAAAATCAATATGTAAAACTCTCAATTTTCAAATGTTTATGTATAAAATATATAACTAAATTAATCAGGTAATCGACATTTTGTGGCCGCGTAATAGTCTATCAGTTGCTTTCTTGTGAATTCTAAAGTTGGATCGATGTGGAAATTGGACACTCGATTCTTGATGCTCTGGAAACTGAATCTGAAGGACACAATGTTTAACGGTGAAGGACGAGGAGGCTCACTTCCTCAATCTTTTCATTCACGACCGGCCCGTTTTTTTTGTTTGATTATGTTGTATAGAGGGATTATCTTTGCTTGTAACCTAGTATGCTTTTCTCCGATTAACCCCATCTCTACCCATTTCCGATTTCCTCGTTTGGACTTGAATATTAATATATATTTTATTTTCTAAAAATAAATAATACATGTTTTCATTGATCTATTCAGATCGCTAGTCTTAACCGGTAATTGCTTCAGTATGTAATTGGCAAAGGAAGAAGCCAACTTTAAATGGTGTTGTTCACATACAAATTGTCTTTTACTTTCGTGTTATTTTCATGAATGATTATGTTTTCTAAAAAGGTGTCACATCAACGATGGTGACATTGGAAAGCAGGATAAAATATCGTACGTAGGATCATATATGTGGCATATCCACTACGTGGCATAATTTAATTGGGTAGACAAGATTTTTTACATTATCAACAAATATTTGAAACATAATTTTTATTTGTCAATTAGTTTACCTACCGGTCCTAGCATGTAGCGAAGAGATCCATTATTGGGAGTGACCAAAATTGGAATAGCTTATGTTTTCCAGATTTATGGTTTTAAACTTCTTATATATGTTTATGTATCTTTTAAGGTTGAAGACTTGGTGTAGCTCAAAAAAAAAAAAAGAATACTTGGTTACCACTTGCCATGATGGGAAAGGGCACAAAAGTATTTCATTGTGTGACTAAGATAGCAGAAACCCATTTCTTTTCTTATTTCTTATTTTCTAATCATCTTCAGTTTTCGATCTTTCTAAATGCCAACACAAACAAATGATTAAACTTCGTTCTTTTTAGCAAATCTTCCAAAAAATTCTAAAATTAGTTTTTTTTTTAATAAAAAAACACACAAAAGAAAAATGATTTAAAGAAGTTTCATTAAAGAGATTAAATAAACTCTTATACTCTATAGATATATAAATATAAATAAATAATAATATATAAAAATTTTGAAATCAAAAGTTTCGAATCAAAGTTTTTTTTCAAATTTTATTTCTTGAATATTTTTTGAAATCTGAAAATTCTTTTCAAAATTTTATTTTACATTTTAAATCTTAACTATTATTATTTTTAAAAATTGTAAATTATATCTCTCAAACCTAAATCCTAAATCTATATTAGTTAACCATAAATATATAAGTATTTTTACATCTTTAATAAAATATACTTTGGTTATTTTAATCTTTATGTTCTATATTTGTAATAAAAGATTTTTTACAGTTTTCCTAAAATATTTTTCTTTTTAATGCTATATAATTCTTTTTCTCATGTCAGACAACATTCATTACATTAGAGATGGTGAAAGCATCAAAGTTAAAATGATGGGAGATTATATAAGAAAAAAACAACTAAGGGTTTGATTGGTTGGATTATATGATGTGACTTTACCTTTAATTTTTACCTACAGCTTTTAGAATATCTAATTATGCTTTATATTAGTTTTGAAAGCTACAACCAAAAAATTTAAAATGACGGTAACAGACTTGGGGGTTAATGAGAGATGAATTTGTATAGAGTTTATAAATTATAAGAGTTGATAGATTTTAAAAATTATGTGGCTTGTGAAAATTTATATACATTGACTAATAAAATTTGATCATAACTTCTTTAGATTGGTATAGATTTTAATCAATTTGGCTTACCAAAAGAGTTTTCATTAAAGAGACAATCTTGCTTTATAGATATATAAAGAGTAATAAAGAAATAATAAAAATATTAATTTAAAAAAATAATTTTAAATTATATGTTTTAAATTTGAACTTTCTACGAAAAAATCGATTTTTCAATTTTCTTTTAAAGTTTTCTTTCTGAAATTTGAAAATGATTTTTCAAACTATTTACAAAAATTATTTTCAAAATTTTAATATTTATAAATATAATTATATATTCAAAATGATAAAACAAAATAAATATAATTATATATTCAAAATTATAAAGGTATAGAAAATGTAATAAATTATAGTTTTGGACATATAATTTAGATTTAAGGTGCAATAGATATTTGTTAAGAATTATCACATGGATTTTGAAAATCACATGGATACATATGATATTTTGAAAGTTGAGTCTTACGAGTAAAATGAATAGAATTCATCTCTTAATAATACTAGATTTAGTTAGAATTAGAAAATCAATAATAACAAGACTTTTTGAATAACAATGGATTTGAATGGAGTTTAAAAATTCTCAAACCAATAACAATGGATTTTATTAAGATTTTAGAAATCCAAGAACCAATAACAATAGAATCTCAAAATTTTCAAAATTTATGACAATTCATTTACCAATAACCCCCCCCCCCCAATCGTTTTAGCTGTAGGAAATATATTGTTGTAGCAATAAATTTCAAAGTTATATCACTTAAAGCTAAATTAAAAAAATCTACATATTAAATTCTACAATAAATTTTCTACAGTTACAGTAGAACCAATCATCCCATAGTTTTTATGTATCTTACTATAATAAAAGGAAAATATGCTCAACAACTAAGTTGTCCACGTAGGCTAATTAATTCCAGCCAATAGAAATTTTCCTTTCTGCCACGTCTTTTAAGCTGAGTTATAATGGGCATTTAGTGTGGGCTTTGTTTAAACAAATTCAGCCCAGCTACAACATGTCCACAAAATATTTTACTGTTCAAGCTTGACGGTCTATACTTTTCCACTCCGTCTTCTCCAATGTCCGAGTTTAAGCGTTACTATCAATCGCTGATCAACTTAAAATTCTTCTTAAATTTTTCGCTCCACCTCCCCTTAATCCTCCTCCTTTATAAGACGTTGTATCTAAACCTGAATCCACCCTAAATCAAAACCTATGGTGAAACTACATCCATGTCCCCGAAATCCATCAAATAATCTCGATCTCCACCAAAAGTCTCAACTTGCTGTCTATTTTAACGACGTCTCACATGACCAACTCAGTCGAGCTTGATTTTGGTTAGTCCATTTCGAGAGGCAAGAAACATTGCTAAAGGTTGAACCTTTATTGGGTTAGAGCTTCTCTTATCGATGAACAAGTATGATTTTTGTAACTGCTACTTTACCTCCATAGTTATTCTAAACCAGTCATCTATCGTATGGTTCCATTAATTGATTAAGAAAGTTATGGTGTGAGTGTGTTTTGGCAGATCGGAGTGGAATTGATCCTTGGAGATGGTCAAGGCCTGTCAAGGTACAGAGGGTGTTCGTAGATGGTTTTTCTTCCTGCGACTTTCTTAATCAATTATTAAATAGGAGAGGGTTGAAAGTGGTATGGATCATCAGAACTATGGTCAGTTTATAGATTTAAATCTCAACAATGATTTTCGGTCTCTAGCGACGTTTCCTTCAAGAGCCGCAGCTGTCTCCTTCACTCACACCATCAAAGGTACACACTCTCTTTGAAGCCGTTTGATACCATATAACAAAACCTAACATTTCTCCTGTCCAAACGCAGCTGGAGCCATTCTTCAATGCATATGCTTCTCGTTCCTTCTTGGACAGTCAATCAGTTCTGTTGTACTCGGTAACCACTCGACTAAACTCATTTTTATGTTTTTATGTACAAAGTTTGTTGGATTAAACCTTAAAAATCGAAGGAGTTGCAATGGCTTCGCTTAACTGAGTTATCATTCAACGGCTTGGTTTCATCAGCAATGAATTGTGTGTTCTCTTTCACTTACTGCAGCTGTCTTTTCCAAGAAATCCATGGTTATTGATTCTCTTCACGCCCTTATTATAAGTCTCTCAAGTTTCCATGTTGAGATTATGATTGTGTATTTTTATGCATGATATGGACAGTACAAATGTCTACACTTATATCTCCATCATCGCCTCATCGCCTCGCATTCCTCCCGCCATCATCGAAAGTCTTTTGAATCCACTCAAATGATTTATTATCAGTTAGGGTTATTGGTTTAACAGGTCAACAGCATGAATTATACTAACGCGGCGTTGATTGTATTTACATTCAAACGGTTAAACCCATATATAGCATAGCAAACATCGTGATAGCTAATAAGTATTCTAACATGATATTCAAAGTGATTATTAAAAGAACGGTAAAGCCTACGCCTATTTGTGATTTTCTCTCAGATTGAAGGGACTCAGCTGTTGAAACATGGTTTCAGCGACGCGATTGCAAAAGTGGAATGTCTAAATTCAGATCTGATCTCTTATTTGGAGGTTTGCTAATTTATCTTTCAGTTATATTATATCGCCGTAAAAGCTTACTTCCCAATCGTAGGACTATCTAGATATACATCTAATTTAAACGCCATTTTCTGAAAAAAGTGGAAGGTAAGTTGTTATTTTCTTATTCATACTGTAGGGCTTCATGTTTCTAGGAGCCAACGCAAATAAACTCTTCATGTTTCTAGGAGCTCAACAAGATGCAGAATTTCTAATAACGGCAAGAGACAAGGAGGAGGAGTTGGGGTCCTCCGTTGAAATCACTCCATAAAAGTGAATGAGTGGTTAACACATTCCTTGATGAACAAGGGTCCCTCCATGTGTGCACATGCGCTTCCGGTGGACGTGCGTGTAGGATCATCCTCTGCTTCACCTTAATGACACGTTTAATATGTTTCTATATTTGAATAGCTAATATCAGGGGATAGATCTATATAAGATTGACCTTTGTGTGTTTTCACTCTTTTTGTACTGTGACTTATTTGGTGTAGAGGAAAAGGACATCGTAAATTGGTGAAAGCTGTGTGTTTATTTATTTGTGGCTTTTAGACGTTGCTCATATCAATTGATAGTCAATCTATAGATTGACTATGAAATTTTGAATATTAGTATTTTCATTACTTCAACAAATATAGATCTATATAAATCGGTTTCTGTAACTTTAAATAAAAGATAGTTTATCGACATTAAAATATCACGAAATTCAATATACAAAATAATTAAATCATAACAATACAATATTCATCTGAATTAAGAAAATAGCCTTAGTTAAACAATCATGCAAACTAACAAACAGCCATGAATAATGTGATGCTAATTATTTACTTTTCATTTGATAAACTAAGTAAAGAGTGAAAAATCTGTATTGAATAAAATTTATCGATTCTATATCTTTAGTTTGTTTATATGAGATGACTAAGCTGCTGTTTTCAGACAGACTAATTAAAAATAGTACAAAAGATATTAGCAATCACCTCAACAATATCAAAACATTTTACTTTTAATCTATAGCCATTATCTGAATCTTCAAATTAATTTTTTCCAGAAAAAACTAATATAAGAAGAATAAAAACTCAACATGACACCAAATACTAAATATGCAGATCAGTACAATAGCAAAGAAGAAGAAGAAGAACATGTGTTCCTCATCCTTTGGTGTGTTAGTTATGGTAATCATTTTCTCTGGAGTCTAAATCTTAATCCTATTTGAAAATAACAAAAAAAATATGTGGTCAAGAAAAAAAATTCATATCCGAAATAATAAATTAATAGAAGTTCAAAACAGCTTATTAAACTGAATAAAAACTCAAACAATTTAATTGACATAATAGTACAAAACATTTTAAGAAATAAACAATTAAAATATATAACCAACGGTTAATATTGAATATAAATATATAAGTCTTCTATCTTCATTCTTGGAACACTGATGATGAAAAGAAGAATCTCATGAAAATTTATTATATTACAAAAAATAGCAGTGAACAACATATAGAAAATAACATTTAGTCTTCATAATATAGAATCTCAAGTGCTTGATTGGTAGAATCTGTGGCTTTAATTATTTTACTTAGAGTATAACGGTAAGTTTTTATGTTCCAACCATAGATTCTATTGATATATAGATATATATCAACAACTTTCAAAACACTAAATATGAAACTATAGAAAAGTTAATTTCTTATATATTCTAATTTAAATTTTGTACTGTAGGTTTAAATTATTTTCTTAGAGCATGAATGGTAAATGAAAATGGCCGTGAAAAGAAAATGCACTGTGAAAATCATTCAGAGCACTTAGCAATCACCTCTGAAAAGCATTGTATTTTTCTCAACATTAATGAAATTCCAGAAAAATATTCAATAAGCAATTAAATGTTTCCTTTTATCAAGGTACTTACAAAAACTATTTATTAGTAAATTTCAAATTTTTTATTTTTCATGTAGATTTATAGAAAGATTAGTTTTCTTTGTAATAACTTAAAATTCTAGCCACTAATTATATAATAAAAATATAAATGACGAAAATATAATGAACAAAAGAGTTAGGTAATCAAAATCTTAAACGATTGGAATTTTAACCTATGTTTTTACTGTAATAATATTTTAAATAAATATAATATGTATTTTGTATCTTTATATATATTTAGGATTCTAATAAGTTAGACTTCATTTTAATAATTTACATTTGTCAAAATTTTAAATATATACTACATATTTAAATATAATAACATAATATTTTAAAATGAATTAAAAATTATGAAAATAAACCCGGGCGTAGCCCGGGAAAAGCTCTAGTCCAAATTAAATTGCTTAAAAGTTGAAAATACAAAGCATTAGATTATATATTTACAAGAAATTAAGTATGATTGAACAAAAAGGAGAAAATTGATATTGTGATATTTCTTTCTATAAAGAAAGTACAAAGTATTACCAGTTAACTGACGCATGAAAAACCAAAGATACAAACTGTAATGTATATTACAAAAAAAACAAATTGAAATATGTAACAATAGTTTTGAATTACTAAAATATATACTCACTCCGTTCCTAAATGTAGGATGTTTTAAAAAATTTGATGTTCCAATATATAAAATGTTTTCAATTTTCTAGGCAAATTTTACTTTATTAAAAATTGTGTGACCAATCATATTTAATCATCCATTTTATAATTGGTTGAATATCATTCATTTATTGTCTTAACTCTACTTCCTAGATAAAAATTAATTTTATATTAATATGTGTGTTTTGTCCAAAACATCTTATAATTAGGAATAGAGGGAGTATAATGATTGACAAATATATATATATATATATATATATATAATGAAAGAAAAACTATTGGGATGTGAATTGGATACATAGTGACAAGGAAATGTCAAAATCATGGGAGCCAACTAATTTGGGAGGATCTTTAGGGGAAACGTGTGGAGAAATGCGTTTCTACATTTTGGCATTTGTAACCGATGACTTCGAATTCGAATGTTTACAACCGCCCCGCCCCGCATTTAACAGTAACAAAACTCTCTACATATACCATATAACTATAGACTCCAAATAGTAACTGCGGTTTAAACAGTATGGGACAAGCGGTTCAGCTGCGGTGCGGTTCTAACAGTTATAAAAATATATAGATATATGGTATATGCAGAGATTTTTGTTACTGTTAACTGCGGTACGGGCCGGAACGGTTGTCACCATTCAAAGCCATAAATTTTATAACTATTAGAACCGCATCGCAGTTAAACCACTTATCCCGCACCGCTCAAACCGCAGTCACTATTCGGAGCCAATATATATAGAGAAATTATTAGAAATACTACTTTTCAAAAATATCACCAATCATAAAATATATTAACATTCGAATTTAAACTTTAGTGATTATTGTTTAAGATTTAATATTAAGGAGTTAGAGTTGGGTGTATAAACGTTCTATAACAGGGGCGGAGGCACACGAGGACATATGGGGTCAGGTAACCCCTCTAAAATTGGGGGAATTTTTTCTTTTTAAGTGTATTTTAAAAAAAAATTACTATAATATTTAGTTAAAATTTGACATTTGACCCCACCAATTTATGTAAAAAATATAAAATGCCCCATTAATTTGTAAAAAAAAAGTTTTTTTTTTGTTATAATAATATATAACTTTTTAATTTAAATATTAAATTTATATATGATGACCCCGATCAAAAATATTTTTAGCTCCGCTACTGTTCTATAATATTTAAAAAATTAACTTAGTGTTATTTTATCGCAAATTTAAGGTATGTGAAAATAGTCATTTATTAATGGTAAATTTGACAAGTGATATTATAATTGTGGTAGAATTGAAATTGTCCTATATATATATATATTTATTTATTGGTGAACATGTATTTCATTAGTTTCTAGTCAAAGATTTCGACCACATGCCTCCTATTTTTTTGAATTGTAATTTTGTTTTGTTTTAGAGTATATATATAATATCAAAATTACGTATTCTGTAAATTTCAATTTTGGTCGTTCATTTCTTTAAGAAAACTTTATTTTCTCAATTTTTCTTAAGAGTCTTCTTAATTATATTATTTAAAAATTTCAAAAAAAATTGTTCGTTTTACTAAATTAATGATGTGTGTTTTAAGACTCATCGAACATATTTATAGGGGTTTTAAATTTTTATAATGCATTTTAAAACATTTAAAACAAGAAAGATTAATTTTCAACAAATACATTAAAAAAAATTTCTAAAAATAAAAAAATTTCTCGTGGGTGAATTTCATTTATCAATTCATATAAAAAATTTCAAGTGATGTTGAGCATATTGAGCCGATGTTAGATCTTTCCATTTATCTAAATAATTGCTACCCCAATATTTGGTTTATGTGTGTTTTTGCTTTGCTAGTTTTTCTTATTGTAAATTAGTAGTATAGTTGTAAGTTTTTATTTTTGTAAGTTTTTTTTTAAAATTTTTGTAATGCTTCTGTTCAGTAACCAGCTTTAGATTTTTTTTTTGGGTCAAAATTTGAATACTATATCAGAAAAAAGCAATACTCACAACTTAATGCCTATAGCACCCAAAATTTAAATTGTGACATTAACTTATTTTGAAGTAAGTGTTTTTATGTAGAAGAAAATTTTCGGTTGACATTTTATATTAAAGCCACAAACTGGTTCAAGAATTACAAAGTGTTCGAAACAGTGACAAATCATAACAAAAATTACAAATACAAGACCAACACGAAGAACAAACAGATAAGCATCAACTTTAGTCCTCTATGCTTCATTCATCGATCTTTTGATGATGTACGATTACGTCACTGCCAACTTCCAGTAGTTTTCGCTACCACCAAGAGTAATACCGTTGAAGAAGGGTTGCCTGAGCTAAATCTAATGAAACTGGCAGAGATGAACGTCAATCCACGCTTTTCTGAACACTTTAGGTGAGACCTTTTGCTTATCGCCGTAAGTTAATGCTTAACTCTTGTATTTGCTTCACTGGAGAAGATTAACGCCGACTATTAGCAACATACACTCATCAAAACCACCACCTGAATACTGCAAAGAGGTCTGATTCGTCATATTTGGGGCTAATCAGTCTCGATCACTGGAGATATTAAACTGGAAAGTAAAGACTTACACACGTGTGTAAAAAATCAAGTAGTTTAGAAACAGAGATACAAGCACCATTCCGAAGAATGCTTCTTCTTAGATCTGACGAAGAAAAATAAACTATAAACGTGCAAAGGTGGAGAAAAAAAAAACTATTCAGAGATGAAACCCAAACAGGTCAGAGCTAAACTAATCGATTGACATTATAAATAAGTATCAGAACAAATGAAAACAAAATAAAAAATGATCTAATGGTGACCGACGGCGCCGGCTACAAGAAACCAAGCTTTACTGTGGAAGTCACAACCCATAAACATATGTTTTCACAATCACATCCCCATAAAAATACTTTCGACCATAGCATCCAACCAAAAATAGATTCACTATAGTCTTCTTCAAATCTATTATCTTTAATTAAAAAGGAACATCTATTTACCCACTTGCATTTTTTCTTGTCGGCAAGGGTGTCTACATTGCCTGCTTTTAAGATGCGCTTATATATTAATTCGAATGATTCGAACAACTAGCATGAGCACATAAGACAACTATCCCTCCAACACGAATATCATATGCATAGAGTGACTATTAATTAGTTATAAGAAACTTATGGAAAAGGATTTATTTTACATATTTTTATAATGTGTTTTAAATTTACTATTTCTCTATGTGATATATGTATCAGATACTTACCATACGATTGGGTCTGCGCAGACAATTTTTTTGTGAATTGGTATGCAAAAAATTTACCAACGACGTTAATAATTTTGATAATATATCAAAGTCGACTTCTTCAGGATTGAAAAGATCAAATTTTACGTTAAAGCTATATCGTTGCCACTTGCCAGTATTGCCACTGTGTTCTCCTTATCAAAATTTTATGTATTTTTTCTAACATATTCCTTTTTTGTCTAACATATATATAAACTTTAACAATCTATCAATACTATTAAAATAAAACACAATTTAGACATACCATATGATATCACCAAATTTAAATCTAAAATTAGTTGTGCATCTTAATATATATAAACACAATTTAAACATACCATCTTAATTGAACTAAAATATTTTAATCAAAATATATTTTCATAAATTCTTTTAAAATTAGTATTTTTACCATTATCTTTGGAAAACTACCACTTTTCATTGTATATATGATATCACATCCATCGTCTTCTGCAACAGTAATGTTTTTCCCTTTTTCAGTATTTTCAAATACGACAATGACCACAAAAAAAAAGCATAGTTAGTAATTATAATTTCAAATGAATCAAGAAACTTATTAAATTTGAGATTAAAATAATACAAGTTTTATTAGTTTATTTCGAAGGTTTTTCGAAAATGAACTAAAATTCAAAGTCTACAACTCTTTTTGTCTACTATATTTTCCATTTTCTTCCAATACAATAATTAAATTTTTCAATTATTGAAAATGTTGTTATTATTTAATTTTCAGATTAGAAAATATGTATAATTAGAAAACGAGCTTCAAATCTGAAAAAACTCCAAAAAGAGAACTTTTAAGATAAAATAGTAACAAATCAAAAACATAGAGTTTGAATCTATAATTTTATTTGAATAATAAAAAATTTCATGCGCCATGTGCAATGATAATAAATTTAAAATATTATATTATTTTAAAGTAAAAATTCAAATTTTCATATTTTCAAAAACATTTTAGTTTTTCATTATAAATATAAATAATTTTTAATAATTTATATCTATTTGGATTTTCAATTTTTATTTTACTTTTAAATTTTAATTAATTTAAATTTTTTTATTTTATATTATATTATGATTACGTTTATCTAAATATGTATATATATTTAAATTTATTAAGTTTTACTTATTTTTGTTAAAACATATTGAAATAATAAATTAATAAACTTAATGAACTATGAATCATATTTAAATTTAAGTGATATAAAGTTATTAATTAAATCATTGAGTCTACTAAAATACCTTTAAAAACATATTTTTTGTGATCATATACGAATAAATTTAATAATTTGGTAATTTGCTTAGTCTTTTTTTTCATACCAATTAATGAATTAAATCATAATTCAAACACTTAGTAAATAGATATATTCACAGTTAATCTTTAAAATATAATATTTACATATTTTATTGTGATCATATACAAATATATTTACTAATTTGGTAATTTGATTAGTTTTTTTTCATACCAATTAATGAATTAAAGCATAATTCAAACACTTAGCAAATAAATATATTCACAGTTAATCTTTAAAAATATAAATATTTATATATTTTTGTTTTTTCAGTTCTTAGTTAATGTAAAAAGTTATATATTTATAATTATGTTATTAGTTTAGAATTTCGTTAGTGGTGCATATATAAGTTATTTTATATTTTAAGCATATTAAATGTAAAACTTCATATATGTAATTTCACATTTCATAATAAGAATCAAGACATGCCATCATATTCACTAAGTCATGTCACCTTTTTCAAATGAAAATAAATGCGGTGATGACACATAAGCAAAATTTAAAAATTCACTAATTAAATAATGCTTAGTAGATAAGAACAAAATGCATATTTAAATCTTTAGATCTAAATCTTTCATTTTTAGATGAGAAAATGAAACGATGAAATATAATATTTACAAAATAAGATAAAATTATGAAAAATAAGGCAAAAAAATTAAAATTATATTTTACTAGAGTTCTGATGAAGTCTAGTAGTCTTAACTCTTAAGGAGACTTCGTCATAAGTCTAATAATTTACAGATCTGAAAAAATGTACCTTTAGAAAACGTAAGAATATGTTTTAATCTGAAAAACTTCAAAAATATGATTTAAAATAAAATAGTAGAAAAGTAAACACATAGAATTTGAATCTATCACTTTATTTGAATATATACATAAATATATATTTAATATATATATATCTTACATTTTTTAGAAGAGATGAAAATCATGAATGAAAATATCTACAAGAACAAGATAATATTATGAGACATAAAAAAATTTAAAATTAAACTAACATTTTTCTTCAAATTCAAAAAGAATATAAAGAAATAAGAGAGTTTATAGAGAAGTAAGAGAGTTTATAGAGAAATGTGATAGTTATAGAGAAAAGTGAGAGATTTTAGAAACTTGTTCAGCTATTTTAGAGAGAGAGTGTGGATAAATTTCTAAGAAGACAAAATTTTAATTAGGTTAAAATATACAATATAATATATACTTTGTTGGAAGTCTACTACGATAATTTTATTATTGTTGTTTGTTCTTTATTGTTTTAATAATTTTAATATATGTTTCCTCAGTTATTGGATACTAGTTTGAAGACTATTATTTTTTTCTTTGTCATTAAAATTGTTTTAATTTTGTAATTTCAAATTGTAATAAAGTATAGAATAACTGAAGAAGTATACTACCGTAAAACAACTATACTTTGTTTGAAGTCTACTAAACTACAAACCACAAGCCTCAAACTATAAATGTCCACCTGATAACCGAAAATTCTTAATTAATTATTGTATCAAATATGAAATCTTGTAAAAAACATACATAACTAAACATTTATATGTGAATTTAAGTCAGTAAAAAGAAAGAAAAAACTAAATCTAAAATTTAACTCTAAAATACATACATATTTGAACCTAATGTAAACCCACAAACATTGTAAAAACAGGGTTAGTAAACCAATCTATATTCTTTCGATTGTTCAACAGTATAAAATTTTAATTAATATACTTCATATTTGTTTATACATTGATGATTTTATGATAAATTTTAAGCAAATTAATTTTTTTTACATATTTAAAATAAAAATATTAGATCAAATTACTAAATATTTTTTTTCAGAAGTCTACTTAATAAACTTCTCTCTTAGGTGTAGATTTCGGAATGATGGAATTATAAAATAACTTTTTGGTTACTTTTGCATTTGATTGAATATAAGGTTTACTTTTAAAATTTTAATCAAATTTTGTTGGAAAATTTCTTTGATTTGAATATATAAATTAAAATGATATATTATGTCTGAAATTGGAGACATCAAATAGTAGAAAACTCGTTGAACATGTTAAATAAATACAATAAATTGTGAATTTTACAAACAAAATAAAATAGAAATTATTAAATAAAATTAAGTACAATAAGCGAGAAAGTGTAAAATTACTAAGAATACATAACACTCTTTAATTTATAACTTGTTTTTAGAAAATCTTTAATTTTACTTTATAAGAGGATTCTGAAATGGTTGTCCAAAAAAAAGATGATTCTGAATCTTAAATAATTTACAAATACTAGTGTTGTGAGATAATAATCAAAGTAACAAATTCATTTGGCAGGGGTTCAACAAAATCAACCATATAAAAATATAAGGGAATGCCTTTTCTTTTTACAGCAAATTGTCAAAAGATACAACTACTGTCTGATAAAGAGTTTTGTAGAGTTGAGTTTTAACGTCACTATGATTTCTTTTCAACAAAATATCAAGTTATATCGTGAATAACATGCAGGGGTTAGATCCGAAATCAAACCAATTCTTGATCATTTTAGATTAGCGTTAATAAAAATATTATAATAGATTTGAGCCTACCCCAGCCGTTAGATCACTGACCCACCTTAATGTGAAAGGACAATGCCGTCCAAGACCGAGCTCACAATCTCATGTTGTAGATTTATCCTATTAACTAACATGTTACATGTGCCTCGGTTTCTCGATTCCGATCGACTGGTCGGATAGTCAGATATTTTCTTCAACCTTGCTATGTGGCAATATGTCAATGGTAGGTGATATAGTACCTTCTTGTTCGCTGGGGTTTCTTCGGAAGATATTAAATCAATTTTCGTATAGAAAGAGTTTAAGATAAAAGTTACATGCGAGTAGTATTGTCGGTCGACTCAAACTAAAAGAAACAGTTAAAGCTTTCAAGAAACTGTACTCAATCAAATATGTAATCCGCCATGCGGCACAGTTGTTTTCGTTTTAGAGACAAGAACGTAACTCTTGTCAGTATTTTTTTTTTGGGGAGATTTAGCTGAATATATCTAGGAAGATCTTAAATTAGAGAAATATCTATTGACTGATATAAGAGGTTAAAAACATACATTTTGTGTTGGATTAGGACAAAAATATCCTTAACATTTGACACAAAATTCAGACAAGTACAAATTTTGAGGGATATGTCTCATATACTGTCAGATTTGGTAGGTCATTGTTGTGCAGAGTATGACTGCTCTTAGAATACTTGATGACCACTCGTTTTCTTCTATCTTTTGTAAATCAATATTTTTGGTTTTTAAAATAATCAATACTTTTATTTTTTCATCAATCAATATTTTTATTTTTTCATCAATCAATATCATTGTTTAAAACATTATGATATCACTCAAATTACCCCAAGTGACTTTACTCTCTCAAATAAGAGGTTCACTTGTAGATTCTAGCGATCGAATCCACGTAGAGCTAGTGTACAAATAAGATGCAATCTTAATGACTATGCTAGGTTGAAAATAGTTTAAAGTAAAGTCTGAGGTTCTTTGAGTAAGGATGAGATTACTAAGTTGAAATGATTTGGTTTTAAAACAAGAAAGAAAAGTAGTTAGATTCAGGTAAGTATTCGTGAATTCGTGATTATAAATACTATAAAGGCTAACAAGTTGCTTGCATGATATGTTAGAGCTCAACACTTATTAAATGAATCCATCACTCGCGATTATTTAGACCATCTATTATTTAGATGCTAAATGGTGTCGGCATTCTTCGCCACCGGTATCGCCGATAGTTCGATAGAATATCGACCGATACACCTCTATTACGCCGATCGATTACTCATAGAGTACCGATCGATATGGCTCTAAGCAAGCTTTATGCTGAAGTTGATACAATGCTCACCATGATCTTAGATCAGCTTTGATATCTCAAGAGGGTCATAGCATGTTTAGGATGTTATCGGTGTGCATGTAATGAATCAATGCAATCCAAGTTCATGTTCTAGGTAGCTAAGCTGAAAAGCATTAGTGAACAATCTAACAATAAATATCACAACTATAGCAATTATAGGTTGGGGCTAATCCCTCATATCCTATTTAAACCCTAAATCTAACAAGTGAATCTACTCGGACATGGCTAAGTAGTTCATAGCAACAAGGTAATAATAGAAGTTCATAGACCTATTGAGGGTTAACACTCAGTTCCAATCACAAATATCTTTGGATCTCTACTCTAGTCTAGAATTCTATAACCTTTGTTAACAATTAAAGAACTGAATAGAACTTTATTGAGAACTTGCAAAGTAATGAAACAAGAAAGAAAATGAGTAGAAGAAGAAGAAACTCTTAAAACTATGAAAACTTGTATTCTTGTAAAAGCTTGTCTCTAACTTATAAAACTTAGGCATATAAATATATGAGTCATTAGGTTAAAAACTCGTCGGGGGCATTCTTGTAAAATGTGATATCTTGGGCTTCAAGTTCGCCAGTCCAACTTGTCTTTCAGCCCTCGATGTCGATCGATAGTACATGGTGTACATCGATCGATTATGGTCTCGATGTATCGTCCTTCAGCTAATGTGTGTCGATCGATTGCAGTGAGTGTGCATCGATCGATGTAACTCTGGCGTCGACCTCCGGTCTTGATCTCGGTGAACTCTTCTTTAAGCTCCAAAAGGCACCTAAAACATCACTTTTCTCCAAAATGTTTTGAACCCGAAAACATACCTAATAGACTCCAAAACATAGATAATAGTAGTAAAATACTCATATACCATGGGTAAAAGCTGGTAAAATCCATGGTATATCAACTCCCCAACTTAACCTTTTGCTTGTCCTCAAGCAAACACACAGCGATCTTTATGAAAGAGGTTTTGAAAAGCAGGACTAAATCAAATTCAAACTTAGAATCATAATCTCTACTGTTGCAAACCACATCTAAGAGTCTCACAATCACGTAAGCACATTATGCAATATCCTAGTTAAACTACCTTGATCATCTAGCCAACAACTTAGCAATCATGTCCGACTAACCCCTCTATCGATTTCATTTCTGTACATAAAAGTAAAAGTGCAGGCTTTTACCTTGGGAGTATCGATCACATGATGCAAGGTTGCTCAAACAAGTATCTGGATCTGCGGGTAAAAATTAGTTCCTATCCTCTCTCTACTATTTTCTCCTAGTCAAGTCCGCCATTTGCAAGACATGACCAAGATTGACAAGCTTCCATGAATCAAGCCTTAATGGTTGCAGCCACCAAGTCCCTCGCTCACTTTTTGACCTATATCCTAGGATTCATTCGAAGCAAGTCTTGAAGGGGTAACCACCAAGTCCCTGTTCGAATCCTTTACCTATAGAATTCTTATGAATCAAGTCTCAGGGGTAACCGCCAAGCCCTGCTCAATTCCTTCCTAGTTAATATCTAACTAATCCTAGAACATAAATTTAAGATAATTTTCGATTTTTTGAAGTAAAAATTAAATCTAGTTTCAAAATGAGAGAGAGGGTGATAAAACTATCTACACAAGGCTTTTACCTTCCAGATTTGTTTGAAGCATCCGATCCCATGTATACTAGCCCCAAGACAAGCAAAGACTTGTCGTTAGGTTGGAAATCAGCTTTGGTTCCTCCGCATAATCAATGAAAGTGTTGTCATAGCTGATAGGTGATCAACTTTAGCATCTATAGTACATTCTGCATCAACAAATCTAAGAATGGTGCCTAAAAGATTGGTGCCTAAAAGATTGGTTAGATAAAAAGTGAAAATTAAAATTATAATTATCCCTTTCTTGACTCAATAAAACCATTTTGAAAACTTTTTGGATGAAATCAAAGGTAAACAAAGATCAGAACATCCCCGGACTTAAATCATACACTGCCCCGGTGTATAACCAGTCGATGAAGGCATAGGTAATAATAAAGTACACCGATATCAAAAAGTTTAACGATATACCGACGCTGACGCGTGACGATCGATGTTGAGTCGCCTTTGTCGATCGCTTCTTTTAGTTCATGTCGATCGATATCGACAGTGTCATGTCGGTCGATTTCATTGGCAATTGTCTAATTGTAACCGCAAAGAAAAACAAATACTAAAAATAAAATCCTAAAGATAATAATAAAATGAAAACTACCTAACGATTGGGTTGCCTCCCACTCAGCTTTGATTATAGTCATCTAGCTTGACTTTGGATGGGATGAGCTCTTGAGATGAAGTCCGTGTACTTGTTGAGAAACAAGTATCCTCTCAGATCTCTTCTCACCGAACCATGCCAAATAGGCTTCTTGTGGCTTCATATTCTCTGGTTCGCTTCTTCTTTAACTCAATCAACTCATCGCTGATCCTTTGAATCCTTTCTTCATGACTTTCAATGCTGACCGCGTGCCATCCTATCTTTCAGTAGGCATGTTCTCGAAGGTCATTAAGCTCGCTTGCATTGAATCGGCGTTGGATCATCTTGTCTTGGATGGAGCTGGTATCGATCGATTCCTTGGTTGAAATATTGGTCGATGTTCCGTTGAAGTCCATCGATCGATCGCGCGGGTTGCTTGGTCGATCGATTCTAAGGGCGCAGGTCCGCCGCAAGTTGTCTCGAATGGCTTTAATTTCTTTATGCATCCCTTCTATGCTAGATTACATGCTTCCAACCTCGCTAACAAGCGGAAATACGCTTGGTCTAGACGCCTATCTTGTGAATCATCCACGCTTGTTATTGCTGTGTAGACATCATCGCTAATTTATCCAAATTGGCTCGTACGATCTCGGTTCAGATATCGATCGATGCAATAGGTTGCTTATCGATTCGATTTTTCTGCAGATTCGTGGAAGCTTCTCTAAAGAGCTTCATCCGCCGCCGATTTCAGTCAATCGCCTATCAATCGATGTGAGGCTGAGCTCGTCGATCGATGCAATTGATGCAGCCCGATAATCAAGTTGACGTTGGAACTTCTCAGCCTCTGCTGCGTAGTATCTATCGTAGTCGCGAGTTCCTCCACTTCTTTGTCTACTAAGAAGTGTATATCAGCAATTTTCCTCTCAACCGCCAGACGAGTCAATCCTCCAAAAGGATTGCAAGGTGCGGCGGGATTCATATCTGCATGTGCTTCATTGATAAGGCGGATAGATCTCCTCATCTCTTACGTGCGATTCCTAGATCGCTAAGTTGTGCAAGATCCCTCACGGGTTGTGGTTTGTTTGATTCGAGATGAACTTCGCTTTTTCAATTCTTTTCAGATATCTCCAAGAGACTCATCAACCTCACGTTTTGAGTAAGTGATCGATGGTGTGGGCTCAGTATCGATCGATGTGGATGTTACTCCGTCGATCGATATTGATCTTTTCGGCTATGGTTGTAATGCGTTGAAGATCTTCAAGTTCCAGCTCAAGACGTTGAACCTTCTTTAGTAATCCTTGGTGCGCGAACATCCAGTTCATCTCAGCTGCGAAGCTTATGCGTGGCCTCTTCCAAACTCTTTTCCATGGAGAGCTTTTCCCATTTGCGTTCTCCAAGTAAACCGTGAACATCTCGCTGATCTCGCCCTGGTGTAGGTTTCTTGCACCAATTCTCTTCTTGTAAATGAACTAGCGTGCTCGGTAGACAGATGTAGGGCTTCGTCCATTGAAGTTCTTTGGAGCAGTTTCTTGATGTCGTCTTTAGAAATTCTGATGGCGTCACCATCTATTCCTCTAGCAAAACCATTCTCGTCTCTGTAGACCCCATACTCATCTCTTGCTCCCAAAAGAATTTTCGAACTCCATATCGAAGGCTCTCTTTCAATCGGGACACTTATCGATCGATGCAACACAATCTGTATCGATCGATTTTGTTTAAGATATGGATCCTCCTTGTTGAGATGGTTATCCTCGCTTCCTTTGGCTCGGTTGTTGTGTCGCCTCCGGTGCTAATAGTGGTGGTCTGGTCCGTAGCGTTGTTCTTTGGAATAGGTTGTGGGATCCATTGGCTAGCGTAGGGCGTCTGCAATGTCTTCTTTGGATATGTGGAGTGTTCGCCCATCTATTGAACGTAAAGCCTTGTGAATCTCTGAAAATACAAAACTCATCCGGGATTAGATTACGAAATTAAGTACATTTGAATTTGCTACCTGGGATGGTTGGTTGTATGGGTCGATTGTCTTGGTTCGAATCGATCGATGGTTGTTCAGCCTATCGGTCGATTGTACTCGTGCGGTGTCGATCGATGAGACTTCTTCGGGTTGGGTGATGTATGTTGGTGTGGTCTCGACCTGAGCTCTATCTGGTAGTGGCTTGCCCAGCTCGATTGAGTAGTCTCCCTCGTGTTGTTGACTATGTTATCGAATGATGCGAGGCAAGTAGTATCGATCGATGGGGAGAAGGCCCGTCGATCGATGTCGCGATCGAGGTTGTGGTGGAGAAGTCAATCTTCATCTTCTCGAAGGTTTTGACATTCTATAGCTCTCTCCTCCTCGTAATCATCATATACTCCTCAATATGAGTAGTGTTTGCAGCATATGGTGGGATGTAGTAGTCGTTCTCCGTGTTTACTTCGAAATCACCTTCGAAACTCCTCCACGATCTGATTGAATAGTAAATCGATCGATGACCATGTGTGGCATCGATCGATGTCGGTTCACCGAGATGATCGATGAGACAGTCCTACTATCGATCGATTCTATGTCTATGTCTCATATTTGCCTTGTGAGTCGTATTCATCTCCACATAGCAAACAGCTACAAGGTCCGAGTCGTCTTGGATCTTCTTAGGGACCTTGATGACTCGTCTTGGATCATAATAGGCGTAGGGTTGATCGAGGGTTAGGCACGCTTTGTTTGTCCGAAGGTTGCGGACTCCAAAGCTGTAGCTGGGAGACTCTTCAAGTAGCAAAGAAGTAGGTAGGGTTATCTTGACGTCCAAGACATGGAAGTCCACTGGAATTAGGGCTTCTCTTATGGTTACCTCAAGGTTTCTCACAATTCCTCCGAGTTCACGAGAACAATCCACAAAGATGAACGATTCTTGGTAGGCTATCTTCGACCTAGATGGTCTGCTATCACCTTGGGTAAGATGCTAACTCCAGATCCTGTGTCACATAGGGCGCGTGAGAAGTTGATCCCATGGACTGAGTAAGGAACAACAAACTTCCTGGATCACCCTTCTTCTCTAGTTTGATCCTCTTTTCATACTTTCTCGACTTGGTTGAACATCCTCTTGATGTCTTCTACGTCTCCTTGGTTTCTCTGAAAAATATCCACAATCGTGTGAAAAGTAGGCTTCTTCAAAGGGTTTCTCCGTAGGTATCCTTAGAACTCTCTTTCCGAAACTTGCCAACTTTTTCTCATTAACTCCTCTTTTAAGGTGTTTAGGAACCTTCTCTTTCCTTTTAGAACTCTGCCATCTTTTTCCTTTTCTATCTCCATTGGATCAATAATATCCGTGGGTTTCTTCATTATGGCGGTTGTTGGATTTCGAGGCTTAGATTGCTCCCGGTGCATTAAGTCGCGCAACATCTATCTTGGGAAGTTGCACTCGCTGGTAGATATTGAATATCGATCGACAGCTTTTAGAGTGTGTCGACGATTTCTTTATCATTCGGTCGATCGATGGGGATCTGTCCGGCCGGGCCGACGTGGTAAGGGCTGGGCGGATGTGGGTGTTTTGCTGCGAACTCCTCGCGGAGTAAGTATCTTCACGGCATTGCAATCGTTGGTAAATCCTTCAAGATCCATCGGTCGATGCTCGCCTTGTTCCATCGATCGGTTGGTGTTGGCGACGCCGATCGATGTGGTGATCCTAACATCAATCGATTCCGGTGGTTGCCGCCAATTCTTCGATCCGAAGTCTTCCTCTTGCAGCTTCTCTTGCTTTACCACTCTCCAAAAATCATCCTCTATGATAGACCGACGCTGTGGCCTGTTGTTTCTTATCCAGCCCCTTTTCCTAAAGCTTCCTCGCTTCTTAACAACTTCTCCTCGTCTCAATCACTTGAGTCTCTAGCTTCACATGGCTACCAAAGCATCAAGTTTTATGTTCAAAGTGGTGTAGGCGGTCGATCTTTCCATGAAGTTCACCTCTAACCGCTGCTGGCTTTCAAGAACCTTGCTGAGCATGTCTTCTAGCTTTCCTTCGGGTTGGTGTGGGTGGCTTCATGTAAGATGAGTTTCCATAACTCCTATTGTTGTTGGGGTTGCTGCTGTTGAAGTTTCCTCTACGTCTGCGAAGTTTCGTTTCCTTGGTTTCCGGACCTCAAATCCGGTTCCAGCGATCCGGTTGACTTCGCTTCGTAGTTATCTTCTTCATCAGCTTATGCATCCTCTACTGAGTAGATTTGCTTTTTAGCAGTTTCAACATTGTCAAGTGTAGCTTGTACTCATTTATCCGTTCTTTCCAAGGAACGCCGCAGATCTTGCTCTTACAATGTTCTTTGTGCTGTTGCTGGATGTTAGGTTGTCTATCGCCTTCACAAAGATCTTCAGATTCTCCGTGGTGAAGTTGCCTTCACTCGCAGCTGTCCGTGAGCCATCCGATATTTCGGTCGCGATGCCTCAAGAAAGTGCGAGCAGCTGCACTTTGTTGAATCCATGGTGTGGGCAGTCTCGCTGGTAAGACTTGAATCTGATCCGTATCCTTGAATGATTCTCCGTGCCCCGATTAAATGTGGCAATTTTCCTCCTTAAGTCTTCAGCTGCATCATCAAAGAAGTTACGAAAAATGCGCTTTTGATGTCGCCCGTGATGTAAGAGATCCCGGTGGTAGCTGCTTAAACCACCGCAAAGCTTCACCGTAAAGAGTGTTTGAAGAGCTTACAGAGAGGGTAGTCCACAGGACTCCATTGGCTTTGATAGCAGATATGAGATCCTCGAACCTCTCCAGATGGTCTATGGGATGCTCACAGGACAGCCCATAGTAAGGTATCTGTCCCACAAGGGTGTAGTACTGCGGCATGAGCTCGAAATTGCCTCTCTGAATAGCAGGGGGACGAATGGCTGATCTGTTGGTGTAGAACTGATCTGGGCGGTTGTAGTCAGCTAGTGTTCGAGCAGCCTCTTCTACAGGTTGAACAGCTCCCCGTAGGTGCAGTTTCGCTCAAGGATTACTTCATTACGGCGTTGAGTTTCTGACTGCTTCATTATGAAGGTGACCTTCTTGGTCACGCAAGTCTCCATTCTCATCTCGTGTGAGAATAATAGGCGCAACCATGACTCGCGGAGTAGTATCGATCGATATACGATAAGGGGTACTGATCGATGTCGGATGAAAGATGTCGGTCGACGGTGAAGTAGTGTCGGTCGACGGAAGGTGCGAAAGTGTCGGCCGACGAAGACGGTGTCTCGGTCGGCAGAGTGCGTCGGTATCGGCCGACAAAAGTGCTTGATGGCGCCGATCGATGCGAACGGATTTCCTGGCGGATTGAACGCTCCAAGCTAGCAGTGGTCTTCTCGAGAACAAAATTTGGTATTCCTTGTTGCTTCGGTGCTGCCGGGCATGTACCGAAAAGACAAAAAAATTTTGTGTCGAAAACAAATTAAAACAAAAATAGAAATAATCTAGACCTAATCGACAGATCCTATTGTATCAAAGTTCTAAGAACGCCAAATTTGATATCACTCAAATTACCCTAAGGAGTGACTTTACTCTCTCAAATAAGAGGTTCAGTTGTAGTACTTGGGATCGAATCCACGAGAGCTAGTGTACAAATAAGATGCAATCTTAATGACTATGCTAGTTGAAAATAGTTTAAAGTAAAGTGCAGGTTTTTGAGTAAGGATGAGATTACTCGGTTGAAATGATTTGGTTTTCAAAAACAGTAAAGAAAAGTAGTTAGATTCGGGTAAGTATTCAGAATTCAGGATTATAAATACTATAAAGGCTAACAAGTTGCTTGCATGATATGTTAGAGCTCAACACTTATTAAATGAATCCATCAGCTCTGCATTATTTAGACCATCTATTATTTAGATGCTAAATGGTGTCATCGCACATTTCACGCTGGTATCGCCGATAGTTCGATAGAATATCGACCGATACACCTCTATCGTCGATCGATTACTCTATAGAGTACCGATCGATATGGCTCTAAGCAAGCTTTATGCTGAAGTTGATACAATGCTCACCATGATCTTAGATCAGCTTTGCATATCTCAAGAGGGTCATAGCATGTTTAGGATGTTATCAGGTATTGCATGTAATGAATCAATGCAATCCAAGTTCATGTTCTAGGTAGCTAAGATAGAAAAGCATTAGTGAACAATCCTAACAATAAATATCAGAACAATAGGAATTATAGGCGGGGGCTAATCCCTCATATCCTATTTAAACCCTAAATCTAACAAGTGAATCTACTCAGACATGGCTAAGTAGTTCATAGCAACAAGGTAATAATAGAAGTTCATAGACCTACTAGAGGGTGAACACTCAGGTTTCAATCACAAATATCTTTGGATCTCTCCTCTAGGTCTAGAATTCTATAACCTTTGTTAACAATTAAAGAACTGAATAGAACTTTATTGAGAACTTGCAAAGTAATGAAACAGTAAAAGAAAATGAGTAGAAGAAGAAGAAACTCTTAAAACTATGAAAACTTGTATTACTGTAAAAAGCTTGTCTCTAACTTATAAAAACTTAGCCATATAAATATATGAGTTCATTAGGTTAAAAAATTTGTCAGGGGCATTCTTGTAAAATGTGATATCTTGGGCTTCAAGTTCGCCAGTCCAACTTGTCTTCAGCCAAGATCGATCGATAGACAGGGTGTACATCGATCGATTATGGTCTCGATGTATCGTCCTTCGGCTAATGTGTGTCGATCGATTGCACAGAGTGTGTATCGATCGATGTGTAACTCTGGCGTCGACCTCTGGTCTTGATCTCGGGTGAACTCTTCTTTAAGCTTCAAAAAGGCACCTAAAACATCACTTTTCTCCAAAATGCTTCTAAACCTGAAAACATACCTAATAGACTCCAAAACATAGATAATAGTAGTAAAAACACTCATATACCATGGGTAAAAGCGGGTAAAATCCATGGTATATCACATTATAATATATAAAAATATATCCATAACCAAAATGAATTTTATGACAATTTTCACTGACATGATCCGATCGCTAACAAATAATGTAACAACAAACTCAAAAGTTAGTGGATAATGATCATATTATCAAATACGTATCAGTCATGTTTCTAAAATATTTTATTAGACAAAATAACTGTATAATTTAGTTGTTGATATGATTGACAACAAAAACTACAACTGATAGCAAGATCTCAACATTTTGAAAGTTTACTATTCGTTCTAAATTTTAATATTAGTATTAAATAATTGTTAGTGGTAATCTTATATGATAGAAACTGCACTAACGAAATAACCTTGTTTATTATAGATACACAGTTTATTAGTCATTACATGTTTTGTTAACTGATACATTGTTCGATATATGGTTTGTTAATTGACATATTGTTTATTATACGCTCTCTTAGATGATATTTGATACAACATATATCAAAACATGTAATTTGTTAAAATAGTAATACACATTGATACCCTCTCTTTCCTATTCCTTCTATTCTTTTCCTCCTGTCACTGCCACCATTTTTCAAATTCTTGAATCCTCTCTTTTACTCATTCATCTATATCAAACTACATGCCACCTAACAAAACATATACCGCAAAACAAATCAATGTATCAGATAACAAATCATTTAATAAACAACATATTTACTCACACCAATATCAATCCATTTGTCAGCAAAACAAATCAAGAATAAAAAATGTATAAGCTGGCAAACCATTTACCAAAACATTTTATCAGCTATACCAATCATGTATCAATTAGTGATAAGTCTTTTGTAACATCATACCAGTTATTTATCAATTTTCGGTATCAAATTATGTATCAAGTACACAAATCGTGTATCAATTAATGACAAACCTTTTGTATCAACTAAGAAAACATGTAGCATATATCAAATCATTTGCCCGATAACAAACGATTGATAAAAACAAATATATCAGATAACAAATCTTGGAACAATCAAAGTGAAAATAACATCAAATTTATAACAGAATCACTATAAACTAATATTCACTCATGACAAAAAGAACATGCTCAAGAAAAAAAAAAGTGAAAGAAAGAAAGAAAGAAAATTTACCAGCAGTAGAAACATAGTTATGAGTTTGAAATTTCTCTGTTTTGCTTTTGATTATTACCAAATCATCTTCTTACACATAAACAATTTTATTTTAGAACATTAATAAGAAAAAGAGCAATTTATTATGATTGAAAAAGCAATTTTTATGATTTATAGAAGAAATTGATTGTAGAATACAGAGAAACAATGGAAGAAAAGAAAGAGAGTTGGAGAAAAATGAGATTACGAGAGGAAACAGAGAACTGAAGTGTAGAAGAAGAGAGGCGAAGAGCAGAAGGCTGATAAATCGTTAAAAAAATAATTAAAAATCAAAAGACATCTCTTGGTAACTACATCATGCCAGAGTGGAGCGATTCTAAAGGTACATGCAGAAGAGGAAAGAAACAGTAAGGTTTAGTTGAAGGGGTAAGTGTTTAATTACGGTGCTTCTTATGGGTACTGGTGCCAATTTTCCCCCTTTTTTTGCCAAAACTTATAAGTAGAGTTTGATTTTTTTGGGCGTTAACACTACACGTTGGAAAACTTGTTCATTCGGATTTATGCTTAGTATTTGAATTTTGATTCTATAAGAAATCATAAAGTAAAAGAGCAGTGCCCATAATTTTGGTGGCCTAAAGACAAAAAAAAAATCAGTCATACAAACTAGAAACATCTTAAAATGCTTTTAAGTTTTAAACCAAAAAATATATGAATTAAAAATTGTAGTAGACTCATCATAACAAAATACAAAGTCATTTACGAATTACCAAAAGTAAGAGGTATTTTATAGATAAAATTATGAGAATCAAGTTTAAGATTAAGAGATCAAAACATTACACAACCATTATTAATAAGAAAACATAAAAAATGTGGGCTTCACATGCTTTAAGGTAGGGACAGCTCTGCAAATGAGACACTCTTAGAACTTCATAGAAGTTTTGGCGAAATCTGAATAATGGCATATTACATAAAAGAAATGGCAAAATTTTCATACATAAGCATTTCACAATTTAATGATGTTAAAATGATAAATATAGTATTTTACTGTGTTGAAAAACTCAACCCTTTTAACAATTAACTTTATTTTCTAACATATCAAGGTATTAATTCTTATTTTTATATATAAAGTTAAGTTATCTCTCTCCTGAGAGAGCCACATCAGATTCTAGGTCATAAACTCGGAGTCTGAGAGCGTGACACGTGTCACTATGTTTTTTATTTATTTATGAAACTCAAGTTGCTTCTGCGTTGTTGGATCATGGCGCATCCTTATTCATGTGTTTTATTTACGAAAGCCTCAAATTGCTTCTTCATTCCTGAATCTCGGTCCATTGGTCAGCATGACTTTTAGGGTTTTCTTAGCTTCGTCATCTTTGATGTTTATCGGTTCAGATGTTCGTGGCTGCCGAATAAAAAATCTGAAACGTTTGTCCTTCTCTCTAACTCCACCATTTAATCCAATCATTAAACAACACCCACCTCTCCTCCCACTCCGTCTCATTTATTCGGCGGAGGTACCGCTACAACTCAAGCTATAAATGAGTCTGTTTGATGCGATGAACATCTCCACCTGTAAGATTTCTGAAAAAATAAAATCTGTAACGCTGAATCTCTATTCTTCTACATGTCTTCCAAATTGATTTTGTGTTTCTTCATAACCTATTCAACAAACACATAATCACATTCACTCGATGGCAAGGCCTTCAAACCCTACACCGACTGGGTATAGCTCGATCCCTTTTGAAACTGACTTGATATTGAATGGGGTTTGTGATTGGGTGTGATTTCTTTATCTGTCTTTCGGTATTCCTTTAATCAATTTTGGAGGTTTCTGTTTCCCCCCCCCCCCCCCGGTAATCTATGCATATCGATAGGCTATTCGTTGATCTGAGTGTGGCTTGATTGTTTTTTTTGGTGATATGATGTTTATATATTCTAATCAGGTCCGACATATCTGTGGGGAATATTTATGTTCATCAACACTTTCGTTTGTGCTTCTGTGCAAGAGTTTGTTTACACATGTTTATCTGAATTTGAGATGATAAAGAGCTTTCTATCAACAGCTTGGGATGGTTAGACCACAAAGAGGCTTACATGAAAAATCTGTCTCTATACTCCGCGCTTGGTTCTTTGTGGTTCTTTGAGCATATCCTTCATCTGTACGTGTTGATTACAATAAATCATTTTTGCTTCTCTTTGTTTAATTAATAACTATCTCAAGCTTTTTGCAGAAATCCAAAGGAATCAGAGCAAACCATGCTTGCATAGCAGACATGAATATCGAAATCAAGGCAAAGGCTATGATACTTTGTTATTGGCTCAATCTTTGGTCTTCCTTTGATTTGAGTGGTTCTCTGGTCCTGACAAACTTTAAGTTGTGAATTGGTTTATCAATGCAAGAGTTCGGCTATGAAACCCATGATCAAAAAGAAATGTATAAGAAGATTTTGGTGATGCATCAGAGCTTACAATATCTTCAACGCCTACGAACTGCACATCCAGATAGATTGATAGCCCAAGCAATACAGCCATTGCTTAGCGACAAATTGTGATGAGTTGGTGGCGCTACAGGTGTAGTGGAGATAGGAATCAAGTTCGGGGAGGTCCAGGCATATCTGGAATTGATTTCTTTGGGGGGGGGAGCGTACGTTTTGTGTAAAGAAAGTTTGTGAAATCGTCGATGAGATAAGAGAGATGAAACAAGCAACGACTAAGATGAGAAGGAGACAAGAATGTGAAGCCATGGCTGATGAGTTCTGGTATGTTGTTTGATAGGACACTGGACATGTAATGATGTAACTTTTGTTTATATAGACGGACTTTATAGGTTATGATGATTCAGTGCACTGCTAATACGATGAAGGGATAATGAGAAAATGTTAGACATGATGAGTTCACTGCTTAGATAAGAAAGTCACGTTCACGATGTGAATTGGTGTTTTGTTGTGAAACAGTGTGTGTAGGTAGAGCATGTGGACAGTGCGTGTTCTTTCGTTGGTTGAGTGACTCCAAATAGCGTCTCTGATATTAGAATGCATCCTTCCAATTAACTTCCATTAATATGTACAACACACTATTTGATTTATCTCTAACATGTTTTCACCTTCGTGATGTAGAATATACAAAACATTTATTTTATACTGGCTTACGAGACTATTATGATGTTTTGTTGGCAACAATAAACTGCATTATCATAGTACCAATGTTATCAATATATACGACTATTCAGAAAATAGAATTTCAACAATTTTATGACATAAAAAGTTAGATGCCATAAAAACTTTGATAAAGTTCTAAATGAAATTCTCTAAACCTTGGAATCCTAAGCGAATTTTGATATATATGAGATACATGAATGTTCACCAAAACGAACACAAAACTTCAAATATAAAAAGAAACTAAACAAGTCAAAGAAAATACAAAAATTATAATTTACAATTCGTGCTAAAAAAAGAATCAAACTACAATTACCATTATATTACTAGCTGAATATATTATTACTAACTAGACTTAGTTTTTAAGAACTAAAAACTGATTCAAGTTTCATAGTTTGCATGTGTTTATTAGAGCTATAAAATCTACGTATGAAATAGAAAAGAATATATATATATATGTGGTAGAGTAGAGAGGATCAACATTATAGTCTCTAAGACACAAAACATCCGGAGTTAGCAAAAAAAAAGACACAAAACATCCGAACAAACAAAAATTGCTTGCAAATAAATATATTTATTTCAAAAATATATATAATTTATATAATAAATACATTACATCCCGCGCGTAGCGCAGATTTTCCCTAGTTTTATAATATATGTAAATATTGTACACTTAGGGTCCAAATGGTTTAAATGCAGCGGTTGCAATTGCGGGTGCGGAAGTTTGCGGATGCGGGTGGTTGCGGTTTCAAGTGTTATTAAGTGTTTTGTATGACTGGCACAACGTTGGAAAATTGTTGCGTTTGCGGGATATTTGTGACTGGTTGATTATAAGATATTGCAGCGGTTTAATAATAAATTACCAATATTAAAATATTATAATATTATAAAAATAATAAAAAAAACTATTGTAATAAAATATAATAATTATCAATATAATATGATTCATAAAAATGTTATGCTTGTTTATTCAATTTTTAATTAGTCAAAAGTTATAATTTTAATAAAATTTGTTTTGAAGATTTATATTAAAACTTTTAAATGAATATTTTACTTTGTTTTATATAAGTGTATATCTTTTATATATGTATATATATTCATTTTTGAAAATTCTAATGAATAGTTAGCTTAAAGTTTTTATAAAACAAATTATGATAATGTTTGTGAATTTAAATTAGTATATAAAATATGTATATATTTTTATTTATAATATTTCCATTTTAAAATTTTAATTTTAATTTTTTTAAAAAAAATTGAAAATTATTTTATATTTATTTATCCACCCGCAATCGCCCACAACCGCAAACGCTAACTGGAACCAGCTTTGGATTTTAAGAGGTTCGGAGCGGTTTGAAGCTATTTGTAGTGGTTTGTATGATTTTTTCAAAATACTGTCAACCGCTAGCAACCGCAAAAGCTGCGTTTACGGGTGGTAGCGGGAAAACCAGTCAAGTCCTTACTTGTAACATTATATATATATATATATAAACAAATCAAAACTATCCGAATATCCTAGTCTTTAAGTTAAAATACTTAATTTTGAATAACACATATTTTGAAAATTGAATTGATTATTTGAAATCATCAAAAAAAACCAGGAATTTTTGAAACCAAAAGTCTACGAAGTACAATCTCATAATTATTAAAATTTCAAACTGTAAGTATACTATTTATAGAGAAATTATCAAGGGGTAATTTTACTTTTACCTCATTTTGTATACCATTTTTCATGTTTACCTTTACTAAATGGACATTATCACAAATACCTAAAGTATGAAGTTTCATTAAAGAGTCAAAAGATCCTTCTATCATTACTTTATATATATATATATATATATATATATATATATATATATATATATATATATATATATATATAATTATTTGAATAAATAATAAAACTATATAATTTTAATTGTTTTTGAATAATATGTTTTTAAATTCGAACTTTTATATAATTTTTTTATCAAATCCTTTCCCTTTTTTCAAATTTTTACAATTTTTTTTCAAACTTTTATATTGAAATCCAAAAATTCTTTTTAAAACTATTTTTAAAAATTTTATGTTGTAAATTTTAAAATATTTTTTGAAAATCCTAAATACCACCCTCCACAAATTCACCCCTCAAATCTAAACCCTTAATCTATATTAGTTAACCGAAGGTGTACAATATCTATTTACCCCTTTAAAACCAAAAGTAAATATGATTAAAAATAAACATGTAAAATAGTATTAAGAATATGGTAGTTTAAGTAAATTTCAATTACAAAACCTTGCGTCAGTAGCTAAATGTATCAGGTATGCACTGTTCCTTGTAAATGTTGTTTGCATGAAAATGATAACTTATAAGAAAGGGAAATCATTAGAATTTTGACATACAGCAAAATCTAAACACAGTTAATATTTATGTATTAATATAATTATATTAAATCAGTTTCACATAAAATGAGAGAAATACTCTACAAAAAAATCAATATTAATTTTTATAACAATACTTTGTCAAATAAAAACACGCATAAAATATGTAAATAGTAATTTATAGGTAAAGTAATTCTTTTATTTGAAATAAAAAATTTAGAATAAAAATTTTACTTAAAATTTTGAAGCAGGTCTTCATAAATTCTGAATCGCTCGGCTCTCAATAATCATCTTAGGCAATTTACTTTTAAAATATGAATGTACTAGAAGGTTTCATGAATCATGCGCAACGATAATAATTGTTTTTTTAAATATGTTATTTGGTAAAGTAAAAATTTTATTTTATTTTTTAAAATTTCTGTAGTGTTTTCAGTAAAAATGTAAATTTGTTATAAGTTGATTTCTTTTGGCTTATTAAATTTTTTATTTTTCTTTACATGTTTCTTTAAACTTAAATTATAAATAAATTCTATTTATTTTCCATTGTATTTATGATTATATATATTTGAATGTATAAATTTTATTTTTTTATTTTAGTTAAAATATATTAAAATAATAATTAATTTATTAATAAATGAAATATATATACATTTAAATAATATAAATAATTTATTGACTAACTCAATGAGTCGATTAAAAGTCGTTCAACAAACATGTTTATTGGTGTACGAATAAGTTTACTAATTTAATTAGCTTTTATAGCAATTAATGAATTGAAACATAATTTGAACACTTAATTGACAGATATATTCACAATTAACTTTCAAAAATATAAATATTTACATATTTTTAGTTTTCATTTTAAGCTATTGTGAAGGTTTTATATATTTAATTTATGTTATTAGCTTAAAATATTCATTAATGGTGATACATATAAGTTATAGTTATGTTCAAGCATCTTACCAAAATATAAAATTTTATAAACACAATTTGACATGCCACAAGAAGAATTACACCATGTCAATGATTTTATTATTTTCAGTAACTATATTATTTTTTCTAATAAAAATAAATGTGGTGTTGATGCATAAGCAAATTTTAAAAAATTGTTTTTCAGAATAATGTCTAGGAGATGCTTTAAAATCGTAAACACTAAATACGAGTAATAGTTATATTAAGGGAGGATTTGCCAGATGACTAAAACTAGAGTGAAAATTAGGCAGATATCATTAATTTTAACATAATATAATTTCTAACATTTGTACCTTAAAATATCTGGTCTATCACTTGTCTTTATAGTTAGCAGGTAAATAAGAGAGAATGAGCCACGTGAATGATAAAGCATAAGGTCAAAAGCATCTGAAAATTATGGCATTTAAATAGGAGAAGTCATCCACATATACATTTATTGACCATATATATATGCACTGTCTGTTCCATTTCATATCGTCGAAGTAGTATAGAATTATAACCTTACTCTAAGTACTAAACATAACCCAATTCCTATATACTAGTTCCTAAACCCAAACTCAAATACAAACTATAATATATTTATATATAAGTCTTATCTACATACAACCCCACAATCTTATTTGCAAAAATATAACAATACAAGACACACCACTAATTAGGAAAACTAAACTCTAATCAAGGAAGTATAAACCCAAATAGAATGTATATAATATGGTTTACTATACCCAAACTTCTACTTAGTAAATCTAAACCCTATGCAGGAACCTATAAACTCAAATACAATCTATAAACTGTTTTCCAATATTATAACTTGAATGCACATTTACTTGAAGGCACATATATTCTATATCACCGAAATAGTATATGGTTCTAACCTAACAAACAACTCCTAAATGCTAAACCAAGACCCAACTTTTGAATACTAAACCCTAAACTGCTATCACTAAACCCAAACCTCAACCCCCAATTTCCAAATACTAAACCCTAAATTTTAATCAGTAAACCCTTAATACAAGTATAGAGTCTAAACCCAAATAGAATAGAACAAAAACATAGTATAGTACATTTTGGTGAACAAAATAAAATATTTTTATTAATCGTCAAATGGAACGTTACATGACAGGGTCACTAAACCAAAACCTCAATCCCCATCTTCCAAATACTAAACCCTAAATCCTAATCAGTAAACCCTAAACCCAAGTATAGACGCTAAATCCAAATAAAACAAAATACATAGTATATAGTACATAGTGGTGAACAAAATAAAACACTCTTTATTAATCGTCAAATGGTATGAATTTGCTATCTAACCAAATTTGGTTTTAAGCATTACACATAAACCAATATAGTATGAATTTTATAATACAATTAATCACACAAAATGACTGAGAACAAAAATATCAAATTTGAAGACATGACAAATTATTACATTTTTAAGGAATAGTATAGAAACATGTCTCAAATAATATGGTACATGTACACAAAGCTACACTAAAGAATATATATTATACTATTCCTTTCACCCAAATATAGTATAGACGACGAATTCATCTTCTTCAATTCTTTTTTTTTATATGCTGATACACATTCACTTGAATCACCGTCAATATTCTTCACCACCATATAGAGATCATCTTCATCTCCTCTCTATTTTCCGACACAGCGACACTTTTATCGATCCGCCGTCGTTATTCTTCACCACTGGATATGTAAAGTATCATGGATCTAACCCTGATGCGATAATCTCAATCTCATTTGCAAGATTCAAAAACGAAAACAAAGTATGAAAGCAAAAGCATGATTGTGAAACTGAAAATCAATGAGTTAAGAGAAGGAGGAAAAGAAATGAAAGAGTTTGTGTTTTTGCTCACCGTGTACACCTTCACCGTTGCCTCTTCTTTACCATAATTGGTTGTCCTTTTTGTGAGAAGAAATCAAATCAAGATCAAATCTGGGAAGAAAACTTTCACCTTTTGCAAAGTCACCAAAATAAATTACATATGAGAGAGTGTATGATTTTCTAAGAGCCACGGGTTATTTTTCAGTATTATTATTATTATTATTAATCTATTTCATTTTTTTTCTTGCAGGTTTCATCGGTTGCATGTGAAGACAATATGACAATATTATGTATAAGAGGCAAGTTGTATAGGTGAGACAGAGATTTTAGATAGTAAGTGAATTATAATTTGTTTGATGGTTATAGGGTACAATTTCTCTTATGTTAATGATCGAAATTCCGCTGCAAATGTTGATGTGTATCTGAGGTCCAGAAAGGCCTAACCCTAATTATATCCTTACTTAAAATGGACGGCAGTGTCTCTAACAAACAAATAAAAAAAAAACCCAACTTGTCCTTATAGCCAGGGGCCAGGTCACAAACCAAAGCATTGACCCTAAAGCAGTGCGTACCGGATTAATTGTAACTAAAACGAATATAAGGACCGGAAACCTGTTAGACCGGTCCACCACCACTGCCAAAAAAGGACCAACAACAATATAACGTTATACACATTGCCGATATAACACATACAAGTTACAACTTATTTAATTATAAATATTGATCGTCCTCTTAAACTGTGTCTGAAATGTTCCCTCACACGTCTCCCTCCCCTCTTTCTCTCTCTATCTTCTCCGTTTAACAGTCTCTCGCCGGCGGTAACTTTTTCCGTCGATGAAACTTCTCCTCCTCGTTCTTCACCGTGTTTTCTAACCCACTCGATATCCCATGTCGATAGAGCGTTAGAGCATTTTAACAAACAGACTTCATACTTTTTCTTGTCGATCTTCTAAACCTTTTGAAAACTTTTTTCCGACAGAGACACACACAAAGATGCTGGATCTTAACCTCGACGCTGACTCACCCGAGTCGACTCAGTACGGTGACTCATACGCAGATCGAAAGACATCAGACGGTTCAGGGAACCGGTCAGAGACGTCGACGTCGTCGGTCATCAATGCTGACGCAGACGACGACTCTTTCTCAACTAACGCCTTCACTCTCAGTTTCGATATATTAAAAGTCGGAAGCAGCGGCGGCGGTGGCGGAGATGAAAGCGCCGCCGTGACTAAAGAGTTTTTCCCGGTGGCCGGAGACTGTGGGCATCTGCGAGGGTCGAGTTCTAGAAGCTGGATAGATCTCTCTTTCGATGGCTCGAGCCAAGGAGAAACAAACTTAGTGGCTCCGGCGCCGGCGCCGGCGCCGGTGAAAAAGAGCCGGAGGGGGCCGAGGTCAAGGAGTTCGCAGTACAGAGGAGTTACCTTCTACCGAAGAACTGGTAGATGGGAGTCACATATATGGTAAAGACAAGACAATCAAACTCCCTGATTGTTATTTAAATTTCGTTTAGTCAACTTTTTATTTTAGTTTCTGAAATTGATTAAAATTACAAAAAAAAAATTTATACTTTGTGAAAATTGATTAAAATCAAAATCTCTTTTTTGGTTTTATTATTTGCAGGGATTGTGGGAAACAAGTCTATTTAGGTAACACAAAAAGGATTAATAGTTTTCATTATTGTTGCAAAAAGCAAGTTCTTGATTTCATCTTTAACAATCTTCTTGATTTTCACGTATAGGTGGTTTTGACACTGCTCATGCCGCAGCTAGGTAAAGTTTTAGATCATTCTTCAGCATTTTTTTTTGTGTGTTTTGATTATTATGATCTTATTTGTTTTTATATATATGTAGAGCTTATGATCGGGCTGCAATCAAATTTAGAGGAGTTGATGCTGATATCAACTTCACTCTCGGCGATTACGAGGAAGATATGAAACAGGTTTGGTTTTATATTATTATTTGTGTCATGTGATGATCTTTCTTTCATGGGGGATGTTATTAAAGTGTTTACCCCTCTCAACAGGTTCAAAACTTGAGCAAGGAAGAGTTTGTGCACATACTCCGTCGACAGAGCACAGGTTTCTCACGGGGAAGCTCCAAGTATCGAGGAGTCACATTACACAAATGTGGGAGATGGGAAGCTAGGATGGGTCAGTTCCTTGGTAAAAAGTGAGCCAACTTTTTTTCTCTTTGATCTGAGCAGTTAGAAGTAAATGTTCAAGGACTAGGATTGGTGTGTCTAAGTAATGGAAAACCAAAAGTGGTGATTTTTCAAATGTTTGGGGATTTTTTAAGATGGTTGAATTGCAGGTATGTTTACCTTGGGCTGTTCGACAGCGAAGTAGAAGCTGCAAGGTCATATTAAACAATGATCATGAATCTTTACTTGTTTTAACCAGAAAAAATTAAACTTTTCTTTCTTGAAGTTTTGTACCTCTTTAAGAAGAATTTTCACTAGAGTTTTTATCTCTTTCTGAACACTTTGTTCTTAAAAAACAGGGCTTATGATAAGGCTGCGATAAGCTCTAATGGTAGGGAAGCAGTTACCAACTTCGAGCTGAGTTCATACCAGAATGAGATTAACTCTGACACCAATAACCAAGGTAACGTACATAATAATCTAGTGTATATACTTTCATCGTCAATCTATAAAACAGCTTCTGATTGGTTTCTTTTTTTTATGAAGGTGGTCATGACAAGCTTGATCTCAGCTTGGGAATGTCTCCTTCCCCCGGGAATGCGTCAAAGCAAAACGGAAGGCTCTTTCATTACCCTTCCAATAATTATGAAACTCATCGTGGAGTTAGTTTAACGGTAATTTCTCAACACCGATCTCTGAAAATGGTTTAGAAAACGTTTCTTATCGTCATGCAACGCTGCAGATAGGTAATGAGATCATGGGAAAGCCGGTGAATGCACCTCTTCCTTATGGTTCCTCGGACCATCACGCTTACTGGAACGGTTATAATAATCCCGTCGAGGTAAAAAAAAAAACATATAATCTGAAGTGTAACAAGACAAAAACTATGTAAAATAAAACATACAATGAGACATTGTTTGCTTGTTATGTTTTTGTCTCCAGGTAAGAGCAACAGAGAAGAGAAGTGAAGCTGAAGGAGGAGGGATGGTGAGTAACTGGGGATGGCAAGGACCTGGCCAAACCAGCGCCATGAGGCCGCAACCACCAGGCGCACAACAACAGTTGTTCTCAGTTGCAGCAGCATCATCAGGATTCTCTAATTTCCGGCAACAACCTCCCAATGACAATGCCTCGTCTCTTGGTTACTTCTATCCACAACCTTAACTTACAGAGGAGGCTTCAAAACAATGCGTGTTATGGTATTTGGATTCTTTATAATTTATAAAATGGGATATGCTTTTCTTTATCGTCAATGTGGAAAATGCTCTTCCGAGCATATTGATTAGGAGAAGACTCTTGGAAATTGGAAGGCAAAAGTTTTGTAAATAAGATAAAAAAAGGAAAAACTATTGTCGGTATATTTACACATCTAAACTATATAATATATATGTTGACAAAAAAACTATATAATATATATCATTAACTATACAAATTATAGAATTAACATAATATATATGTTGTAATGTTAACATTACAAAATGTTTTTTTTGTTGAAACAATAGACCCAAACACTAGAATATGTCAATCCAATAATAAAAATCGGTTCTACCTGAATAAAAAAATTGATTAAATCTAAATTAAAAAAAAAAACAGTTTAACTAATTCAAACTATTTAAAAGCTAAAATCAGATTGGATAAATTAAATTGAATCAATTAAATGGAATCGGTTTTCTATTCGAAATAGATCAGTTTACTAAAATTCAACTTTCGGATTCCAACTTTAGATCATATATATCCATCCAATCCACATTTTTAACAAATAAAATAATCCATGCATCCAATCCACATTTTTGAAAAGTAAAAGTACCGTTATGATGTTAATTACATAATACAAATTATCATACTAACTATATAGTTATTGTAATTAGAGACATTTTAATTTTGTACAAATGTGTAGCCATGATGTTTATTATTGGTGTAACAGTTTTTCCAATAGTTTTTCCAATAAAATAAATTGATAATTGGGTTTCTGTCGTTATGTGATTTGGTTATTTGATATATTTAATAGCAATAATTGCAAATAACAACAGTAAAGAGAGAGATAGTGATAGGATGGGACAACTAGGCCTACTGACAACTTTGGCTGCCTCTTCGGAACCCCAAAGGATTCGTGGAGAAAACATTAGCTTTCTATTTGCATACATATATTGGGATATGACCAAAATAAATACTTATATTCTAAAATCACGTGTCTAATATAGTAACTTAACTACATGCGAAAGAGAGTTGAGCATATGGTAGTACTAGTACCTAACCATATACTATATAGTACAACCACAAAGAACTATCATATATGGTATAAACTGGTCTAACTTTTGGAACAGAGTGGAATGGACTGGATCTATACCGTCTAAATTTACCATTTTAAATGTTTGACAAAACAATACGTCCACAAGTAGGAACACCCTAGCCTAGAAGACTTTTATATTTTTTTAAAAAGAATATCTGTAATTAGTCATCAAATGTTTATAGATTTTTTGGGTGTGTAGTTGTTTGTTATGCATATTGTCAAAGCTAAAAGGCAAAATAAGAGATTCTCGATCTCTTGTTCTGTCAAATCAAATCTCAAAGTCTATCTACCGTTGGGGTAATGTAATGATATTCAGTAAGAGATGTGATGTCTTAAAGAAACTTAAATTATTATCCACATTACTCCAAAAATGGTCCTTTCCTACGACTCGTATCCTATGCCTTTATCAGTAATCTTAACTCACATGTTTCTTTAACATATTATTATCATTCTTTTCAAATAAAGTAGGATTATCACACTATCTTTAGCGGCAATCCTAACACTTTTTTTTTGCGATGTATTTAATCATGTGATTCACCGCAACACTAAAACGACTAACTTAAGCTGACTGACTAAGTTTGGATTTTAATTATCACGATCTATAGTTTAGTTTTGTTATAAATCGAAAGTGTCTGAATCAAAATTGTTGAATCATAAAATCGGTAATGGGACTAGAAGACAATAACTAAAAGTTTAGTGTGTTTAGAATAGACTAAAAGTTTCGTTTATTGAAGTGTAAGCAAGAGACCGAAAGGGGATACAAAATAAGAACACGTCTTCGTGAGACGAAATAAGAAACTTAAAGCTATTTTTTTTAAAAAAAAATATTTCTCTCTAAATCCTGTGCGGTTTTTCTCTGCCCCCTCCCCTTCTTCCGGTCCTGGCTTTTTCCTTTTATGCACGTGGTCAGAAAGGGGGTTGTTGGTTTTTCATCATTGCCTTCTGACCTGCTAGTACTTAGCGGGGTTGTTGACGTCTAGGTTTGGTATCGTTGTAGGAGTATTTTCTATCCTTGCTTTCTGGGGGTCGATGGCGTGTGTCAGGTCGTCCTGATGGACAGGTGAGGTGGTTACTTCGAAGGAAACCGATGGACGACGGGCTTCATTTCCTTCCTGGGCTTTCATTCTCACGACTGGACTTCTACCTTCTGGTTGGATTGAGTGAACTCCTGGACCTTGCCGCAAAGCGGAACCCATATCCAACAAAAATCTACCTAAGTTCCCAGAAAAAAATAGTAACGACAGATTAGTCTTTCTAGATTTTCTATGAAATTTAACAAGTGACTTCATCTTTGTCTGAACAAACAACATCAACTTAGTTTCAGTACATGTTTATGTTTTGCTTAAAATTAACCTTACCACCAAACTATTAGTGCTTGTTAATATATAGTTTAGTTAATTTAAGTGATTATTATGTAAGGTTAGATACATTTCTTTATTATTACCCCAAACCTATCACAAATTTTTGAGAAATACATGGCGTGAATTATGGACGAACATGACAAAAATATGACTCAAATTCTTTGGACTTTTTCTATGGTTAAGCCAAAACTGGAGCCATGTAAGAGATATGGTTTTGTTTCTGTCGAATTAAATACGATAAGTAAATGACTATTTCTGTGACCGTGTACCAAACACATTAAATTATTTTTTATAATTTTGTCGCAATTTGCGTAAGGGTATATATTGTGGTAGTCAGCAGGAAGAAGGCAACAAAGGCATAAAAGCAAATAAATACCAATGATGACCTACATTGTCGGAGAATCCTTAATATACTATTGTATTTTTTAGTGGTACAAAATGAGACAACGTGAGACGATTGAGAAATATTATGGGTCCATTCATTAAACAATATGAAACATTATTTTATAACCGAATCAAAGGGGTGTCTCCTCACAACTTTATGATATCTTCATTTAGGATTTAGTTGGTGTAATAGAATACTTTAAACATCTCACGACCTCTTTGGGTAGTAGAGACAACACATCTCCATTAGTGAGTGATTAATAATTACTACCTAGTCATATGTTTTGCCACAACAAACTTTTTAAAATAAAACTCAGGTTATATAGTCAACTAATGGTTTTAAAATACAAGTTGAAATTAGGTGTTAGTTCATGGTTTTGTATGTCAACTAATGGTTTTATAATACAAGTTGAAATTATATGGTTTTAGCAAAGATTTTGTTAAAAAAAAAAGTCTCTACTGAAGATGCAAGACAAAATTATGTAAACTCATAATGGAACATCAGTTTTGACATATTTCAAAACCAAATGAAATGTTTAACAAAGAAATGCATTAAAAAAACCTCCTAAAGAATTTTTTACAACCACCTCTCTTTTGGCTCAGTTTCAAAGTAACCAGAAGCTAAGATTAAAAAGGTCGAGACGATCTAAGCATGGCTCACTGGTTCTGATAAATGGTGTTAAATCCTGAAAGCCCCATTGTAACCATTCATCCGATTGGTTGACCCAATAAATCTCTCATTCTGGAACCTGTTATGACTTTGGATCTCGTTACTCAACCCACCATCCCAGTGGCCATTAGGCAAGGCCACATTTCTAGATTGATCCATAAACCTTGATTCCATTCCCAAAGAATCAGTGAGTCTACAGTTTTGATGTGAAGACAAGGGGCTCTGCATCGCCAGTTGATGCTGTTGAAGCTTTGTCTCGTTTGAAAACATCTTTGTGTTTCCTTGAAAGTTTGATCTGTAATCTAGGCTTGGATTTTCAAAGCCTTGACCAACAGCCAAAATCGCAGGATCCAGAAACTCAACATCCCTGACACCGCCATTATTTTCAATTGGAAGTGACTGATGATATGGGGTGTTGTACACTTGTGATTCAGAGTAACGATGGTTCCCTACAATGACAACAAAAATTCAATTTTTTATAAGAGCAACATATCAGAAAAAAAACGGAGCAAATGAGAAGGGAACTTAAACATAAATATAAACTACCTGAATAGCCATTCAATGTCTGCTGTTCTCTCCCATTTGATGAGAAGCCTGGAGGAGGAGGAGGTCGGCTTGTAACTGAAAATCCAGGTGGCGCTGTAACAGGAGATCTTGCAACAGCTTCAAGACAAAAACAAAAAGCATAAGGAGATTAAGTTTTTACACGAGTGGTCAATGACACGCAGGCACTATGGCATATATGCTTTTAGAACATATCCAAGTCGATATCACAGAAGCATAATATCATCATAACAAAGAAAAGCATCAGCCAAATAGTAGAGATACGGCGAAAAATAGCTGTCTAGTCATTATTAACAACTAACACTCCGATAACCATCAACCAGAAATAACCAGCTTAGCTTGGTCTTGTACAAGAAAACATAAATTAAAAGCATACTTTATATATATATAGCTAGAAGACTCACAAGGAAGTTTATAGGACGAGGGTAAAGTGGCGTTTTGCGTGACATAATCCATTCCTTTGAGATAACTGGATGAAATACCATTACACATTCCAAGCATATTCATATCACGACTCTGCCGTTCTGAAGAACTTTGGTAGAAGTCACTGCCATGGGGTCTCTGGTTGAAGACGTTAGACGATCTAAAAGCTTGATCCTTTGATTCATCTTGCCTTGCAAACGAAAACCGGGATTGATTATTCTTAACTTCACAGCAACTAGCTAGCTTACGAGACCTGGCCTCTACGTCACCTGCTCCTAGTTGCTTCGACAAGTTATGAGGTGATGTCAAGTATTCATCAAGATCTAAAGACATTATGCTTGCAATTCTGTCATCTATTTCATTCCTAGAGTTCTCCTGTGAGTCAACGCCACATTTTCCATTTGGTTGGGTGTCAGGAAACAACGTAGAATGATTAAGACTGCCATTTAAACGACCGGGCTCGCTCTGTGGCATCTCGTTATATCCATGTGAGATGGAAACTATATTGCTTCCTCTGCTGTCAGCCGAGGAGGATCCAAACATACTCCTAGTTTCATCATGCTCAGCCTTATACTGGGATGACAAAGGCTGCATAGAACGTAGGAAGCTAGCTTTATTGATCGCAATGGGCTGGCAGCTAAACACTTCGGGATCCTTGAGTCTTTCTCTAATAAATGATGATATATCATCCTCCGCTTGAAGATGCCGATTTGTTACCAACGAAGACATCAAAGCAGTGCCCACATTAACTTCTTGTCTTGGGACAACGACATCATTTGCCTTAGTTATACCAGTCTTTTGTAATAGCCGAACTTCTCTAGTTTCATTGCCACAATGCTGTAGAGAGTCTCGGGACACTTCTGTATGCGCCGACTTTAAGGAAACGTGATCAACATGTGAACTGTCAGATCTTGTTAGCCCCCCATAGCCATCCACAACACTGTCTGAATCCACTGACAACGCGTCGCTGCATACACTCTGTCTCCCTCCATTAATATTTTTGTCACCATTGGACAGCATGGATCTACAAGACTGAGAAGTAGGCTCTTGAAAATTCGTGCAGTCTGACGGCACACTAATAGCTCTAGTATCCACATTTGCAGAAACTAATGCTTTATTATTGGTCTGTGTCCTATTAACCGAGGAAAGCTCTGGAAAATCCGTCTGAGTATCCAATAGATCTTGCGGTTTCAAGGCATTCCCATTTGAAATATGATTATCATCCATTGCTGGCTTCTTTAATACATCACTATGAGTTGCAGACACTAATGCCTTACCATTACTGTTCTGGGTCCTATTGACCAAGGAAAGCTCTGGAAACTCAGTCTTACTATCCAATAGCTCTTGTGATTTCAAGCCATTCCCATATGAAGTATGATTATCCTCTAATGCTGGCTTCATTGATACAGCACTATCAGATGCAGAAACCTGCACTGAATTTGTTGCTACCGCAGATGAAACTGTGACAGCTTTAACCCCCGAACATGGTATATTCGGTACGGAGGACTTGCTTGAAGCATGCATTCCCCTAAAAACCAGTTACAAGTTACAAACAAAGCAGGTACACAACTAAAAAGGAAATAGATACACAAGAGTGTAGTGTACCACAAGGCTCCAGCAGGAAGACTAACAGATCGGCCGTTGCTGCTATTTGGGGGAGAAGTTTTAACAACACTCTGTGAATTCTGCAAAGGTAAAAAAATGCCGAAGAAAGAAGAAGCCAAACGCAGAATAAATCATACATAAACGCATCATGATTCACGAATATGCTGACAGCAGAAAGAATATCAAAGAGGCTCCAAGAATGGCTGGCAACTTACATTCAAAACACATTTTGGAATTTGTCTTGGGACAGACACATTATCAACATAATCATCGACAGGTGGAGGTAACATACTCCCTGAACGCCGAGGAAAATTAGACACCGCAACAGTAATTTCTTCAATAATTTTCCTTTTCAAATAACAAGAGAATCAGATCGAAACAACAAATATGCCAGATCAAGGAACTGATGCAAACTCAATCCATGCCAGCTTCAAGAAAGGATGAAAGCTAAGATAAAACCAGATACAGAAAGATTCACGTCTGGGTCTAATAAGTTTAACTAAAATATATTTTACTGAGGGAGCTTACTATCAGCATCAAAGAAAATTAAGAAATCAACCACAGTCTGTCGAGCTTAACTGAACCATCGTTTTAGTTACTTTACCTCATGTGCACTGATATTGTCTCATCTTTCGTGAAACTATCCTCTTGGAAACCAATCTCATGCAAATAAAGGCATTCCACATTGTTACAAGGCTGTAGAAAAAGAGAAGACAAACGCAATTAGGCTTGTATGCTCGTTCTTGAAGGTAACTGAGCAAACAAACGAATATTTGCTCACCATGTTTCTGATCCACGCATGACAGTACTTCATGGTCCCAAAACATGCCCTAATGACATCCAGAAATATTTAGAAATTGAACAATAAGTAATCTTAAAAAGAAAAGGAAACATCACATACTTCAAAGATCTACCATCCAAAACAAATAGATGTACTGATTGGATACAACGAATTGCTTCCTCCTCTTTGGAGTAAGTAATATATCTGTAGAACATCGATTGAGAAAAGAAGAAATGATGTTAGTACAATTAAGATTGTTATAAGTAAACATGTCTAGTCGACCTGAAAAAGAAGGGGGTTCTGCTCAACTTTATGGAATCACAAATAGTATATCCACAACTAGATACCATTGATATTATGTGTAAGGAAATACGGATACATACACACTGCAACTATTGTTTGGAAACTGTTGGATCTCCCCAGCTGCCGTTCGAGCCAACGCTACCTTTACGACTTTCCCATACTGACCAAAGTATTCTCTACTCTGAAAAAGCTGCATTAAAATCCCGCGTTATGAGACGGAAAATGTGAGTTACTTCCAAGGAGATTAGTATAGATGATGGAATTACATCTTCATCTGCCAGATCAAGAGGCAAGCTCATAACGTAAACTAAGTTTCTTTGGATGACTCTCACACCAGTTAGGTCTTTCCTTCCCTCTGAAGTTTTAGGCTTCACCTTCTGAGATTTTTTCCGGTCATTGTTAAGTTCAGCAACCAAACTGGTGAATTATCAGAACAACAAGGATAAGTATCTACACGCATAAGAGGAACAAGATTTCTTTTTCTTTTGTTTTCATGTTAAGATCTACCTTTCACAGCTAGCTGTCGTTCCAACAATCTTTTCCTTATCATAAGGGGTTCGACATGCAGGACAGCGACCCTCTGTCTTATCTTTCTCGGCCATCCCTATAATCCTATGCCAACACCAAACACACATCTGCACCAAGAACATATATATTTAAAGTTAATTAATCAAAACATAAATAAACGTATAACAAGATAAAGACTGGTTCATGTAAGTCTTCAAGCATAAAACTTCAGAAAGGTGTGCATTTTTCAACACTACAGATCATGTTCCTTATGCAGCAGAACATTGTTCCACATAGGCTTGAATGCATATATGATATACACATACAAAACTAACAGAAAGTCAGATTCTTTAAACTGACCCAAATTCATAGAATCTTTGGTGCTATTTTTTCAAACTAGTAACAAGAACCCAAAACATCCTGCTCGGAGAGGAACAAAAAAAAACAAGAGGAAGCGGTAGTAATGTATCGAACCTGATAGCCACATTTGCAAGGTTTGAGATGCTGATCAGTCAAGTCCATCTCCTCAGCACATAGAGGACAAGTCTTATCTCCTTTGTCATTCATCGTTACCTAACCATATAATATTATAAAAAAAAAAATCAGAAAACATGCAATTTTAGATAAGAGACATATTCCATAATCTTTCAATAAGAAGTGTATATAAACTACTGCAACTCCTAGTACTATATAAAGGAGAATCAATGAAAAGTCTCAAAACGTAAGCTAGGGTCAAAATAAAGTATTTTTAAAAGAAATATTAAAAAAGGGAGAAACCTTTTCAACTCCCTAACCCTACTTTCAACGAATCTATGAAATGCAAAACCTTCACCACTCCAATTCTGTAATTTTGAAGGACAATAATCTCTAGATTCTATGGCCAAACTCGTAAAAGGAGTAGAAAAATCTAGATTCTATGGCGGAAACCGTGACTAGTTGAGAAATTGTAGCCGCAGCTTCCAAATCAACGAACATAAACCCTAATTTAGGTGGCTTTTGAGACGAAATCGATGGATAGAAACGATAGAGAGAGGATACTAACGGTTTTGGAAGGAAGGAAGGAGATTTGCAGAGAAACGAAGAGGACGAAGATATCGCGAAGAGGATGATAGTGGCTAAACCTTCTCCAATGGCTCTGGTTTGTTTTTATTTTCGAAAGGTAGAAATTGAATTGCGAATTAAATACCTAATTTATTTCTCAAGTTTTGATTTTTTTGACGGCTATTTATTTTTCTTGTTAAAATGGGTGAGTGGTTTTCTAGGTTTTTCCAATCCGGTTTAGTTTGCTATCGGTGAACTTTATATTGAATAATAAAATACATTCAGTTCGGTTCAGTGTGATTTTTTTGGTTTAGTGTGATTTTTTTGGTTATATGTTCTCTTTTTCCACTACACCTTGAACTTCTGGTTTTTCTTGGTTTCCTTTTCTGAGTTTTCTTTTGTGCTATTACAAATTATAATAAATATTACAAAATGATAATACAGCCGTCAATTCTATATGCCTTATGAGGATTCACGTCCGACTTCATTATCCTAAGTCGTTCCTATGAAATCCAAGTCTGATGGTACTCTTTGCACTATACCGAAGATTTTCTATATGTTTTTTCTCCATAAATCTGACATAATTCGTCTTAGCTGAGATTCGAAACTCATACCTTCTTATGTAGAATCATTAATGAATCCTTATTCAAACCACTGAATTAAGGGTGATGGTTTGACTAAAGATGTTTCCACTCATTTTCTAAGTTTACTTAAATTCTTTTTTTGAATTTGTCATTGTCTCTATTATTTACGAATTATTAAAGTTTTTTTTTATCAATATCTCTTAAAAAAACTTTAATAAATAGTTAGATTTATTTATTAGAATAGATAATTTATGATCAATTACTATAATATTAATGGACTAAAATAAAATAGTATTTTATTATAAAAAGGATAATTTCTATATATATTTAAAAAATATTTTTGAATTGAAAAAAATATTTTAAAAATAGAAAGATGATAATTAAATGAATTGGCCAAAAAATTGAAAGTATTTTTAAAATAAAAAAAAATGTTTTTCTATATATTTGTGTTATTATGCTAAACGTATATTTCAATCAGAAATTTTTTAAAATTAAGAAACAGAAAATACTTAATTAATATCAACCAAATAAAAATGAATTATATAACTAAAATATATGATGTTAAATAATAAGATATATATAGCGTATGTTTTTTTATGTTTTTTGATGTAAAAGGGCAAGAGCATCATTATTGGGGTTTTCCCAATGGGTTTTTTTTCCAAAAAGGTATGAGGACCCCATCAATTTGGAGAAACCCAGGTTATAAGTAGAATATCTTTTTTGGTGGGTTTTTTGTACTGTTTGCGGATCCCACCAACACGTGTCGACCTGCGATTGATGTAATTTTAATTTTTTTTTTTTTAACAGAAAAAAAAAATTATGGATAATGATGCTCTAAATGATTTCCCAACATAAAGAGTTCTCATCTATCTCTCGCCTCCAAAAAATCCATGACATTGATATGTATATAAAAATTTCAAAAAAAAAAAAACTCAAAAGGTGATCTAACATGTTCTGCTTTTAGAGGCGGTAAACAAAGACATTCTTCACTTTTGACATTAACTACAATACTAAATTCAAAACCTTCGGTTAAAAAGATTAAAAAGTAAAAGACGAAGCAAATGGATGTTACCGTATAATCTGTTCCGAGCAAATTTTCTTCTATATATTCTTTTTGGGGTGGATAATGGAGAGGAAAATGGGATGTGCAAATGGCTTAGGAGGATTCTAGGGTATACTTTTATGCATCGTCATCTGAGATTAAAGCAAATGAGAAAGGCTTGAACTTGTAACCATCTCCATGGAAGAACTTCCCCATGAACTCAACCCAGTGAAGACGCAGAGCATGAAGAAACGCACTCAGTGTTTCCATCATCAGAAGTATAAACGCTGTTGCAAACGCAAACACCACTAACCCGATTAACCGGATCAAAATGTTATCATACCTGTTTTGCAAAATTTAACGACAAAATGTAAAATAAAAAGTGAGAAACTAAATTTAAGAAAACAAAGAAACTAAAACTACTACTCACCCCCAAGCAAGAAGAAGAACTTTCTCATAGAAGACCGTCGACAATTCCGAATGAGCCAAACTGTAAAATGTCGAATAAGACTATTAGAAACAAATATGAATATGATTACATGGTCATATGTTAGAAAAGTATAATAGTTTACCTAAGAGCCCAGAGACGAAGGTAAGATGCTGTGTTAGAAACTGAACCTAGAACAAACTCTATGGAGTGAATCAATTGATGTACAAAAATCTCGCTGAAGTTGAACTCCTCTTCCTGATGGCCTCTAGCTGAGCCGGGTTCTACATCCAGATCCACCTCAGAAGTACCAAGAACTCCGTACGTGCGACCTTGAAACCTCTATAGAAACAAAAATTCCATCCACTGATACACCCAAAGAAAAAAAGAAAACAGATGCAGTGATAAGTCTATAACGGGAGATACCTCCATGTGAATTTTCCTGAGAGCAAAGGGTTTAGGAAAAAGCATCCATGGGACAGCGATGAATGCCATAAGCAGTAACAAAATCTGCAGAATAGTGTTTAAGATGAGTTAGGATGGAGCAAAAACTTATGCAGCTTCGGAATTAACATAAATAAAATAAGAGGAAACAGTGCCTGAAGTGGGCGTTGGCCCCAGAATAACTCATTTTCACCAAGTTCTTCGGTTGGACTTAGAAACATGTAGATCATGACATGATACAAGTCTGCTTGAGATCCAGTGCACCACTTGATGATGATGAGTAATGATAGGTAACCGAATAAGCTGTTCAGAAATATCATCTGAGGTATAAACTGATACCTGATGACACATGGAAAAGTAAGTTACCCATGTGGTCTTCAGAAGCTTGGGAAGACGATAATAAAAGAAGAAAAAACCTTATGTCCAGCGAAGAGCCGAAAAATCGAGCATTGAAGAAACTTAATATTAAACCCAGATTCATCTGAGCAATTCCCAGCAGAATAGACATCTTCATCTTAAGCGAGTTTAGGTAAGGCAATTCTGAACGACTTCCACGCCAACTAGGATCTACGCCAAACGGGTACGGATCACGGTACTTGACTAAACCAACCGTGTAAGCATCACTAAATAAAAAGTAAAATGCATATCAGCAACAGGTAGACTAATAATAAAAATACATGACTCCTCACTTGATCAAAATTCAAATATAATACATACCTACAAGTAGTATCTCTGCATTTGTAAGCTGAACCACCAAAGATGTGGAAAGGAACGGAAAAGAACTCATTGTAGATAAGCCCACAATATATTGAAAAAAGTGCCATTAGTAAGATTACATAGCGGCCTCCAAATAGCATCTCCATAAAGCTTCCGAGTTTCTAATAACGGTAAGACACGGAAAAATCATACCAGATAAGTAAAAATTTCACACAGGCAACGGTATTCGTATCATAAAACATCTTTTTTCTCAAGTTAACCATTATACTAGAGTGAGAAGGTAAGCTAAGTGTAGTTGCTAATTATCCGTATATTCTACAGAAATTCTGAATAACTGAAAATCACCGGAAATTGCATCAGTATCTGACAGAGAAAAGTGCAACATAACTATTGTACAGCTCACTTCAGAACCAAACGTACACAATCTCAATCAGCCACTAACCAAAGCAAAACAAAACTCTATGTTATGAATGTTTTATTCAACTTGAAAAGTATTCACCTTATGCTCGAAGCCAGTACGATCACTAGTTTGTTATTCAATTAATACAGCAAAAGTTGGGCGCCAACCATACCTGCGAACTCAACTTCCTTTCACGGGCAAGAAGATACAACGCTCCTAGCAGCAAGCATAGACCATGACCCCAATCCCCAAACATAACAGCAAACAAAAACGGATATGTGACAACTGAATAAACCGCCGGATTTGCCTCTTGATATCTTGCAACACTGCCAATCAAGCATAAAGTCGAGAATATGAGATGGTGAGTAGCGGAAAGAAACTGGCACAAGCTACAACAATAACTTGATTAGGAAGAACGGTATGAGGAAACTTCAGCTTTGTTAGAAAACAGCCAGTTACTCTTCTAAAATCATTCATGCATGCTGAGGGAAGCACGGGTCCATACACTTGCATCTAAATGATGAGAGGGTTTCATGCTATTATGATAGTGCCAGGTTATGCTAAATAATGGAACTAACCCGTAAGCATCGATAATCTCTTGGAACGCATTTGTAAGTTTGTTCGTTCTGAAATAGGTGGGAGGTGATTCTACCGCTTGCATTACATGAAATATAACGCCCACTTGTGAATTGCTGTCGAAAGTGGCTCGCTGAAGGACCTCATGAATCTGCGCAAGTTTTGTTGATGTATGAATTGCACTTGCAAGGAAATAACACTAGTTTATGAAAAAGGAAAAAGAAACATTGTATTATACCTGGGTCTTAGCAAATGTGGGGCACCAACCTTCGCCAACAAGGCATTTCTTAGTTACATCAAAATTTAGCATGTTCAGAGTGTCATAAACAGCTTTTTCTCTCCGAACCTAGCAGCAAAAGGCCAGCTAAAATCATGGCTATTCCATACTCTATGGACCATACAAATCTCCCATATACTTAACGAGAAAAATAATTATAAAAAAACTAACTGCAGATGCTATTTTTTTACCGTGGTCATCCATTTAGTCAACCTGTAACCAACAGCATTAAGAGCATCATTCCGATGGCGAGTTCCAGCATCTAGAGTGGCTTCCAGATCAGAGAGTCGGGATAAAACCTAACACCAGATACGTTGATGTTTTAGGAGCAACATGGTGTGATGCAGTAACTAACAGTCACTAGCACTACTGTTCAGGATAGGAAATATTGTATTCTCCAACTAATATAGCGTGACACAGCAGCTAACAGTCGCATATAACTTGGACACAAGCCAACAACAAAATCATATGAACAAGAAGAAAGCAACTTGCACGAATTGTTAAGAACAAAAATCGCACACGAGACAGCTCCCTGCGAAACATAAAAAGAACAAGTGTTGGAATATCCAACTTACTTCTCTCGTAAGCTGCCTCTGCTTTGTTGTGTCCTCCGGGACAGGATAACAATTAGCACCAAACGCTTCACATATTTTCAATATTTTTGTCCTTGCTTGCTCCCCAGAAAAGAAAACCACAAATACAATTTTCTCCACCTATAAGCACAAAACCAGTTAGCAATAAGCATCTCGCTGAAATAGGAAATGATTATTATCGAGATAAAGAGAATATGATGTCTGAGAAAATAAGAGATCATTATCACCATTTCTGATGTTGACGGATCCATGATCTCCTCATCAGAGGGTGTTTGGTTGAAAAGCATATTGCCTCTTGTTGCACGAAACAACATTCTTTCAAACCTAAGAAGTTTGTCTTTGTTAATGATTCCACTAATAAATCTCAGTCCTGATTGATTCAAGGGTTCGGGCCTCATTTCCTGAGAAGAAAATAACTGAACTTTTAATAAAGATAATTTGAGATTCCGGATAACAGCCGCAAATGGAATCTTTGACATGCAATCACCTGCTCTAGTAAAGAGGAGGTCTCAATAAAACCGTTATTTGAGTAGGTGCCTTCATGTAGTTCTGTTTCATCTCCAGTTGCATGAGCACTACTTGAGACGAGGAAACCATTGGCCTAAAAAGAAGTAAAGCATAAACAGAGAAGATGAGCGACTATCTTAACAGATAAAAATTGAACGAGAACTGAACAACAGCTACTGTACTACACAACATTGTCAATTGGTCAACAAATTTTCTAATTAATATAAACTTGAGTAAGAAGAGCGAATACACCTACCTTTTGAAGAACTATCTTGAATTCAAGAAGTTCGTTATATGTCTGCCGAAGCTTTTCACTGTTTGAATTCATTTCCAATACTTCATGCTCGTGATCAGCAAGTTGTCTCTGCCGAAGAAAGCAATTGAAGATACAAAGAAAATTACAAAGTGTTACAAGAAAATATCATGCCTCTCCCCCAAGAGAAGAGGCATTACAATAGATTACACCAACGACTTGTCAGCAGAAAGAGAACTAGAAAATTCATTTCTTACCTCTAAATCTCCAAGCTCAATGTCCGGTTCTAGTTCATGGCGTGGTGAACATCTTAGACCAGCTTTATCAATTTGATCTTTGAAAAAACGAAGTTTCCTTGACATCTCACCACATCGTTTGACCTGTTAAAAGCCACGAAGAATTTGCATAAGCAAAGAAGCTCATATACACTCACAACTTCTATTCTATCAGCTACACCCAACTCCTAAAACTGTGGGGGGTAGTTCAGCTTGAGAACAAAAAGAAAATTAGAAACTAAACTGTTCAAGAAACACTAGCACTATATGGAAGAGAGAACATATAACTAAAGAACCAATATATTCAAGGCTGAGAAACATGTCCAGTTACTCACTGTGGATAATTAAGGCTTGATAAACAATATCAACCTGAGTTAATATAATACATAAGACTAAAGGAATATACGGTTATACTTCAAAATAAATGAAATCTGTTACAGATTTTTTTTAAACAAGGTTAAATAACCACGACCATTAATTATGTCGGTGACACTTGAATGGATATACATTCTTCACTAAAAGTTCCTCTAACAAGAACCATCATATTTTGACAGAGTTTCTACTGAGCCTAATACATATACTGACATCTATATCAAGCAAATTTGCACACAACATCAATATAGTAGAAACCTATCTGCATTGAATCACATACAACAGAGCTCGAACCGAATGCTGTAAAAAAATTACAGAGAACGTTGAGTCAATACCTGATTAGCAAATGTCCGCTGAAAGGGACTTTTATCTGCATTTAGCTGTTAAGGAAACGAAGATAACAGTGTATCAGATTCTTCAAATTCAATTATTCAACACATAATCAATCCAGCAATCTCAATCTAGTTCCAATTTTTCAAAGATCATCAATCGCAGTGGAAGTAACGCATCACTCAAGAGCGGATCAAAGATAAATAATAACTCTCGCTACATTGTGGGATCAAACATCTCAATCTTCCACTGATACCTAATCATCTAAACGGAGATATATATATATATATACACGACGGAAAACAGTAACAGATTCGATCGATATGTAACAGAGAAGAAGGCGGATCTGAGGTTTCACAACAAACACTCACGTCGCGGAACTGCAAGAGGCCGAGTTCGCCGAGATAAGTGACGCAACGGTGAGCGGACTCGACGGGGATGATAAGCTGGACGAGCGTCATCTTCTCCGAGCGCATCAGATCCATCTGCGGCAACTTGTCTAAGAAATCGTCCATCTCTTCCTTGTGCTATCGTCACTCTTCTCCGATCAGATCTGAAATTTGTTTCCGTCGAAGATCTGTGAAGCGGAGTTCAGTTTTGGTTCCCGTCGACAACTGCCATGACAAAACGAGGATTTGGCATCTCCAATTAGAAGAAAAAAAAATTGTTATTTCGTTCACTTTCCTTCGGTTAAAAGTTTGGCGGATATTAAATTTTGGCAAATTTAGCTCAATATCCAGAAAGTGAATGGTAATTAGGTATTCATTCAGAACTTTTTCATATTTGCGGAATCGGAAAGTTGAGTGGAGTGAAGTTACCTTTATGTCCATTGTAAGTCACTGTTGAACCCTACATGCTTTTCTTTTTTTTAAAAAAAGTTGAACCTACATGCTATAATAGGAAAAATGGACAATTCATTCATAAACTTATCTCTCTGTTTATTTATATACGAACATTTTCGTCATACTTAAAACATCATGAACTAATGAACTTTTAAAATTTACACACAAAGTATTCGACGATCATTAAGGTCGAGACCAGGGTTCGAATCGTCTTACACTTTTAATAAATTACCAAAACCACATCGTTTTGGTCAGTTGTTTTTTTTAAAAAAAATAAATTAGTTAACTTTTAATACCAAACCAACCTAATTTGAAACATGTCTGCCACGTCAGTATCCAAAGCTGAATAAACCAAAATCGATTTCGGTTTTGGGGGAATTAGCAACATTTGAATACTTTGTGTGTAAAATTTTTAAAATTCATTAGTTCATGATGTTTTAAGCATGATGAAAATGTTCGTGTATGAATAAACAAAGAGAGAGAAATTTATGGAGGAATTGACCATTTTCCCTGCTATAATATTGCATCAGTTCTAGAGATTGTCAGAAGAAAATCGAGTGATACTTTGGAAAAGTAAACCTAATAGCTATTTTTAGTGTTCAATGTAACCGATGAAGATAATTTACGCTTAATTATGGTGGTTAAAGAATTGATTCGATGTTCATGTTGCGTATATAGATTTGAGGGCATAAGTAGTAGATAAGTTGACTTGGTAATAATTACAATAAGTTGAAACTATCCGGAGTATATTTTTGTGACCAATGTCGAGGTCATTATAAACAGATATTACACAGATATCCAAATTAAACTTGTAACTTTTAGAAATATCATTTTCTTAACAAATATTTTAGATGGGGTTAGCTCCGAATAAAACCAAACAAAGATTTTAAAATGCGGTTAGCTCCGAATAAAACCAACATCAGTTGTGTTACTCTTGATAAAGAATACATTAAATGGGATATAAAGTTTGATTATCAAATATTACATAGTTAAACCGATTTATGACATGGGTCAATAAGCCTATTTTACTATATGGTATAACATATATTACATGGGTCAATAAACCTAATTTACTGCATGGTATAAAATTTTGTTTGTCACATAGATGATTTGCAAGTTATATAAGAGATAAAGAAACCGTTGGAAGATTTGAGTTAACGTTGGTTAAAAAATTTGAGAAAAAATTAGGAATATAGGTAGTTGTTGATTTAGATTGCATAAAAATAAGAGATGTAAAGAAAAATCCAATCGTTTTTCTATTGTTTGTAAACTTCTGTCACGTGTCAATATATGATTTTTCAGGTTATTTGCGTTTTAGTTTATAAAGGATGCTTGGAGATGATTGGTTTAAATACTTTTTTGCTTATGTGTCATGTTCTAAAGATTTTTTTACTCTTTAAGACACTTTTTCACTTATGAATTACACATAAAGACACATATGACTGGAGACACACTTTTTTGATGTGCAATGTCTGTAGTGCCCTTCAATAAGACTCAACTCCACTTTCTTGTAACTCTAACCAATCGATCACTTTCCAAATTCTAACTAAGCAATAAAATTCCTTTGTAAAAGAAATTCAAAAATCAATTCTTTCTCCAGTTCCGTTTTCATATCTCAGATTTATTTTTACTTTTCCAAATCCCCTAAACCTAATTTCAAACCTCTCTCCGTGTTCCTTCATCTCAACCTTTCTCTGCGCAGTTTTGTTTTCTCTGTATTTTTTTTTGCTCCCTCAATAATAATATCACAAACACAAAAATTCATAGCTCTTTCTCTGATAATCTTTAAAACCATGTTTCTTTGACCAAACCAACTCCACCTCCCAATCTATCTCTGAGCTCGATTCCTTGCGCTCACTACGTCATAGAAACGTTAATGCCTCAACAATTATGTGCGACCACCTCTGAGATGTTCTCATCGGCCGCACTTTCGAGTTAGGACCAGGTTTGCGTTTGCGAATCCTTAATGTTTTCATTGATCTTGAATTGTAGAAGATGAGTTGAGGACGAGATCTGTTTGGAACCATAAGACACAAAGTTTGGTTTGAAGAGTATTTCATAATTGCTTGTTCTGTGACAGTGAAAAGGAGATGTGGAAAAGCAATAGGAAGAAGATGATGAGATGGGTCATGCTCGAGAGCAAGAGCAACAATGGCGAATTTTCAGTTTTTTTGCAATTGTGGTCCCTCACGTTTTGGTTATTCACACTTTCACCCAAGATTCTTAAAATGTGCAAAACTTCTTCTTGATTTAGATGATAACCACATCCACACATAGTAGCCACATCTACACCTAGTAGCCACATCCACACTTCACAACACCTCACATTTTTGCTGATTACTGACGAATCCTTTTTCCCATATCCACAAGATGCGTCCACAATTTATTTTGTTCATAACATTTCATCTACAAATGTGTTCACACAAATATGTAATGCACTCAAGTTTTGTATGTGGCTATTATTATTTTTGTTCTTTGATATACATCATCCATAACTCAATTTTTGTAATTACGACGTCAACAACTCTCTTTTTTTAAAAAAAAATTATACCATCCACATCCACAACTCATTCTTTCAAATTAAACCGTCCACAATATATATGTCTATGGAAGTTTGTCCACTTAATTAAATTTAAAATATTAAAATAAATACATCTTTATATAGATCTCAAAATATAGATTTTATATATTATAACATGAGATAATAACAAAATAAATATGTTGAAAAAAATCATAACCTTTAGATCTTGTTTTCCTTCTCAATCAATTGGCCAGAAACAAAGGCCCATAAATCCATAAACTCATACCTGTTCTATATCATTCAGCCGTTAGATTTTCATTTTAAATTTCAATCATGTGGTCACAATTAGTTCCATCTTTTCAGAAACCAACTTTCAACTGTCGTTAGCTGTCTAGAAAGTCCAACACGTGATTCGCTCTCTGAAGGGCAAAAATGTCCACAAAAACTCTCTTCTTCAAAGGAAAGTGTCTCTCCAGCAGGATGTGTAAGACCCGATCCCGGCCAACTAGGCCGCGGTCGACGCCTTACGTCGCTCGGTCCATACACTGACCGAACCTCTAAATTTTTTTCGCCCTTTATTCCAAACATCGCCCATAGGCGAGGGCTAACTCAGATCTAAGCTCAAGACTACCGTAGTCAATTCCTAGCTTAGGTCAATTCAACACATACGCAGCGGAATAACAACTATATCCATTGGTCTACAACCAATCTAGCACTGGTCCGGTCGAATCACCCTAGCCTTGGTTAGTATACACAGCTACCACTAGCTCCAAAGGGTCGATCCTGAACCAGACCAAGTCATACAAATCCGAGGTTCCATTCCCCTAATCCATTCTATCTAGATCTAAGCAACATTGCTAGATCATACCTTTGCCACATCCACGGAGCTTGTTAGCTCTTTGTCTCAGCTGACTTATCTTGCTTATACCTGCATAAACTCTTCCCTTCGGTACTTAGTCATTCAGCCAACCATCCCCACAGACTAAGTACCTTCGGGAAGTCTTCAGCTGCAAAAACGACCTCAAGCAAACATGCTCCAAAAATTAATTAAAATTCATGACAATTCATGATAAATCCCAACTAAGAAGAATCCATAATCAGAATCTACAAAACCGGCCTTGATCCTATAGATCTCGGCCAAATTCAGTCAAACCGGCCATAACTGACCACCTTCAAATCAATTAGGTAAAACCCAATAAAATTCATGATAAATCATGATAAATAACCACTAAGAATAATCCATGGTCAGATCTCAATGAATCCCTCGGATCATATAGATCTCGACCATGACTACCGCCGATGGCCAAGGACTTCATACTGAACCGCCAAGGCCTGGTTTAGTACCACCATGTCTCAGGTGTGTGCTCCCCTGGAACCAAGTCCTTTCATGGACTAACAAGGCCCATCAGATCCTAAGTCAATCAACCAACCACCCCACATGACTCGGAACCGATGAGTCTTCACACTTCCTAACCGCCATGGAACCATGTCCCCTTGAACCTGATTAGTGTTTCTCTTACCACCGGTGCATCCTTTGATCAATCAGATCAGACACCTTGATCCACCATCCATGGATCAGGTCGTCCATCCTTTCCCATGATCAGATCACACACGGCCTTCCTTGTATAAACACACCAGCACAATACTTGTGGTTCATACCAACAAGTACTAGCCTTACTCCTCTCCTTTGCTTGCTGTTGGATCCAAACGAATTGAACCTTGCACTCCACATGGTTCCTCTGATACTAGGACCCCCATGTGTCTCATCAATGGGTCGGATCCATGGTTCACACCATGATCAAACCCAACATCAAACCATGAACCATCATGGATCACTCATCAATGATGATTGTAGATCTTGTGTCATCCCTTGTCATGGACGACCATGCTTCTACAAAGCATGCCTCCATCAAGTCTTATCACATATCTCCAGTATTAGTAAGATCCAACCAAGGGTCGTACCAAACTGCCCATCCATGGAACTCCCATGAAACCGCCAGATCGCATCCACCTTCAAGGCTGTTCATGCCTTTCAGAGTGGAGTCTGGCCTTCTACCTTTCTCTTAACCATCTGAGTGTGTTCCCAGACTATAGAGGAAGTCCAGGAATGATCATCCATGATCAAAACCCATCCAAAAGTCGTTCATCACTTCCCCTTTGTTTCCCATGAAGCGCCTTTCCACACACATCGCCTTCAAGGCTGTCTCGCCCTTGGAAGTGGAATCCGGCCATCCCTCTTCTTTCCAGGCTATTTGCGTGTCTTCTATGGATGTATAGGAATCCCAGGGCATGGCAAACAATAATCAAAACTCACTAGAGGGTCGTTCTCAACTCCCCTATTGATTGCCTTCAAACCTGCCCCTTTGCTGCCTTCACATCTCTCTCTCTTTTTCTCTGGAAGTTTTCTGAGTTTTCTGTCTTATCAGCCTGAATATTTTCGACAGAGTCAAAGAAAATAGGAGGGAAATTGGTCCCCAACCGTCCATAACCGCCTTGGAGGCAGTTACCAATTCCTTAGATCCAATAGGGCGCTCCCCTTTCAACCGCCCGTAACGCCCTTTGGCGGTTTCTTTATTTTCTTCCTTTCCACAAAATCGTCCACTGACCCTTAGCTCACACTCCTGGAAGCTTGCCAACTCCCTGGTCCGTGCCTAAGATAAACCACCTTGCACCCGTACCATCGGCTCACCTCAGAACCGCCTGACTCACCACACCGTCCGACCGAACACTTCCTCCAACTGAGTTGAGCTGAATACCAACTGTTCCCAGCTGAGTGAGCTAGTCCTCCAGCTCCTGTGAGCTGATCACACTTAGGTGAGCTAACTTCCAGCTGGACCTAGCTGATCGAGTTTGATCCAGACCTCGTCCAGCTCCCGGATCACTCGTCCAGCTCCTTTACACTTGTTTCTTTCACATCCCGGTTAAGTCTCAGCTTCCTGATGCCCTTAACCTTCCTTATTGGACCATGATACACTTGTCTCAAGGTATTACGATCTGACTGGTGCGTCTCCTCGCACCATGGTCCGTCCGGACGATCCTATCTAGGATCGGGGACATGACAAGTCTCCCCCACTTAGGATGGATTCGTCCTCGAATCCAGTGGTGCTGACGTCTTGTCTCATGACAAAGGTTCCAACCGAACTCTTTGCATTCAGAACATGGAGCATGCTCGATTGGTTCTCCCTAACCAATTTGTTGCATCTCCCTCCTTGTTCCTTCTCACTGACCACATATTGATCATCATAAATACAAGTCTCCCCCAATTGATAGAGATTTAACCCAAAATCTTATCAAGTGGTCCATCCTTTGGTCCATCAAGCACCCATACAAGGACATGACTTGTGTCACTGGCCCAACTCTCCAGGTTGCGGTTCTAGTAAACACCAAGTCTATTACTCTCTGACCCTAGTCCACGACTAGATCATATTCAGTTCTTAAGAACATACTGCGTAACCGGGCCTTAGTAGATCTACCCAATCTCCAAGCCACTCGATGTACCAGTCAAGTCTTAAAGAACTTGTTCCAATCTTTAGGCTTCTCGTTCTACCACGAGTCCTAACAGATTGTTCAGTTTACTTAAGTCCTTCCCGGACACCAAGGTTTATGATTCCAGCCACAAAATACTGGATCATTCCTTAACCAGCCACAGCCTTTCCCAGCTTGGCCATATTGCGATCTTAGTCTCTACAAGACTAAACCGCCTCAACTTAACTTCTGTCCATCACTGAACTTTGTTATATTTTGATCCTGATCCATTTAGGATGTGATCATATTCTGGTCCTGGTCCACTTAGGGACTCGACCGTGCATTCCGACCATAGGTCCATCTCCGAGTAGGTCGTGTCCTGATCCTCGTCCCTTACCGGACTTGATCATATTACGGTTCTGGTCCACTCCAGGACTCAACCATATCAATCAATACACATCCTGAAGCTACCATCTTTCTGTTTCACAAAAAGAACTGGTGCTTCCCAAGGAAATACACTATGGCGTATGAAACCCTTATCAAGAAACTCCTCAAGTTGCTACTTTACTCAGCCATTTCGGCTGGTGCCATACGATACGGACTTTTGGACATTGGGGCCGTTCCAGGTTTTTGTTCGATCATGAACGGGAATACCGGGGCAAACCCTGCAGCCGAAACACATCCTTGAACTCATGAACCAACAAGATCCCATCCGGCCACCACCCCTACGACCTCATTAGTATAAATGGTAGCCAATAAGGCCTCACAACCATTTCCAAGCATCCTTTCCACCGGAATTGCTGAAACCACTAAACAACAAGAGGTCGGCTCAATACCTTGGAACCTGATCGGGGGTCCAAACTCATTCTCAAGCTGCACCATTCCAAGGTGACAATCAAGAGTTGCCCGATTCTTTCCAAATCAGTCCACGCCTAAGATCATCTCATGATTTTTTGGGGACAATAATCAGATCTACAGCATCGCCTGTCCAAGATCACATCAGATCTACAGCATCGCCTGTCCAAGATCACAATCAGATCTACAGCATCGGCCTGTCCAAGATCACAATCAGATCTATAGGCATCGCCTGTCCAAGATCACATCAGATCTACAGGCATCGCCTGTCCAAGATCACAATCAGATCTACAAGCATCGCCTGTCCAAGATCACAATCAGATCTACGGCATCGGCCTGTCCAAGATCACTATCGATCTACAGCATCGCCTGTCCAAGATCACATCAGATCTACGTGCATCGCCTGTCCAAGATCACAATCAGATCTATAAGCATCGGTCTGTCCAAGATCACAATCAGATCTACAGGCATCGGCCGTCCAAGATCACTATCAGATCTACAGCATCGCCTGTCCAAGATCACAATCAGATCTACGGGCATCGGCCGGTCCTAGATCACTATCGATCTACGGGCATCGGCCGTCCAAGATCACAATCAGATCTACAGGCATCGGCCTGTCAATATCATCACCGGAATGTCCTTAACCAGACCTAGTGAGTTCATAATCTGCCCTCCGCCACACTCACTTTGTCGGACCATTCCAGGTTCCAACACCCTGAACATACCCTTTTCGATCAGATCCGGACTCACAAAACCATGTGTAGCTCCAAGATCGAACGCATGGTGCTTCCACACCACCGATCATTAAGTACCTAGATGAGTAGGATCTTAGTTTGATTACACATTTGGAAAATGTCCCATACCATTCTCCAGTGTCACACTTCGTGAACGCCCCATACCATTCACAAGAGTGTTTATAATATACTTCAATCCCCATCGGACTAAGCAACTTAACATCGTGTTCTCCCATTCAACTCGATCTAAGGAATCCTACCTTGACTTATACTGAGTCCAAGCTGATCCATCTGATCACAAGCTACTGCATACACCAGCCCCGTAGTGTCTCCTTATTCAACATGAACACCGCGATATGCTCATTTGTTTTGAACGCCACCAAGGAAAAACACTAACCCTCAAGAGAGTGCTGCACGTTTCTTTCAACCTAAGCCACTCTCTGGTCAATGTTACTTCCCTGGTCCAGGTCGTCCATACAAAGATCTTGCATTGCGTCCATCATCCAATCCGTCTATTACTTCCAAATAACTAGATAACTAACCTTCCTGTTTCCAGGGTCTTGCCCTTGGAGAGTGCATCTTAGCTAAGCCAGCTCATCTTGGAACTTCCCCGTTCACAAGCATGAAACCACAACCTAACATCAACTCTCACTTTGCTCACCACAGCTAAGGTTCCAAGTCATCTCAGTTTTCAGAAATAATTTCGTTTGGAACTCAACATCTTTGAGCACTGTCCTTAACAGGATCAAGCATGCTCGATACTAACTTGTAAGACCGATCCCGGCCAACTAGGCCGCGGTCGACGCCTTACGTCGCTCGGTCCATACACTGACCGAACCTCTAAATTTTTTTCGCCCTTTATTCCAAACATCGCCCATAGGCGAGGGCTAACTCAGATCTAAGCTCAAGACTACCGTAGTCAATTCCTAGCTTAGGTCAATTCAACACATACGCAGCGGAATAACAACTATATCCATTGGTCTACAACCATCTAGCACTGGTCCGTCGAATCACCCTAGCCTTGGTTAGTATACACAGCTACCACTAGCTCCAAAGGGTCGATCCCGAACTGACCAAGTCATACAAACCGAGGTTCCATTCCCCTAATCCATTCTATCTAGATCTAAGCAACATTGCTAGATCATACCTTTGCCACATCCACGAGCTTGTTAGCTCTTTGTCTCAGCTGACTTATCTTGCTTATACCTGCATAAACTCTTCCCTTCGGTACTTAGTCATTCAGCCAACCATCCCCACGCACTAAGTACCTTCGGAAGTCTTCAGCTGCAAAAACGACCTCAAGCAAACATGCTCCAAAAATTAATTAAAATTCATGACAATTCATGATAAATCCCAACTAAGAAGAATCCATAATCAGAATCTACAAAACCGGCCTTGATCCTATAGATCTCGGCCAAATTGATCAAGCCAGGCCATAGCCGACCACCTTCAAATCAATTAGGTAAAACCTAATAAAATTCATGATAAATCATGATAAATAACCACTAAGAATAATCCATGGTCAGATCTCAATGAATCCCTCTGGATCATATAGATCTCGACCATGACCACCGATGGCCAAGGACTTCATACTGAACCGCCAAGGCCTGGTTTAGTACCACCATGTCTCAGGTGTGTGCTCCCCTGGAACCAAGTCCTTTCATGGACTAACAAGGCCCATCAGATCCTAAGTCAATCAACCAACCACCCCACATGACTCAACCGATGAGTCTTCACACTTCCTAACCGCCATGGAACCATGTCCCATGAACCTGATTAGTGTTTTCTTACCACCGTGCATCCTTTGATCAATCAGATCAGACACCTTGATCCACCATCCATGGATCAGGTCGTCCATCCTTTCCCATGATCAGATCACACACGGCCTTCCTTGTATAAACACACAAAGACAATACTTGTGGTTCATACCAACAAGTACTAGCCTTACTCCTCTCCTTTGCTTGCTGTTGGATCCAAACGAATTGAACCTTGCACTCCACATGGTTCCTCTGATACTAGGACCCCATGTGTCTCATCAATGGGTCGGATCCATGGTTCACACCATGATCAAACCCAACATCAAACCATGAACCATCATGGATCACTCATCAATGATGATTGTAGATCTTGTGTCATCCCTTGTCATGGACGACCATGCTTCTAAAAGCATGCCTCCATCAAGTCTTATCACATATCTCCAGTATTAGTAAGATCCAACCAAGGGTCGTACCAAACTGCCCATCCATGGAACTCCCATGAAACCGCCAGACTGCATCCACCTTCAAGGCTGTTCATGCCTTTCAGAGTGGAGTCTGGCCTTCTACCTTTTCTCTTAACCATCTGAGTGTGTTCCCAGACTATAGAGGAAGTCCAGGGAATGATCATCCATGATCAAAACCCATCCAAAAGTCGTTCATCACTTCCCCCTTTGTTTCCCATGAAACTGCCTTTCCACACACATCTGCCTTCAAGGCTGTCTCTGCCCTTGGAAGTGGAATCCGGCCATCCCTCTTCTTTCCAGGCTATTTGCGTGTCTTCTATGGATGTATAGGAATCCCAGGGCATGGCAAACAATAATCAAAACTCACTAGAGGGTCGTTCTCAACTCCCTATTGATTGCCTTCAAACCTGCCCTTTGCTGCCTTCACATCTCTCTCTTTTCTCTGGAAGTTTTCTGAGTTTTCTGTCTTATCAGCCTGAATATTTTCGACAGAGTCAAAGAAAATAGGAGGGAAATTGGTCCCCAACCGTCCATAACCGCCTTGGAGGCAGTTACCAATTCCTTAGATCCAATAGGGCAGTTTCTCCCTTTCTCAACCGCCCGTAACCGCCCTTTGGCAGTTTCTTTCTTTTCTTCCTTTCCACAAAATCGACCACTGACCCTTAGCTCACACTCCTGGAAGCTTGCCAACTCCTGGTCCGTGCCTAAGATAAACCACCTTGCACCCGTACCATCGCTCACCTCAGAACCGCCTGACCGACCACACCGTCCGACCGAACACTTCCTCCAACTGAGTTGAGCTGAATACCAACTGTTCCCAGCTGAGTGAGCTAGTCCTCCAGCTCCTGTGAGCTGATCACACTTAGGTGAGCTAACTTCCAGCTGGACCTAGCTGATCGAGTTTGATCCAGACCTCGTCCAGCTCCCGGATCACTCGTCCAGCTCCTTTACACTTGTTTCTTTCACATCCCGGTTAAGTCTCAGCTTCCTGATGCCCTTAACCTTCCTTATTGGACCATGATACACTTGTCTCAAGGTATTACGACCTGACTGGTGCGTCTCCTCGCACCATGGTCCGTCCGGACGATCCTATCTAGGATCGGGGACATGACAGGATGTGTCCTATAATGTAAAAAAAAAAGATAAATGTCTCCTAATAAGTAACTCACTCTGTTCTAAAAGTCCAATATGATATTCATTTCATAGATTGACCCATTTCATCACTTGACGGCTGATACCTGTTAAATTTAAAAATGCTATATTTAGGTTTATATTTGTTTCGAGCGCAAATCCGGACTGTCAGTTAATTAGCTAAGATTGCATGTATTTTTTTCATTAAAAAAGGTTTTGTTGGTTATATATTTCGGTATAGCTTTCTAGACAATTTTGTTTAAATAATAGAATAAATTTTTGAAGTAAAAAACTCAAAATTTTCATTTAGACCCCAGTAAATAAAACTAATGGTTCCACCAGGTGATTACGGGATTTGATATTTCAAACTGATCCTCAATGATAACACACTTAATTAAAGGATTCAAAAATTACTAAATCACACTTTTAGATTTCACACTTTAACAAGAAAAACAAAAAATTGCTCAACAACAATTGAAAGCACCAAATTGCTTTGTTTTATAACGGCGATGTGTAAAACTTTGGAGAATGAAGTTTGATGGGTTTTCGTGTATTCACAAGTGGGATATGATATGAATTGACGATTTTCTCCTACTTTGACTTGTTTATTTATCGGAAACATACTTTGTTTCCTCCCATCAGGTAAGAAGCCATGACCTTCTTCACAATGATGCTGCTATGGTGTTTGTTCCCGAATGTCCGAGCCACATGTTGCCAGTTATAAAATATAACAGATTCATGACCTCTTTATTCATATTAACATGCATGTTCTGTGTTATGTTGTTTACTCAAAATTGTTCTTTCAGTCCATTGTCTAAGCTTATAATTTCAAGTTTCTAACTAATGTAATCTAGTTTAGTATGATTCTCGATTGGAATTACATTTTTATGCAATATAGTATACACAGCTACCACTAGCTCCAAAGGGTCGATCCTGAACCAGACCAAGTCATACAAATCCGAGGTTCCATTCCCCTAATCCATTCTATCTAGATCTAAGCAACATTGCTAGATCATACCTTTGCCACATCCACGGAGCTTGTTAGCTCTTTGTCTCAGCTGACTTATCTTGCTTATACCTGCATAAACTCTTCCCTTCGGTACTTAGTCATTCAGCCAACCATCCCCACAGACTAAGTACCTTCGGGAAGTCTTCAGCTGCAAAAACGACCTCAAGCAAACATGCTCCAAAAATTAATTAAAATTCATGACAATTCATGATAAATCCCAACTAAGAAGAATCCATAATCAGAATCTACAAAACCGGCCTTGATCCTATAGATCTCGGCCAAATTCAGTCAAACCGGCCATAACTGACCACCTTCAAATCAATTAGGTAAAACCCAATAAAATTCATGATAAATCATGATAAATAACCACTAAGAATAATCCATGGTCAGATCTCAATGAATCCCTCTGGATCATATAGATCTCGACCATGACCAGTCCGGCCGATGGCCAAGGACTTCATACCTGAACCGGCCAAGGCCTGGTTTAGTACCACCATGTCTCAGGTGTGTGCTCCCCTGGAACCAAGTCCTTTCATGGACTAACAAGGCCCATCAGATCCTAAGTCAATCAACCAACCACCCCACATGACTCAGAACTGATGAGTCTTCACACTTCCTAACCGGCCATGGAACCATGTCCCACTGAACCTGATTAGTGTTTCTCTTACCACCGGTGCATCCTTTGATCAATCAGATCAGACACCTTGATCCACCATCCATGGATCAGGTCGTCCATCCTTTCCCATGATCAGATCACACACGGCCTTCCTTGTATAAACACACCAGCACAATACTTGTGGTTCATACCAACAAGTACTAGCCTTACTCCTCTCCTTTGCTTGCTGTTGGATCCAAACGAATTGAACCTTGCACTCCACATGGTTCCTCTGATACTAGGACCCCCATGTGTCTCATCAATGGGTCGGATCCATGGTTCACACCATGATCAAACCCAACATCAAACCATGAACCATCATGGATCACTCATCAATGATGATTGTAGATCTTGTGTCATCCCTTGTCATGGACGACCATGCTTCTACAAAGCATGCCTCCATCAAGTCTTATCACATATCTCCAGTATTAGTAAGATCCAACCAAGGGTCGTACCAAACTGCCCATCCATGGAACTCCCATGAAACCAGTTTCTGCACTGCATCCACCTTCAAGGCTGTTCATGCCTTTCAGAGTGGAGTCTGGCCTTCTACCTTTTCTCTTAACCATCTGAGTGTGTTCCCAGACTATAGAGGAAGTCCAGGGAATGATCATCCATGATCAAAACCCATCCAAAAGTCGTTCATCACTTCCCCCTTTGTTTCCCATGAAACTGCCTTTCCACACACATCTGCCTTCAAGGCTGTCTCTGCCCTTGGAAGTGGAATCCGGCCATCCCTCTTCTTTCCAGGCTATTTGCGTGTCTTCTATGGATGTATAGGAATCCCAGGGCATGGCAAACAATAATCAAAACTCACTAGAGGGTCGTTCTCAACTCCCCTATTGATTGCCTTCAAACCTGCCCCTTTGCTGCCTTCACATCTCTCTCTCTTTTTCTCTGGAAGTTTTCTGAGTTTTCTGTCTTATCAGCCTGAATATTTTCGACAGAGTCAAAGAAAATAGGAGGGAAATTGGTCCCCAACCGTCCATAACCGCCTTGGAGGCAGTTACCAATTCCTTAGATCCAATAGGGCAGTTTCTCCCTTTCTCAACCGCCCGTAACCGCCCTTTGGCAGTTTCTTTCTTTTCTTCCTTTCCACAAAATCGTCCACTGACCCTTAGCTCACACTCCTGGAAGCTTGCCAACTCCCTGGTCCGTGCCTAAGATAAACCACCTTGCACCCGTACCATCGGCTCACCCCGTAACCGCCTGACCCGACCACACTGGTCCGGACCAGAACACTTCCTCCAACTGAGTTGAGCTGAATACCAACTGTTCCCAGCTGAGTGAGCTAGTCCTCCAGCTCCTGTGAGCTGATCACACTTAGGTGAGCTAACTTCCAGCTGGACCTAGCTGATCGAGTTTGATCCAGACCTCGTCCAGCTCCCGGATCACTCGTCCAGCTCCTTTACACTTGTTTCTTTCACATCCCGGTTAAGTCTCAGCTTCCTGATGCCCTTAACCTTCCTTATTGGACCATGATACACTTGTCTCAAGGTATTACGACCTGACTGGTGCGTCTCCTCGCACCATGGTCCGTCCGGACGATCCTATCTAGGATCGGGGACATGACAGGATGTGTCCTATAATGTAAAAAAAAAAAAGATAAATGTCTCCTAATAAGTAACTCACTCTGTTCTAAAAGTCCAATATGATATTCATTTCATAGATTGACCCATTTCATCACTTGACGGCTGATACCTCTTAAATTTAAAAATGCTATATTTAGGTTTATATTTGTTTCGAGCGCAAATCCGGACTGTCAGTTAATTAGCTAAGATTGCATGTATTTTTTTCATTAAAAAAGGTTTTGTTGGTTATATATTTCGGTATAGCTTTCTAGACAATTTTTGTTTAAATAATAGAATAAATTTTTGAAGTAAAAAAAAACTCAAAATTTTCATTTAGACCCCAGTAAATAAAACTAATGGTTCCACCAGGTGATTACGGGATTTGATATTTCAAACTGATCCTCAATGATAACACACTTAATTAAAGGATTCAAAAATTACTAAATCACACTTTTAGATTTCACACTTTAACAAGAAAAACAAAAAATTGCTCAACAACAATTGAAAGCACCAAATTGCTTTGTTTTATAACGGCGATGTGTAAAACTTTGGAGAATGAAGTTTGATGGGTTTTCGTGTATTCACAAGTGGGATATGATATGAATTGACGATTTTCTCCTACTTTGACTTGTTTATTTATCGGAAACATACTTTGTTTCCTCCCATCAGGTAAGAAGCCATGACCTTCTTCACAATGATGCTGCTATGGTGTTTGTTCCCGAATGTCCGAGCCACATGTTGCCAGTTATAAAATATAACAGATTCATGACCTCTTTATTCATATTAACATGCATGTTCTGTGTTATGTTGTTTACTCAAAATTGTTCTTTCAGTCCATTGTCTAAGCTTATAATTTCAAGTTTCTAACTAATGTAATCTAGTTTAGTATGATTCTCGATTGGAATTACATTTTTATGCAATATTTATAGTAAAACTACAATTAGTTTTCTTTTATTATCTCTATTTAGTGTTTGTTTTTACATTGATTTGTACTATCTTTGTATTAGACCAAGTATTTGGCTAAATTTCAGAGAACAATATAATCGGCTAAAGCTTTTGGACACAAAAATCATTCGGCATAAAATACTTGGTCAACAGCAACAAAAGTTCTCTTCTCAGCTGATATATTCGTAATAACCAATGGTACAATATCGTCAAAGTTCCTTATTCAACTAAAGCCTCTGCTTTGGGCAGGATAGTCATTTGCATCAAATGGTTCACATAATTTCACTAATGTTCTTTGGAACTAAGTATCATGGTGAAGCAAGATAGGAGTATTACAACAAAACTTACAAGTTTACTATATGTTATAAAACTGGGGATAAACGTACTGCATACCTTTCGAAGAAGCATGTTGAATTCGAGATGTACGTTCATGCTGAGCATGAAATTTTGAAACTTCTTAACTGCCTAACTAACTTGTTTCACCATCCTCATACATACTTGACTTTCTATTTACTCACTCACTAGCTCCTTTTCTTTCATATTCTAAACAATGTCTATAGGTGAGATCATGGATAACTTCTTCCGCTCCTATGGAGTACTTGTGAAGAACCTTGGAGTTCGTTTGCTTCTATTTCTGGTTGTTGCCACTGTAGCTTCGGGCATCTGTTTTACTTTGCTCATACCAATCCTATTCGTCATCACGTCATCATAAGAGTCGCAATCATTTATCTTTGCTTGCATAGCTAATTACATCTTCTGATACTGAAATTCTGAGCCGCCGCAGCAGATACTCTATCCTTCCCTATGTATATTCTCAAAATTGGTGTTTCAAAATAATTATTACTATATTTAATATATGATTTGATATAATATAAAATATATTATCAGTTGCTAGAAAGAGGTAACACAATTCAATTATGAGAAAAATATTTAATATTATTGAAAATATTAATGACTTTAGTACATTTATAATGCAGAAAATCTAATGTTATTATAAAATAAAATAGTAAATAATTTTGTTCATTATATAAATATTTTTAACTGAGAAAAAATTAAGAAAATTAAGAATTACTAGAAAATAAAATATGTTATTAGTTATTTAATTAAATAAGATAAAGTCCTTTAATTTCATTCATTCCAAGAATAAACATTTTGCGTTTTTTGGTCAAATATTTTTTTTAATGTTTTCTACCAGAGATAGAATTCTGCGTTTTCTGATCTAAAATTATGTTGGTTTCCCGCTAAAACACAATTTCTTCTCACCAAAACACTATTTTATCACGATTTTGTTTAGCGAATTTAATGTGCATTGATGTTTCCTACATCGATCTTTATTATTATAATCAGATTGATTAATATATGTGAGGATGTGTCCACGACATTCCTAACATGTAATCAGGGTCGACCCTGGACTAAAGCACCTAAAACTAGGATTTTAGGCGCCAAAACTATATATAATTTAAGGGCGCCAAATTAGTGTCCACTCTCTTTGGTCAAGTGGTTTTTGTTCTTCCATACATAGTTCAATGATGCAGATTTGATCCTTAAGTTTTCCTTGTTTTCTTCTTTTCTTTATTCTTACAACAAATAAAAGAATCTTTCATTGACATTTTAGTTTCCGATTTCATGTAGTTATGAAATTAAATGATCGTCAAAAATAAAACAAATCAACTTAAAAAAAACAAGAATCTAATTCCTTTTTAATCAGTGTCATTTACGACATACGACACATGTTTCCTCTTTCGATTATCTTCTTTTCTCCCAATTATTTTTACCTGTATTTTTTAAAACTAAGAATATACATATTTTATTAACTAAGAACGTACATATTTTTTTACTAATAAGTACATGCATGAAAGTTATTGTTCTTTAAAGCCTATAAAATTTATTGTTGGATCTTAATCAGCTAAGTGGATACTGGATACAAAATGGTGTAACTTTAACGAATGGTATTCACTAGTAACCTGTTAAATGAAGAAAAATGTTTTCGTATAATTATTTTATCAATATATCAATTTATCCGATTTCTTGATAAAATTTCAGCAACACATAATTATATAACTTTGTTTGGATTTTTGTTTGGTTTTAAAAAGCTAGAATGTTTATTATTAGGGGCATCATCTTGTTAATGTGCTTTAGGCGCCTTGCAATTCCGGACCGGCGCTGCATGTAATTTGTGTACGAAGAAAGCCAACAGATACATCAAGACGTGGTAAAAGAAATAATCAAGACGTGGTACAACATCGCCATGAAGGTCAATGAGACTTCTTTTTTTTTTTTGAAAAGATGGTCAATGAGACTTGATATGTAGGCCTGAGACTTATTATCCGGAATCCGGATTCAATCTGAGATCAGCTCTGGATCCGCTCCGAAAATAGGATATTCGAGGCGCCCGGATCTGAATTCGGATAGTAAAATCAAGGAACCGTCAAAACCGAATCCGATATCTTAATTTTTAGGTCGGGATATCCGGATCCGGATCCGTACTTTTAAAATATATTAAATTTTTAAATTTTATTAATAACTATATTTGATATATTAATATTTATTCATAAAATTAGTTTTATAATACTATATTTTAATTTTTAAATATTATATTCATATTTATATTTATAAATCTTGTATAAATATTTAATTTATGTATTTTTTAGAATTTTATATTTTTAAAAATATTATTTTATATTTTATTAATTTACGAATCCGAATCCGGATCCGGATATCCGCGGATAGTATGATAACTAGACGGATATCCGGAAGCCCCGAATCCAGATCCGGATACTAAATCCACGGATTCGGATACCCCAAATTTTCCGGATATCTGGATCCGTCTAACCCCTATTGATATGTACTAATTACTAATATCTGCTCCTAAAAGATAATTGTTAAAAATAAGTTTGTGTTTCAAAAAGATGTATATTTTAAATTTTCTATATAATTTTAATAGTTAATAATGGTAAACTGCAAATTCTAAAAAATAATATTCACACATTCAAATGCTATTGATTTAAATTTATGAAAAATAGCTAAACACAGAAACTGATGATTTTATAATCAACATTTAATCTATGTCTTTTAATAAGTGTAAAACACAAAATATATCATTTAGGAACAATGGGGATTACATTTTTAAAAAGGAAAGTTTACTAAAATGACACAAATTAATTGTGTTATTACTAGAATAACTCATATTTTTTGAAAATTATTAGAATATTTTTCTGGTCGAAATTGCCCTTGTCTATAGTTATAACAAAAAAAATATTACTAAGATACCTTAATATTTGATCGATGACAGATTTATTTTCAGAAAAACAAATCTATCGAGTAATAAGTCTATTTAAAAAATCTATATAGAAAAAGAAATCTACCATTAATGTGGTGTCAAACTTACTTAGTAACGCCAGATCTGTTTCCACGTCAGAGTTAGTTGTCCGATTTGAATAGAAAAAAATCTTTAAGAATATATATGTCGAATGAAGTAGCAGATTTGTTATAAATGGTAGATTTTTGTGGTCGACTTATTTTCTTATGTACCGACTCATTTTCTTATGTTCGACTTATTTTCTTAAGGCATACTTATATATCTGACTTAAAATTGTTGGTAGACTTTTTGTTTATATGGTGACAGATTTTTTAAATTACGTAGTGGCAGATTTATTGACGAAAATCTGGGTATATGTAAACTAAACTTAATTTAATGTTTAAATTTGACCCGGTTTACATTTATTTCGAATCTGATTTATTTTTAGGTTAATTAAGATCATAATTAGATCAGTTTTTGGTAACTGTCGTCATCTCTTCCATCCCTCTTTTTTTCTTCTTATCAAATTGTCCGTTTTGATGTTAGTTTAATCACTTGTTGTAATTCTTATTGCTTGGACAAACATGGATCACCTCATTCTTGTCTGCAGAAAGTGAAAATTTGAAGGAAAGAGGTGGTTTTAACTCAAGCAACCTCACTAGTTTTTAACCGTAGCCACACAAGCATTATTATTTGCTTCAACATCCATATTTCATAGCCCCCTCTCTCAACTTGTGATCAATTCAATATTACATGATCATGGTACAAGCAAATATGAATAGGCTACTATATCATAACAAGGCTATATTTTCTTCTAGTTTCTTTCAGATACAGAACATCTGCAGATACAGGACATCTGCTACAAAAGTTTTTATAAGAAGTATAAACAGACATATGACCTCAATACATAAAGCATCTCGTATCTTCATATCATGTAATTCTGTTAACAGCTATTACGTTTAGCAAATGTAAATGGAAAATTCATCCCTGAAAACAATAGAGATTGAAGCAGCATTTTCAAATTGAGTGGAAGTAACTTCATCATTGGTCTATGGAGTTTAGTAGCTTTAGCGTCCCTGCATCATCTTTCATGGCTTTCTCAGGAGAATTTTCATAAGCTTGTTTCTCTGCTTCTAATACAGTAACCTTGTCGTCTGCAGGCTTTGGTAATAAAACTATTTCATCAACCTCAAAGATTCTAAGGAACTAGAGACAGACTTAAAACAAATGAACAAGAAAAGAAATTTATCATATGTTCTTCAGAAACCAACTGCTATAGAAGAATCATATAGTATTCCGCAACTGAAACGTTCCATTCCAAACCTTTCACAAAATTCAGTTTTGTTCTTCATCCAAAACAGCAAATCGAACTGGAAAATAGATTTAGGGTTAAATTGTGAATCAGATATAGAGAAAGAGGGACAGAAGATTTTACCTCTACAGACCCGCCCCACAACAGGCCGTCGATAAGGAAACTGTTCAAACATCCAAGACAAACAATTCCCTACACTGAGAACAAATCACCTTTGTAACGAGCAACCACAAACCACACGACATGTAATAAACTAAGAAACACAAACCAAACAAGAAGAACACGGTTGTGACGGAAGAGGGGTCGAAGATGAAGGTAACGGCGATGACTCTGATTTGGGATTCGTCGAGGAAGAGGACTCGACAATATTAGAGTTTTTTTCATAAGATTTATAATAATTAAATATATTCTTATTAATAATTTTTTTTCCACAATATTCTTATGGTAAATTTGCTTATATTCTGTTTTCATGTATTATCGCCACCTAGACGAGTTGAATCAGAAGCCCACAAAAAATGAGGGTTAGTGTACTAACAATTAAGAGACCAAAAATTACATATGCAGTGATACTAATAGGAAGCTGAAGAAATAAAAAAGAGAGCCAACCACCAAACAAGGTCATAGCCTCATAGGTTGAGTGGCTGAAACCAAAATAGAAACTGTGACATCGTATGCTTGATGTATGTTATTAGAGAAGCTGGTTAGCCTCGATAGATTGGAAGTTTTTCTCTATCCAGAGATTGTATATAACGAAGCTTGGAATAATAACATGATGATTTGAGTAAGCAAAAGAATCTTTAGATGGGTCTTTCAACGGCCGGTGAAGATAAGACCACACAAAGGAGATGTAGGAACAATCAAAATTAAAATAAGTGCTGCCTTGATTCAATCCATGTGCTACATATGATAAAACACAATCCGCATAGACATCTCCAGTGATCACTAGGTAACAATAAGACACTTCATATGTACGGCTCTTCCACTCTGTCTTGCTGAAGGACCCATCTATTCCGGAGGTCCCATCTCGCCATGCTCTGAAGCGCACCGTCTCTCTCTCGACGGCCGCCTATCCATCTCCGCTGTGTGTTCCATCTCCGACGTTGCTTTCCTCTCCTTTCCGTTAACCAAGCGACACAAGGTTGGGCCGAGAGTATCTCCTAAATGGACCTGGACTGCCAAGCTTACTGATTTTGCTAGCCCAAAAACCAGATACCCAAACCAGAGAATTAAGGTACTGAATTTATTGAAAGTTAAGGTATTGGGATTGGCTTGTTTGATAAGGTTTTCCGGTGGATTCACGGGAGCGTTTAGTTTGCGTATAATGACATATTACCTTTTTAAGAAGATTTTATTGGTGCATACACCGAGACGATTTCCATTGCACCCTTCTTCTTTTCTGGAAGAGATGACTTTTCTACCATGCTTTCTTCCTATGGAAGAAGATGTCTACTCGGACTCGTTGCCGAGCATCGGTTCCAGCTTTATCACCGGTTGTTTATCTTGCGTAGCGGTCTATACGGGGCCAGAAGATACAACCGAGATTACCATGTGTTATCTCGCAGGTGAGGGTTGGCCTTCAACGTCACATTATGTGACTAAGTTTCAGATGTCTGATGCTATTGGGAAAGCTTCATCGACGCATCCAAGCCTTGTCTTGAATTCGCTGTCATCTTATTTTGAAGACCTATCTTTCTTAGTTTGGTTTGGTAGTGTAGCTTATGCTTTTTATCAAAGAGGATGTATAATTCCCTCTTGTATTTGTACACAAGAAGTTTGATGATTAATATTAAGTTGTGTTCAAAAAAAAAAAAGACATGGTAGAGTATCTGACTGATTGTATTAGAATTAAAGGAGCAGCAAAGGATAAATGCTTGCTTGTCCAAAATATAAACCTTGCGGAGATCTTATCAAGCATTGATTTAAATTGATTACCTTATTTTCCGGCTGAAAGTGGCACACCTTCTTACCTTACCGCCAGAGCTCCCTGTTTGCATGTAGTCTGAGCAAGGATGAAACTTCTATTCGAATCACCCCCATCAACCATGAGTTTTCTACACGCTTTCTTTGCTGCATTTAACTTTTGCCCCAGCGAGAGCAGAGATGAATCAACTAGAATATCACTCTCCCACACTTGGATAGAAGGTAGAAACCTTGGATGCATTGCTAGGAATAAGCACTTAAAACTGAACTTACTTTGGCCTTATGTAGGTGACATTTCAAACAAGCAAGTGTAGTGATCATAATCTCTTGGGGAATCAAAATGAGCAAAGATTTTCCGGTATGTTTCTCTCCATTTCTCATTTCCCAAAGCACGATCCGGTTTTCTCAGAATTGGATCCTCCTGACGGCCTTTAAATCAAGTATACAGAACTCCTATAGTTTACAGATCTTGCAGCTCTGAATCAATCAAACATTCCTGAAGTTCCTCCATCTCTATGACTGAGAGAGTATACGAGTTGACAGCCTAAAGTCGTTTCTGTATAATTTAGGCTTCTGTTGGGTCTATTTGTTTTTTCTTGTGTTGGGCTTTGTTCCTATGGGACTTGTCCCTTTAATAAAATTCTCGTTGACAAAAAGAAAAATTTGGAAACTCTCAGTGTCAGTTGTTACGACACGTATAACACACTTTTCTTTTTGGGTCTAAACGTATAACACACATTCACACATGAAACACTAACTTTGTCGAGCTTGGTAACAAATTGTCACATTCTCTCTCAAAAATCTATACGTTGTTATTTTCCTGATTTTTCCCACTATTAACGTTTCGCTAATTAACCCAACTTAACATCATATTTCAATTCCTTCAGAAAAAAAAAACAATCATATTTCAAAGTAAGAGAAGATCGAGCTGTGATGGTTAGTCATTATACAATATCCTTACGCTTGTCCATTACAATTTTAACAGAAATTTTCCATGCATTATTCATTAGTAGATTGGAATGTACATGACGCAATGTTCATCTTGTTCGCATGGATTACTTAGAGAATTTGGTATGCATTTTTCCTATCACAACCACTTAAATTTAGTTACATATAATGCTTGTATAATTCAACTTATTCAAAATCTATTCTTATAACATCGTCCACAGCTTAGTATCTAAATAGGTTTATTATGAAGTTAATTTTTGGACACTTAAAATATAATAATTATTGTAATGTGTGTATATATATGATTAAATTGCCTGAGTAAATATCCCATTGTTTTCCATTCTCACAATAATAAATAGCAAACAAAAATAATTTTTTAACTCAAAAGATTAATTTATCGATTGTCCATGATAACTAATCCACCATATTCATCCACGTGAGACAATTTCCATTTAATAAGTTTGAACAGTGTGTAAATTGCCTCTTTTTGTTAGAAAACTAAAAAAAAACTTATTCTTTTACGACCTATTTCCAAAAGTGCTTGAGAGTGCCATCAGGTACTATCCATTTCATAAACAATTATTTAGTGAGTAAAATCGTTATAAAATGTTCGAAATTGATTCTTGTTCGCTTATGCAAGAGATACTTTCAAACCTTGTTATCGTTAGTATTTATATTGTATAAGAAATCAAACCTTAAATTCTTTGACATAGTTTAATTTTTTTTAGTTGATAAAAGTTTTGTTTCTAATTAGAATTTCGTTGAACTATACGTATGTGTGATACTGTGATGTAATATGAGTGTTTAACAGCGACATGCTCAAATAAAAAGATAGTACCCCACATGCTCACCAAATTTATCTAATGTCTATAATGCCATTTTATATTGATACTTGATCTTAATCACATCGTAGGCGGGAGCTTGATAAACTTTTATTATGTTTACATTTGTCCAGATTCAATCTTCCTATAATCAAACATAAACTTTTTTTTTTTGAACTTAATCAAACATAAACTTGCTAATGGACGACTGTCATTGCAGTTTGATAGTAACCGGAACTGCTTTATCCCGTGACATGGAAATTTTCTTCTTCTTTTTTTTTTTAATATGATATCTTTGTTGAAGGATATGAAATGATTCCTCATATTACCTTCAGATGATTCCCACATGCTTGTTACCTTCTTTTTACCGTGCATGCATATTACCTTCACATGGTTCCAACATGCAATCCCAGTTCTTTCGTGCAACTAACTCACGTATGAAATTAAAAGTAACTAGACAACAAGTGTTTTCTCCTTTGGAAGTATCACAAAGGTCCACGCGCATTAGATTTGTGAGTGACAACACATACAGTGCCAGAGATACACATCTATATATGTATATTTTTGTTTGACATACACCTGTGTTTTTCTACTTGTGTGTAGAAAATATCAGCATATATGCAAAATGTAATTGGGTGGTAATATAGTGGGGGTAGATGGAGACTATGGTATATAGCACATCTAGTTAACTACTGCCACCTTAATCCTAAATTTGACAAAAAAAAGTTTATATTGTTTCTTCTCCTTTTATAAAATGATATAACAACTAAGAAAATAGAGAAATAAAGATTTTACTGTTTACCTTTGAAAAAGCCAATAAACTAATTTGACACCGATTACAAATCAAGTTGGACGCAATCAATCAACTTTAGTTTTGGATTCTGAAAATAAGAAACAAAGTTTCTGATGATTTTATCATCAATTCTAAACATCTTCCTTATATTATGATTTTGAACATATAAATCAACAGAAAATAAGATCAACAACACTAACTCATAATTCCTAAATATAATGTCGTATTTCGATTTAGATTGTATATATATATATATATACTGTGTGTTGAATCAGTTAAGTTATAGGCATTTAAGAACTTATGTGAATTTTGATGGTACTAGATTTTGCATGCCTTGGCAAACAACCTTGGGATGGTCTGTTTCAAAACATTCAACCTATCAAACTTTCCTGATCACGAAAACATCAAAGGTTTATGCACTTTCGCTTTCTCTAATTTTTTTTTGGTTACTTTTATATAAACATGACTTGCAACATGTTATTCGGAGGAATCTCATTTTCTACAAGTTAGAAACTCGGGAGTTTTTGGATTGGAAGACTCGAAGTAATTGGATAAGTGTCTCAGTTCTTCTAATATATGTCTTAGGTAAAAATTAGTAGTTTGACAGTATCTACTCATGTCTATATTTAGTCATATATCAATCGTAATGATGCATAATGGGAAACATATAATACACTATGCTTATTGTTAATCTTAAATTTTGCGGCAGTTACACCTACATGACATCTATATAATATACTTCTAATTTGACAATAATTTCGTAAATTACCTAACTAAGTTCCGTTAGTTTTTTGCTAAAGATTACTTCATGCATTTTTCTAATTAATGAGTGATTTCCCCTGTAAGTATATGAATTTTGCAGATATATAAATACAACGTATTAATTAGTTAGGAAGAAATATAACTATATGAGTAATGAGAGTGGCCCATGGAATATGATTCTCAGATTATTAAGAAGAAACTTCATTTGTGAATGGGTAAAGGCAAACCAAAAGATATTGAATCGTTACCAGAAAAAACTTTAGTTAGTACCTAAAAATCAAAGAAGCCTTTTTTCTTACTCAATATGTCCAATGAGCTGACCAATTTCCACCAAACTTATCCCTACTATGTCCCCCAGTTAAGTAATTAATTAACTTCTGCTAAAATATGAGCTAAAATCAAATAATAAACATCTTTACAAGAGCGTGAAGAAATTGATATGTTGAGAGAAGTAGAAAGATAGCATGGTCTTGATTTTGGCAGCAGAGATGGACTGGCTCGCTCGATCACTTACTACGTGTCGTTCTTAAACTTCTCGGACGACTGGTGGTTGCAACGTACCTCGTGATTTTTCTTATGTAGTTGACGTGTTACTATTATCTGTACTTACCAAATTATTTTCTTTTCTGTTATGTCCGTCCACACGATATATTGTATTCGTTCGGACCGCTGAGAAGCCGCAGCCTAGATGTGCATAGTCACAGATTCACATATATCAAGGCAGAAATTTATTACAATTAAACTATGTTTTACACAAATTATATATACGTAGACATAGACGCATAGATATCAAGGTACTAGTCATCAACGATCATGAATAAATTATTTTAATAACCGTATAATTTAGATCACAGAAGAAAAACTATTTCATATTTGCCATACCCAAAACATATAGGACCAAGTTATTACATAAATGACCAAGTTGTTATAAACAGGATGTAGCCACGTATATGAAACACAACCGGAGAGATGTTTGATGGTAACATGAACAACGAAAACAGTAAAACAATTAAACATGAGATAGAAGTATTATAAGGAGAGACTTGACTAAGGCAGAGAGATCCTCAGATAACCTTCCTTTTTATCCTTTGAAGTTTGAACCATAGTTCAAAATAAATTCAAATAGCTTGAAACGATGTTGAGATACCCTAGTGAAAGGGTTTGGAAAAGGGGTAAGTGATACATTAAAATTGAGTCTTGTCTACTATCAAGATAACAGTGATTGTTGTAATATTTGAGATTCAATTCCAGATAACTAGTTTACACTTTATCTTTAGGGATTCAATATCATACTAAAACAATCAAAGATTCTTAAACTAAAAGAAACGTACCAAGCAAATAACAGGATTGGTTTTAGGTTTTTAGATTATGAAGAGTTCTAGCCTAGGATGCAAGAATCAGGTATTAAACAATTGTGAGCCAAACATTTATTCAAGCTCAATCAAGGCACGAGTCTAGAATTTGGAACACGCGTTTAGATCAACCCACTCTCATGGAGTTCCACCTTTTGTCAAACGATCTAAGCACCTAAACTCTCGTTTGGACTGAGACTCGATGACAACATCAGCGATCAGATCCGATTGGCTCATAAAACACACTAGCATCTATTTTCGCTGGTTAGGGATGCAATGCTCATTCATGTTATGACTAGCAACTTATTACACTTTGATGAATATATTAAGCCTAAGTTCATATACTAAGTGATCAGTTCAATGCAAGCCTTAAGTGCAATCATGAATGAAGACAATCGATTTATCAACTTTTTATGTTTAGATCACAGATTTAACATCCTAACACTCTAAGCTAAGTAAGCTGACTACTTAGCCATAACACAAGAAAACCCAGAGATCAAGATTGAATAGAACATGAATACAGTTGCAATAAAATAGAAATAGGGTTCATGGAATTTTTCTCTGAATCGAGAGAGATGAATCCTTCTCCCTTGCAAGGTAGCAATTCGCAAATATGAAAATATCTAGAGCCTGGTCTTTCTCTGTAAAAGTTAGTGTAGCCCATAAAAGAAAAGAGAAAAAGAATATATATCAGAGTCGCTGGCGGCTCACAGGGAAAGATGGGATTAGTAGAGCAAATCCCGGAATATCTTTGAGTTTCAGTAAAAATTTCAGTCGGCAGAGCGACTGCTCCAATTGAGATTGGCTGGTCCGCATAAAAACGACGGCTCTGGATAAGAAATTTCCAAGTTTCACTCTTCTCTTCATGCGTCCCTCTAAGAGCCTCTCAATCTACTCCGGACCTGAAATTACTCAAAAAAATACTAGAAATACTCGATATAAACCTGAAAACAATTTAGAAAGCATATATACAATGTGTCAAAAACATAATATATCAGTAGAAAGCTGATTAAGGCTAAATAACCTATCAAAAGAATGAGTTCATCTCTAAAACGGACTATATTGACCCGAGAGACTAGGTGAATCTCAAGTGATCCAGAGAGCAACACGATCAGTAAGCAAGATGGTGAGGTGGTTAAAAACAGAGGTGGGACACCTCGATACCAAAAGCTCGGAGAATCGGCTTGGTCGGAGACGGGCTAGGCGATTCCATTAAGGTAGCTTGGTCAAAGAGAGCTGAGCCATAAGCTCTGGTTTTAGAGAACTCGTCTGGAAAATCAAAATATGCAGTTACCAAAAATAAGAGACTCATCGTGACAGTTTTTGACTCGTTGGAAGTGATGTCGAGCATCGACTTCCCCAAACAAACAATGACAAGTAGAAATAAGTGTATGACTGGAACCTTTGACAGTGTAATTTGCGGACGAAGCAGTGGCGATGAGATGCTCTTCATAATAATCAAGGGGGGGGGGGTATGATGGAAGCTGAGGCCAGGCTGAGAACGAGGACTCCGATATTACTGTACCGAGATCCATAGCTCTCAATGAAACCTAAGCTAAACCGTAAGCCCACTTCCAAGATTTTGAAGTCCATACCAAGAGATCTTTTGGATTGAAACCATCGATAAGGATTCCTGAACAAATGATTGAGAGTTAGAGTTGGTGAAGCGACGGGACGTCTCGGAGGAGGAGAGGCTTGCAGTCCGATTGCTTGCTTTAATGAGGGAAAGGGGCGAAACAGGAGAGAATTTGGTATGAGAAAGCGAGCCGCTTTGGTGAGTCTTCACAGAGTAGCTCCGGTGCTTCTATTTGCTGTGAGAGGGTGAGCAGTGACAAGAAGAGGAACAGAGATGGCAGCGGTCATGAGAGAAGAACAGGAGGTGGCAGCGAGGATATAATCTGAAGAGACTGATGTAGGAGACGACGAGAGCTTGAGTTCGAATGTTGAAGATGACGAGGGCTCAAGCACGGAGGTTGAAAAACATGGGATAATCAAGAGAGAGCGATAAAGAGCAGCAGACGGTATCGAAGTCCCGACGCCAAAGGCCTCAGCGGCGTCGAGGGATGAAAGCGGTGGCGTCGTAGTTGAGTCTCCCTTGAGCTCGCCCTAGAGAAGAAAAAATAAAAGAATGTAGCCATAATATATAAAGTTATCTTGATATAAATATTTTAGAGCTACAAACCTAACTAAGACTAAGGATATCTTTAACTCATCGTATCAAAATTACACTATTTTAATGTGATTTCAACATTAAAAAAATCATCTCCAATCAAACTTTAGAACGCTATTTTCACACAAAACATTTTCAATGTAACATAACAAAATTATACTATTCTAGTGCAATAATATAATTTTGCAACAAATTTGATATAAAATTATAGCGTTATATTAAAATAATGTAACTTTAAAAGTCGAATTGGAGAGGTTTTGCATTAAAATAGTATTTTGAAATTAGATTGTAGACAGCCTAAGTTAAGCTGAAGTCTTTCCTTAATACTTCAATCAAGTAAGTCGTATCTCAATGACAACGTTCAAAGAAGTGGATACAGGTCTATTATTCACTTTAGTAAAGACAAGATCACTGTATGCAAAAATTCTTTTCTTTCTTTTTCTTTGTCAACTTCGTCCAAAATACTTAAATTATAAAAGAAAAAGGGTTCATAATAAAAGACTATTTTCGTTCGGATATTTCCTACCACTAACATAGAACTCATTAGTTGAAACTTTTTTTTTTGAAACTAACTCATTAGTTGAAACTTGAAACAGGAAAAGTCTTACAAAACTATACAAACCCAGTAATATAACTTTAAAAAAAAAGATATTTCTAATTAGAAAATATTAGCAACCTAAATAACAACTTGCCTTGTTGTGTTTATTTCCTTATATCCAATGTTTTTAAGAGCGGACCTAAAGGTGAACCGAAAAATATTTGAATTACTGTTCAATATGGTTCGAACGGATCAAATCTGGTTTTATAATTTGGTTCAATATACTTTAATATATATATATATATATAAATTTTAAGTAATAGTAAATATTATAAATAATTGAAACATAAATAAATAAACATTGTAAATATAAACTAAATTTTTTTGTTTATATAGTTGGTTTATGAATTTTTGATAGTTTTAATTGTTTTTATTCAGTTTAATAGCTTGGAGATTCATTCCAGCCAAGTGATCGGTCCATGTCGAATCAGTTATTAGATCCAACTCTGCTACATGACCGATTAATGGTCAAACCTGATCCAACCATCGAGTCCGTCTGATTTTAAAAAGACTGCTTATATCACATTACCCTGATCAATCTTTCTATGAGACGTTATTTCCATTTACGAATAAAGAAAACAAACTTACAATCCGTTAAGGAATCTTATTTGATCATGGATTTGAGAGGATTTCATTTTTTTCCAATCCCCTCTTATTATATCTATCATTTATAAATTTTGTTTGAAATCCAAGCTTATTGGATTAGTCTTTTGTATAAGTTCTCCCAAATTATATCTTAGTTTGTCAATAAAATCTATCACATTGGATTTACTGGAGTTTAGATGATATTTTATAACCAAAAAGCAATGATCGAAATACCACCTCCTATGATGCTAATTGAATTTTTTTAAATAATAAAATTTACTTCACATTTTTAAAAAGAAAATTAAAATGTTTGAAATGAAAAATAGAATAAAATTATTTGAAAATCAAGTTTTAAAAACTTTTATATACTTGATATATTTTGATAAAATGACTAAAAATATCAAATTATAGTAATTTAAAAAATAAAAATATTATTTTAAATAAATAAAAATAAAATATTATTTAAAAAAAATCATAAACTCTGAAATTCTTCAAAAACCCATAAAACTTGTAACAAATCTTCTTAAGATTTACTTAACTCTTGAATTTTCTTGGATTTACTCAAATCTTGTATTATCTTAAATCCTTGATTTAAAAAGCTCCATTTAGACTCCCACGTGGAAAATTCTGGCTGTAATCATTTAAACTTAGTTACAGAGATAGTAATAGTTATAAAAATTAAAGCGAAAACAATAATAATAGTTAGAGAAAATTTTCAAATTTTGATTTAACGCAAGGTTGATAAAAATGAAGAATTTTAAAATTGTCACTTTTATGATACTATTTTTAGAGTATCATTGTATACTTTTCATTTTTTACAAAGAATTTACTGTACATTTTAAAAATACTATTTTCTATGTGTTCGTAAGGCTATTTATAAAATTATAATTTTATAACTATTTATAGAGCTTGACTATAGAAATTATCAAATGTTTTCTAAGGTTTTTATCAAACTCTATGATATCTTTATCAAACTTCGGGTAAAAGTAATTGCAAGACCAATTTCGGGTCATGGAAGGGTGAATGGTCACAATGTTAGGGGCTGAGTGCATCTTGGCGTACACAAATCATGTGTTTTGTCCCACACTAGCATAAGTCATCTCTTAGAACACTCAGACGGACATCGAGATGTCGATTTCGGTAGTCATCACCATAAATGCAACTACAATTTGAATGGACGAAGTGGTTAGCTGAGATAGAGCTATTAATCATCTATAGCAGTAGGAGGTAATGACTAATGAGGCACGGAATTGGAAACCAAAGTTTAGCGTCTTTCTGTGTACCCAACCGGAAGGGACCACATCATATGGTGCGGTTTAAGGATCAGATATGTGAAACTGGTTCATATATTTAGACGAGTTAGGAGCGATCAGACATGTTCAGTGTTGACCGAGTAGGAATTTTTTTTTTTTTTCCAGTTTTGGCTTTTGATGATTAACGGTCTGGCGTCTTCGTCTATGAGTTCGTCTATGCAAATAAAAGAGTCGTCTTCACTCTGTCTTCACTATGCAAATAAATTGTGTCTACGACTGGGCACGAATGCTCGTTACTTGCCTTATACCCGCTAATTAACCCGTATTCGTCTCGTTTTTTCAATTACTCGTCATTTCCAAGACAAGTATCAAGTTGTTGAGTTTTGTTACTTGCAAGTACAAAACAAGTAACAAATATCACAAAAAAGTTAACGACTCACCTTGATATTATTCGTTACTTGTTTTACGACTGAAAAAATGGTAACTAAACCATAAAAACCAAAATACTAAGCTGGTATTTCTATGTTGTAAGACGTAAACAATACTTTCATATCGAAATATATATGTATTCTATTCCTTTTTCTTTTTTATATTAGGTGCAAATATTTTATTTGAAATAACTCTCGTGTTTTTACCAAATCGAGTAAACAAAAGAAAATTTCATCTTTTTCTGATAGAATATTATCTGTCAAGTAATTCTTTTTAAAAATATATCCAAATAATTCATAAGTATTTATAGATAGTAAGTAATCGAACAAAGCAAGGCAAATAACTTGCAAGTAACATATTTTTGGACAAATACTCGAAATAACAAGTACTCGTTTCCGACAAGGCAAATAAAAGTCGAAAAATTATTACTCGTTTAAGACAAGGCAAGTATCAAATATACGTAAAAATGCAAGTACTCGCCTAGCGCCCACCCGTAATTGTATCAGTACATTAGATTTCTATTAAAAACCTAATTTATATTATTTATAATAATAATAAAAATTATAAAAATATATTAAATGAAGAAAATATTCCAAATAGGATAAAAGAAAGATGAATGCAGAAGAAGTGATATAACCTTACGTTTTATTCATTTATAACTCACATTACTTTTAACTGATTAATTTTTATATATGTCTGAGGGAAGTTCGTGTTTTATAATATCAAACACACTAAGAACACATATCTTATGATAAATTAAATATAAAATAATTTTTTTCAAACGTTTAGAGCTCTTAAACAAAGTTAAATCTCATTAAAATGTTTTATGAAAATAGGTTTGGACAGACTCTCTTTTTTCGTGTGCACCGACTCTAGGTTCATCTATACTAGATGTATATGCACGAAGATATATACAAAATATATACTTGTCAGATACCAATGGTAACAGCAGAATAAAAAATCGAATGTTAGTTTGATGATATATAGATTCATTGCTTACAATTCTAGAAACATAGACGAATCTTGTCTCAAGCTATGGAAAATTAGCAAGAAGACATAAGAGCGTAGTGGCCAGTATATTTCAATTTTGTTATTATCGACATATTTTATTTTTTGGTATTCTCTCACAGGTCACTAGATAGTGAAGTGTAGTTGTAGAGATAATCTCTGTCAAAATTAGATTGGTTTTCACATTGAAAATCACGTTAACTCGTTAATGCCAGCGTGCAATATGTTTTTTTTTTCTTTTCAAAATTGAGTTGGATACAAAACTAGTTAGAAACTCAAGTTACTCAACAGTGTCGTGTCATTAATCCATATTTGGATGGTTTGGCACCCTAAAACAAATCAAAGATAATAAGGAATGAATTTGTACTTTCCACACCGATTAATAAAAAAAGAGTATATTAGGGAGATGTGTAAACGGGGAACTGATTACTCCCTCTTAAAGACTACTTTGAGAATAATTTAGTTTAAACAGAAGAAGTGTTGTCTAAATGCGAATGTGGAAATAGTTTAATTGTGCTGCCTAAGTCAATCAACCGTTGAAACGGAAGAGCGCAAGAAGAATTTAGGAGCCACCGTAAAGGTAGAAAATAAATTATTACAAACGCTGCTCAAAAAAAAAAATGCCCAGACGAAAAAATTGCGTCATAACTCAAATATATAACGTCAGTTATCATTCTCCTCCGTCTTTCTCCCTATATATACACTCACAATCTTCCTTACCATAAATCACTTCACTCCACACCGAACACATTCGCTCATAAACTATTTCTTTTTACCCAATTAACCCAAAAGAATATAAATAATCAGTTTAGTCCCTAGAAGTCAAGAATCATGCTAAAGATGGAGATTAGCGGTAGCACTTCGACGGCTACACCTACTGCCTCCGCCGTCCCTGTCGCCTCCGCGTCAGAGACCACCACTCCCGTCAGCTCTCCTTCTCCCACGTCTTCACCTCCGCCGTCTCTTTCGCCGCAGCAGCCGCCACAACCGCCGGTGGTGCTAAGTCCTTGCGCGGCTTGCAAAATTTTGCGACGGCGGTGCGCCGAGAAATGTGTTTTGGCGCCCTATTTTCCTCCGACTGATCCGGCTAAGTTCACAATCGCCCACCGCGTCTTCGGAGCTAGCAACATTATTAAGTTCTTGCAGGTACTTTTCTTGTTTATTACTTGTCACACGTGTGTATTTCCTATGTTTATGTCATCACACAAGTGTGTACATGAGCAGATATTTCACATTGGTTTATGAATACTTACATCAAAATTATGATGAGGAAAACTAGCACAAACTATATCTTGTGGTTATTAACAAAATAATATTTATAAAAAGCGTTTTACTTTCTTATAGTAGTTAATATTAATACCAAGTGATTTGTTAGTTGTACAAAAATAATTAACTAACATTTCTCAATCGAAAAAAAAAATCTGGTTTTCAAAATGTGAAAAGGAAGTTAAAGTTGTTAAAAGTCTAGTTGTTGAACAATAATGGGTTCATAAGTCATGTGACCGGAACCATGCCCTACAATGGGAATGAAAGGTCAATAACAACCTTTCCTCAAAGCTACATGCAGCCTCTCACTATAATACATATGTTCAACATAAAAATAAACATATCTAACCCTTTAAAAAAGTCGTATGCATAATTTACATGTCTATCTCAACAATTCCTTTTCATTCACCTTTGTAAAAGTCGTGTACGATTTCTTCATGGTCAAACACACATTTAAAATAATAATTATAAAATTTCAAATATCCAATATTTATGATCCACATTCCACAAAATGTCCAAAACATTTGTATCCTCTTCTAGAAAAATGTTTTAGTGAAGGATTATTTGATTATGTTGTTTTGTTTTTGGTATCAGGAACTTCCGGAATCTCAAAGAACAGATGCGGTTAATAGCATGGTTTATGAAGCAGGAGCTAGGATGAGAGATCCAGTTTACGGTTGTGCGGGTGCAATTTACCATTTGCAGAGACAAGTGAGTGAGCTTCAAGCACAACTTGCGAAAACTCAAGTAGAACTAGTGAGCATGCAGCTCCAAAGATCAGATCTGCTAGAGATGTTATATAAAATGGAACAAACAAAGTTATCAGCACAAGACGGACACCAGAATATGTCCTTTGAGAGTTCATTTGATAGTGGTGACGAGTTCATTAGTAGCCCCGATGAAGTGACCAATGATTTGGGATTCCTTGAGGACACCAACAACAATAACTCATCAATGTCGTGGTGGGATCCTCTTTGGTCATGATCATAACTTATGGTATTACTAGCTCACTTTAAAGCGCTTTAGTGGTTACTTCCATATTCATATTAAAGACTAAGGATATGATATGGGAAGTTTAAATAATTTGTCTAAGTCAAACAATCATGTATAAGCACGTATGGGAACTGCTTCAAATTTGTCAAACATGTTACGTATTAGTATTATGAGGGATATTAGATAAAAGAGAGGTTGTATTATAAGATTCAAAGAATCTTCTCCTAATGCTAATGAGAAGGAGTTAATTGGGATTCATTTTAAATTTAATGGCTTGAATATTTGTTAATTTGTTAAATATACTTTTTATAATTTGCTATGTCTTTTTCTTCCACCTGAAAAGAGTACATTACAGTAAAGAAAGAAAAAGTATGTCTTAAAGACACCGAACCACCACCGAATGGAAAATTCAGTATATAAACAAACGAGGGTTTTACCGAGAAATATAACGTCACCAGCACAATGCTAGAATTTCGGTGTAACGAAGAATTTGATATTTTGAACTTCAGAATTTGACATTTTGCGAATTCTTCAATCCATAATTATCTTGCATAAGCAGGGCCGTCTAATTAGGGGACAAGCAGTGCACAGCGTCCCAGAATCCACACTCATGTTTCTTGTATTTTAATAAGTAAACAGTCTGATTAAACTTTTTGTTTAGTTGATTATTCTTGGTTAGACCACTTTAGTTTAAGTAATAAAACGATCTTTTGGTGTTTAAAAAAGTAACAAATGGTCTGACTTTATATACATTTTTATTCAGAAAATTCAAATATATAATATTATTTTTTTACCAGTTCAAAAAATCTTTGGTGATGCTTATAAATATTCTATCATTATCAAAAATCTCTATAATATTATTTGAGAAGTCAGTTTCCTATGTGCCGCGTTCACGTTAATTCTCAAGATGGTTGATTCCATTGATACCCTTAATAAATTACAAATATTACATTTAAATATTATTATTGATTTTTTTTATTTAGTTTCATCTTTAAAAATTTCCAAATAATATATATAATAAAAAGAAACATTTATAAAGTTTAAAAACGAAAATATATGTATATACAATATGATTTCATCAAAAAGAAAAGTTCACAAAATAGAAATATTTCATTTAAAATATTTTTCAATAAACATAAAATAAACAATAATAAAATATTTCTTTATATCTATATTTTCTTAGATGAAAATAAATATTTGCATATAATGTAATTTCATAAAATTCAGATAATCTTGATATTAGAAAAAGAAATATTATTTCTTTTAAAACATAATTCTAAACAATACAAATATATATATATATATATATATATATATATATATTCAAAGTAATAGAAATATTTTTTTACATATCTATCTATTTTCTTAGATGATTACATAAAATAATTAATTATCATTAACTGATATATGTTTAATTGACTAAAATAAGTTTATAATTAATATTACTGAAATGTTTTATCTATTTTTCATATATTTATTTGACTATAATATCTTTCAATTACAGCAAAAAATCTATAAATTATATTTTAATTATATAATATGATTTTTAAAATATAATCACACAATTCTTCTAAACTGCTTATTTTTAAGAGATATTAAAAAATAAAAAATTAACAATAAACATCTTTTGATCAAATAGTTAAAAAAATTTAAAATAACATAACATTATATATTTTAACGAGGTAGATATATTATATTTTATCATTATTAAAATTATTTTTTCATAATATTAAATTTGCTTTTAAATTTATTTTTTTTATTTTTGTGGAACTTAATATGAATATAATTAAAATATCAAAGCAAATCTGAATTCTCATTTTAATATTATTTAAAACAAATTTCAGTTTACCGTTTAATAAATTTAAGGCATAAAATTATTTAGAATTTATAAAATATTTTAATTATTTTGAATACTGATATGTTTTCATGAGCTTCCAAAAATGTATTAGTTACGTATGTATATGACTTCCTATTGATCATCTCTTTATTTTCTAATGTTTTTTTAAAATAGATCAACATATAATTTGGTAAATATTATGAAACTACATGCACATTTAAACGATAAATAAAATTAATTTGGTTTTACTTAATTATAATAAATATAATTATACTTCAGTTTGAATTTGAATCAAACTTATATCTAAATCACAGATTTAATTACAATAAAAATATAAAATGTTATAATAAAATTTATTTTATAAATGTAAACTACATGATGAATCAAAACATATTAACAAATGAAAATAAAATATTAATCAACTGTTATAATTTAGTTTTTTTTTGTAAAATTTATATATATGCATGAGATTGTAGAATATTATCGTTATACTAATTTACGTAATTTGGAATAAGACACTCTATTTTGTTTTTATTTCATTCTAAGCACAATATATCTTAAGTTATACATAATCTTTCTCAAATATATTTACATATCTAAGACAACAACCAACATAAATGAAAAAAATCATAATTTTAATATATCTAAAATCATATATGTATTTGAAGTAATATTTTATTATTAATATAATTATGCATACAAATTATAAAATAATTTAAAATTAAAAATAAATAACAGTCAATTATTATAGTTTATATATTTTATAAATATTTATAGCCGTACATGAGCACAGAATAATCACCTAGTATCAGATTATTTATGGATCCCATTATTTATCAATTTCTATCTCCGGATCTTGTTTATCCTTTTTTTTCTTCAGCACAGATAGTCTATATTAGTAGTTCAAATTAATTAGCATAAACTTTAAATGACTAATTTTTATCTTAAACCCCGTAAAAAAAATTGTGCTGGCCTGTGCTTAAGAATGAGAAGGTCCTTGTTAATCTTTCTCGCGCGCACCGGGAAGCGACGAACATGCAGTATCATTTTCGTCTGACGTATGTTTTGTTGTGTACTTTATAAATAATATAAATACAAAATTCGAAGTTTTTGAAAGCATATATATAATGTGAAAGGCAAAAATCCATTAGCTAAGGAAACGACGAAGACATGACAAGTCCCAGTAGACTATAGCGTTTCGAGTACAGGACACTACGCGTTTTGCTCCATGTGACAACATGTATACATGTGTATGATCCTTTTGTACGCACTCATGTATGTGTGGACAGATAAAATGTCAATAAGGTTACTGATGGAATTAACTAACGACCTCGATGTTAAAAAGAAAATCTAACAGCTTTAATGATTGTGTTTTCAAGGGTAAAAATTATTTGGACTATTGACCTTAATCATTGTGTTCCGATTGTCTCTCAAAATTTCTCTTTCGTTCTAGTGATGTGATTCTCATATTCTTTATTCAATTTAACACATTTAAGTTACCAATGGAGGATGAGTATATCGTTCTTTCTTTTTGGCATTAGAAATAAGACGAATATCTAAAAGTTACATTTTCTATTAATCGTTTACGTATAACCAAAAACACAAAATGTGTTTGCCGACAGTTATGAATGGTCTAATTAACACACAACACTATTCATATGAATGATCTAATTAAACACTCAACCGAAGAACAAAATCAATAGTGGTCATGCATTTTACCGACATCATGTGCACCACACGTGACTGCCATGACAAGCAAAAGAATAGTATGTGTATCGTTAATTCGTTATTTGTCGGCATGAAGTTGATATGACTAGTTACCACTATGAATTATGGCCTAACAAGTAAATAAACAAAATTTATCTATCGAATTCGACCAAAAAGTATCACAATGTTTTGTAATTTGATAAAAGTATCACATTAATTAATCAATAGTATATTATTTCCAAAAGGAAAATTGGAAGAATGTTTTCTGAATGTAGCTATTATTATTTATTATTAGTGTCAACATGGTGGCATGAAAAATGAAATAAGTTTCTATACAGTAACTTTGACCCATTCACACCGCTAAAAATTTGGGGTCAAAGCATAAACAATAAAAACACATCTCAATTTTGTTTGTTTCTCAAATCTTCGAGAGAAATATATATATTAATTAAACTATACGGGAGAAATCTAGGCAGATTTTGCAAAGATCTACGTTCGAAATAATCTTACGACCATATTTTCAGTTTTGTTTAAAAATCTGAAAAAAATGTATCCGCGAACTGCACTTAACTTTATAGATTAGTATGACCTATTCAATGGACTCAAATATCTCTAAATCAATCAAATATATGTTCATTAGATTTGAAATAAGTATATAGCTAACGTTGGTTCGAGAGAGTGATTACATCAACATAAGCTAAAACGTAAGCACCTAACAGGATGTGAAAATGACTCCTGTTAGAAGAGATAGTTTATTCATAGTCCAAACCATAAAACTCTCACTTTTGTGAAGTTCGATTTAATAATTCGCTTTTTGAATTATATGGGGGAATTTATGGGATTAGGTCCAAAATTTTCAAATTATCGATATATTTTTTGAAAAAGAAGCTTCGAGAGTTTTACAGAGAAAAGACAACTGTAAGTGATTAGTAGTGTAAATCATCGATATATATATATATATATGTAAGTATTAAAATGGGTTCTGTTACAAAGGTATTTAGCTGATGCACACAAAAATATGTAAGTATTTATTTTTGCCAAATGAAGAGATGTCAAAGGGGCTTCTTACTTCCCAAAAATATGATTTCTTAACTATCAATTTATAAAGTTTTCTCGTTTAGAAAAAAACGTGTCAATCACCGACAATTATGTGTACGTTTTATATATCAATTTCTTTTTTGAATGACTAAAAAATTCTGAATCCGTCAATAGGACGAGGCCTAAACTATAGAAAATTACCTCTTTTTATATATCCATTCAACACGATTAGTTACTACTATTTAAATTAGGTTTGAAGGCAATCAGGGTATATAATTGTAATTATTACACAAATTGGCTTTACTTTATGTCTAGTGCCTTTGTTATCATAAGCAGCCGAAAGGAAACAAAGTACCTACCTTGAGTCCTTCCAGTTTCATAATAGCATCAGTTAGAGAACCTCTTCATCGTAATTTATAGATTTTTATTCTGAAAGTTTCCTGAGCGTCCGACTCATTTAATTGCGTATCACTAATTCTAAAACCAAGAATATTAAATTTTAAAACAAAAACTAGATATCGATCCGTGCAACCGCGCAGATATTATTTTTCAATTTATTTACATAAATATAAAGTTTTTACTTCAATAATGCTATATATTATAATTATATATATGTTTTAATGCATTATACAAACATAAATATGTTATTCTATTGTCTTGTTTTTCATCAAATCAATTATTTCAAAATGTAACATGTTTTTGTATCTTATTTTATATATTCTTGTTTGTTGAATAAGTGTTTTATTTTTAAATTCATCAACATATGTAAAGTTTGGTAATATAGAAAATAATTAGTATTTGTTTTCGTTATTTTTAAAAGTGAACTATCAAATATCAAACAAATAAAATTGACATATATTTTACAAATTACATATTATGTATACTATTAAACATAAATTTAAACTCTATATTTAATTTAAAGATTAAAAAGTAAAATATGTTTGCAAAAATATACAAATCATAACTATTTAAAGTATAATATATATTTTCATATTAATAGTGTATAGCATTTAAATGTGACAATTTATTTGATCAATATAATATACTTAGCCCAAACTAATATTGCATTTAAATTATCCTTAACCCAATATACCATTATTGTAAGCCCAAATTAATAACCTAACTGATTCTGGTTTTGTAGAAGTCGATGGTTATATTAGAAGAGATATATTATTAAACCATATTATTAGTAATAAATGATTGATAACTGAAATTTAGTGAGGGTCCATTTTTAAAAATCACACATGAATCAAGGTTATGACTTCTGTTGTCAATGGCTTGAGTTGTTGAATTAAAATAAGAAGTAATAAATTTTTTGATTATCATGAATTTGAAAGGTTGTTTTTCTAAAGACATACTAATTCATTTTAATTATTTAAATTAGGCATGGGATGCTGAACCGAACAAAACCTGCCAAATTGAATTTTTGGGGAGAAGTTCAGTTCGATTTGGCAGATTTATTTTTAAAAACTTGGTTTTCGGTTCAGTTTAGTTTAGTAATCGGTTATTTTTGATAAAAAAATACATGAAAACTACCCGAGTTTAACTGATTTTTTAACCAAAATATAATCGAAACTAAAAAATTTGGTTAGTTAAATAAAAACCAAACTACCTGAACACCGAACCGATCCGATCCAAAATTTTCTGATTTAATTTGCCGAGAATTTGGTCAAACCGAACAACCCGAATATCGAATTACCCAACCTGACTACCTTAACTGAATGCCAATTTAAATCAAACAAAATATCTTATTAAATTGGGCTTAACATAAACTAGATTTTGACCTGTGCGTCCCGCCCGGGTTCGAATTTTATTTTTAAGTTTAGATAGTAAAATTTTCTATGTTAGTCTTGGTTATTTGTTTTAAAACTTACTTTTGTAAATACAATTATTCTGTGAACTTAAATATAATCCTAAAGGTTGATAGTTTATGCGATTCAATTAATGGTTTGGTTTTTTCATTTGTTTGATCTTATTTCCGGAATCACATAAACTATGAACATTATAAATATAAAATAACTCTCTTTATTGTTTTTATGCCGTTAATTAACTAATTATTTCAAATCATTACCTATATCATATATATACGTTGTTATTATTATGTATTTAATTTTTCCTATTGAATTTGATTTTGATGATTAAACCAATATTTTATGCATGAAATAACATACTTGAGAATTATTTTTTATTTAATTTCTAATGATCCGGCCCGTTATTCAAAGCGCTAGATTTCTTTGAAATAATTGATTTGTTTTTTCAGTTTATATAACAACTTATTGTATATATAAAAGTTTAGGATAACTTAATTTTATATATATCAAAATTTCAAAGTGCGGATTAACATTTGGGTTTATGTTTTGATATAATGATTTTATCTGTTTATTCAAAGTATGAGATCAAATTTGAAATTCACTTCTTCTTTTTCAAAAAATAAGTTTGGTAAAATAAGCTGCTAGAAGTTGTAACCGTAAAAAATTAACATGTTTCACCATATTATAAAATAATATAAATATTGGCTAACATTTATTATTATATATATATATAATTTTTAATTTTCTAACATAGTCAGTTTTCATTTTATACATTAACTTTCAATTCCAACTCGTTTCATTATATAAAGAAATAATCTAAGTATTGACTAAATATTACTTTTTAATTTAAAATATATTGATATATTCTTTAATATTATATCTTTAAAATATTAATTTTACTATGATAGTTTCAAGGGTTTTTTCAAAAATATATTGTATTAAAATACCGAAAATATTAAAATAAATTACTGGAAATAACATGTTTCACCATATAATAAAATAGTATAATTATTGACTAATATTTAATATTTTATCAATGTAAATATTATACAATATATAATATTTAATATTCTAACTTAAAGAGGTTTTCATTTTTATACATTACCTCTCAATCCCAACCTGTTTCACTATACATATAATGGAATAATCTAAATATTAAGTACTATGTTTTCTAAGAAATTTTATTAATAATAAAACAATTTTATTAATAATAAAACAACAAACATAAAAATAAATTCTTAAAACTGTTACAATTGAATCAATATTTTTTTTTGTGTTTATGGAAGGGATAGGATAGTGAAAATAGACACAACATTCACTTCACAAAGAAGCTCTGGTTTTTTCATTTGTTTGATTTTATTTCCGGAATCACATAAACTATGAACATTATAAATATAAAATAACTCTCTTTATTGTTTTTATGCTGTTAATTAACTGATTATTTCAAATCATTACCTATATCATATATATATATGTTGATTATTATTATGTGTTTAATTTTTCCTATTGAATTTGATTTTGATGATTAAACCAATATTTTATGTATGAAATAACATACTTGAGAATTATTTTGTATTTAATTTCTTATGATCCGGACCCGTTACTCAAAGCGCTAGATTTCTTTGAAATAATTGATTTGTTTTTTCAGTTTATATAACAACTTATTGTATATATAAAAGTTTAGGATAACTTAATTTTATATATATCGAAATTTCAAAGTGCGGATTAACATTTGGGTTTATGTTTTGATATATTCTTTAATATTATACCTTTAAATATTAATTTTACTATGATAGTTTTAAGGGTTTTTTCAAAGATATATTGTATTAAAATACCGAAAATATTAAAATAAATTACTGAAAATAACATGTTTCACCATATAATAAAATAGTATAATTATTGATTAATATTTAATATTTTATCATTGTATATATATACAATATATAATATTTAATATTCTAACTTAAACAATTTTCATTTTTATACATTACCTCTCAATCTCAACCTGTTTCACTATACATATAATGGAATAATCTAAATATTAAATACATTACCTCTTAAACAGTTTTCATTTCTCCTCTCCTCTTTTCCAAGTAGCATGCTTTTTAACACCCTACACACAACAATATAGTATTTTTAATTAGTGTGTGATCATAAATAAAACAATAATCAGAAATGTGGATCCGAGACCACGAGTCTACCAAGATCATTTTCAACTACACAAGACAACATAATTTCCATAAGTTAGAGTATTTAAACATAAGTGGTTCTATATACATACAATAATTTTACCATCATTAGAAAACCTAAAATGACTAACATAAACAAATAGTTAAATACCACGAAAACATAAATACGCTTCCCAACCTAAAGAAAATTTTCCTCGAAATATCATTCTTATACTTTTCCTCTTCTTCTTCTTTTGGTCAGACATATATCATTCACGTTAGTTTAGTCCCTGCACAAACAAAAAAACAAACAAACACTAATTATTAGCTTATTTGATGATGAACAAATAATTAGAATACAAAGAAACAAAAAAGAAAATTATGAACTAAACAAAAAAGAAAAACAGACAGAGAACAAAGATGGTCGACTCAAAAAAAAGTTCAATGACTATTTATAAAGTAATTAGTCTGCTAGTTAGGTTGGTTAGGTTAGATAAGAAGAAAATTCTAAAGTATCTTGATGATCAAGTTTAATCGAAATCTTTTAGATTTGGTAAATACTGATTCAATTATAGGATATTCTGATTTATTTTCCTAAACTAAATATATCGTTAAACTTTTATTTATCAGTTTCACGCAATAAAAGGTAACTAATTAAGGTACAATATATTTAATTCGTTCAATATTTTTAGAATTACTTGTTAACGAATTTTATAGAAGAATCATTGATATTTTGAATTTCCTTGCGCAAGAATATACTTTCTGTTTTTAACAAAATCGTAAATATTGCAGTCCTTTTGCGCAATAAAGGGTAACTAATTAAGGTAACATATATTTAATTCGTTCTGTATTTTTAGAATTACTTGCTAAACAAATTTATAGAAGAATCATTGATATTTTTGAATTTCCTTGCGCAGGAATCACTTGAAATCAGGGAAAATATATGCTAACTAATTTTTTAAATTGGATTTGTTAGATATGGGTCAAGAATAATGGATATGTACTATAAAATTAAATATGTTATGGGCTACATAAAATACGGGTCTGGAAATTATTTCTTGATTGTTAGGTATAACATAATTAAGAATATTCCTTTTCAAAATAATAAACGATTGTCATTTAATAGTGTCATAATATAATTAAGAAATATCAATTTTATGGGTGAATTAACGTTTAATAAGACATTTAATATTTAGATATTCCTTGATTATAGCTGTGATTCAATTAAGAATATTCTTTTCAATATTAAATGATATCATCTTTCAAAAAGGTAATCTAGTTAGAAAGTTTAGATTTTTTGGTGATTCACGCTTAAATTAAAATATTTAATATTTAGATATTTCTTGATTGTTAGGTATAACATAATTAAGAATATTCCTTTTCAAAATAATAAACGATTGTCATTTAATAGTGTCATAATATAATTAAGAAATATCAATTTTATGGGTGAATTAACGTTTAATAAGACATTTAATATTTAGATATTTCTTGATTGTTAGGTATAACATAATTAAGAATATTCTTTTCAATATTAAATGATATCATCTTTCAAAAGGTAATCTAGTTAGAAAGTTTAGATTTTTGGTGATTCACGTTTAAATTAAAATATTTAATATTTAGATATTCCTTGATTATAGCTGTGATTCAATTAAGAATATTCTTTTCAATATTAAATGATATCATCTTTCAAAAGGTAATCTAGTTAGAAAGTTTAGATTTTTGGTGATTCACGTTTAAATTAAAATATTTAATATTTAGATATTCCTTGATTATAGCTGTGATTCAATTAAGAATATTCCTTTTCAAAATAATAAACGATTGTCATTTAATAGTGTCATAATATAATTAAGAAATATCAATTTTATGGGTGAATTAACGTTTAATAAGACATTTAATATTTAGATATTCCTTGATTATAGCTGTGATTCAATTAAGAATATTCTTTTCAATATTAAATGATATCATCTTTCAAAAGGTAATCTAGTTAGAAAGTTTAGATTTTTGGTGATTCACGTTTAAATTAAAATATTTAATATTTAGATATTTCTTGATTGTTAGGTATAACATAATTAAGAATATTCTTTTCAATATTAAATGATATCATCTTTCAAAAGGTAATCTAGTTAGAAAGTTTAGATTTTTGGTGATTCACGCTTAAATTAAAATATTTAATATTTAGATATTTCTTGATTGTAGCAAGAAAATATTTAGTGATATTTGTACAATATTAATAATGATTAATATATGAATTAGCTTTTTGTTTAGATAAGTTTGGAATTTCAATTACTTAATTTGATTTTTTTTTTCATTAGTGTTCTATGAATTTTTATTAATTTTATGATATTTTGTATTCTTGAAAAATGAACTCTCGAAATTTTTATATTTGACTAAAATAAATAAGGTAATACTATATTTAAAAAGTTTTATATAATATATACTATATATTTTCAGTTTGTGTTTTTATTTTTTCACAAAGAAAATAATATTTGCTTTTGTCAATATATGAATATCGATTTGTTTAGATAAATTATGGAATTGTAGTGGTAGAATCTGTAAATAAAAAGAATTACAAAAAGGAAATACTTGATTTATTATAAATTCAATGACTAAATATGTAAATAAAAGAAAGTAAATATACTGTTATCCATGTTTCCAAACACACTAATCTCGGATTAATTAAATAATTTTTTTTTAAAACACCTAAACCTGTTTCCAAACACATTTATCTAACAAAATGCTATCCAAATAGCCAAACAAATCGATTTTGTACTTCTGCTTTAATAATATAGATATGCAAAACATCTTACCTATTAAAACATTACATAGATCATATAAATAGGTCACTATGTTTAAAAGCTATAACTCATATGTGTATGAGGTTTATATATGTATATTTGTAACGTTCAAAATTTGGTGTACGTAAAATATATGGTAAATTGTCCTCATTATTAAACTGAACCGATTTGGTCAAAATTTAGTTAAGGTTAAATGAATTATTTAAATACAATTAGCTAGTTAAGGGGAACGAAATATTATTTAGATTAATATAGAAGATTCACTGTTAATTATGAGACATAAATGAAATTTCTTTTAACTAATATTTTTCTAAGGATAGTCCATTTTAAAAAAAATCACACATGAAAAGAAGTTGTGACTTCTCTTTTAATATAATAAATATTCATTAAGATTTCAAAAAAATATCAATCTATGCTATTAAAGCAGAATTCTTCTTAGGATTGTGTCCCTGAATTTTCCAGTTAATTATAAAACTTGCCAATTACATTTAATTTTAATATAGCTAATATATTGTGAATGACAATATAACTGCTATGCAATCTATAGTAATCAATATAACTACTATGCAATCTATGCAATATAACTGCTACGCAATCTATGCAATCTATGCAATATAACCGCTATGCAATCTATATACAATCTATTCAATCTATGCAATATATGCAATCTATGCAATCCATGCAATATAACTGCTCTGCAATCTATGCAATATAACTGCTATGTTATCTATACTAATCAATATAAATACAAAGCTTACCAGTGACAAAACTAATCTTTCCATATTTTGTGAATGATAATAGTTATAACTGATATGCAATATATACTTTCCATTTAATTTAAACATTTAATACTCGAAACATTGGTTATACTAGAATACTAAGTTTTATCTTCTATTTTTAAAATTAAAGGTAATTCTTTTCTAAATTGATATTACATAAATTTCCTAAATGTATGTGTTTACAAAACTATAATTTTACATAAATCCTAATTAACAATTTCTAATTATTTTTAAATTAATATTTAAAAACCTAAAATAAAGTTGATTTTCAAAACCAACCTATAATAATGAGTTGACATTTTTACAATTACTGTTTTCCAGGTTAATTCATCGAGTATGGAAAATATTTATCAAGTAGAAACGGGTTGAACATTTAGATTTTTTTAAATTTCTTTTGTGAACTAACAAACATATTAATAATTTTATCAACAAAACTAATCCCGCGCTTTGAAAAGCGCGGGTTAAAATCTAGTCTATACTATTAAAGCATAATCTTTCTTAGGATTATGCCCCTGAATTTCCAGTTAATTACAAAACTTACCAGTGATATTTAATTTGAATATAAATATTATTTAGATTAATATAGAAGATTCACTGTTAATTATGAGACATAAATGAAATTTCTTTTAACTAATATTTTTCTAAGGATAGTCCATTTTAAAAAAATCACACATGAAAAGAAGTTGTGACTTCTCTTTTAATATAATAAATATTCATTAAGATTTCAAAAAAATATCAATCTATGCTATTAAAGCAGAATTCTTCTTAGGATTGTGTCCCTGAATTTTCCAGTTAATTATAAAACTTGCCAATTACATTTAATTTTAATATAGCTAATATATTGTGAATGACAATATAACTGCTATGCAATCTATAGTAATCAATATAACTACTATGCAATCTATGCAATATAACTGCTACATAATCTATGCAATCTATGCAATATAACCGCTATGCAATCTATATACAATCTATTCAATCTATGCAATATATGCAATCTATGCAATCCATGCAATATAACTGCTCTGCAATCTATGCAATATAACTGCTATGTTATCTATACTAATCAATATAAATACAAAGCTTACCAGTGACAAAACTAATCTTTCCATATTTTGTGAATGATAATAGTTATAACTGATATGCAATATATACTTTCCATTTAATTTAAACATTTAATACTCAAACATTGGTTATACTAGAATACTAAGTTTTATCTTCTATTATTAAACTGAACCGATTTGGTCAAAATTTAGTTAAGGTTAAATGAATTATTTAAATACAATTAGCTAGTTAAGGGGAACGAAATATTATTTAGATTAATATAGAAGATTCACTGTTAATTATGAGACATAAATGAAATTTCTTTTAACTAATATTTTTCTAAGGATAGTCCATTTTAAAAAAATCACACATGAAAAGAAGTTGTGACTTCTCTTTAATATAATAAATATTCATTAAGATTTCAAAAAATATCAATCTATGCTATTAAAGCAGAATTCTTCTTAGGATTGTGTCCCTGAATTTCCAGTTAATTACAAAACTTACCAGTGATATTTAATTTGAATATAAATATTATTTATTTAAAATACACAATTGAATATTTCCTATATTTATGGTAACTAATCTTTCCATATTTTGTGAATGATAATAGTTGTAGAAAATGAAATCTATACTTTCCATTTAATTTAAATATTTAATACTCAAACCATTGGTTATACTAGAATAAATTTTATCTTATATTTTTAAGAATTAAATGTAATTCTTTTCTAAATTGATATTAAGTAAATTTCCTAAATGTATGTGTTTACAAAACTATAATTTTACATAAATACTAATTAACAATTTTTAATTATTTTAAAATTAATATTTAAAAACTTAAAATAAAATTGATTTTCGAAACTAACCTATAAATAATGAGTTGACATTTTTACAATTACTGTTTTCCAGGTTAATTCATCGAATATACAAAATACTTATCAAGTAGAAACGGGTTGAACATTTAGATTTTTTTATTTCTATTATGAACTAACAAACAGATTAATAAGTTTATCAACAAAACTAATCCTGCGCTTTGACATCTAGTGAGAGTTTTAAGGTTTGAGAACTCGATAACAAGCAAAAATTAATATAAACTAACTCAGTGCTAGAGATGGATTACATCTCTTAGACAAGACACATCAAATAAATAAATTTGGTCTAATCAAACAGAGCTAAGTCTAATTACCCAAAGTCGGCTAGGGTTTACACCAACTTGGAGATAAAAAAGGCACGAGGTCGAGTATGTAAGGAGAAGGAGAGGAATCAAAGAGAGTATTGACACACACACTTTGGCACAAGAACTTGGGTTTCATCCATTTAAACGCTCTTGCCGATAATATGATACTTTTATAAGTTCACAATCTTATCATTTGTAATACATCTATTCATCTATCAGTAAACGTCTTTCAAATAACTCACTATCGAATTCACATATTCAACTCGTACTTGCCAAATTTATATTAAACAATTGGTGTTGTCTATGGAGAACTAGAAAAAAATGCAAAGAAAAAATATTAATCATCATAACTGCAGACAATCAAACCGGCACAGGGGAGACCTACCAGCAACGGATGTCACCAATATGATGGAGATGATGAAGATCATAATGGACTGTCTTACTTACAATATGAGGCAAATAAAACAACCAATGAACGTCTTGCTGCCATCAACACTATCATCACACCTTTTGTCGCCGATAACAACTATTCTGCAATAGTAAGAAGACAGCTCTTTTGTGCCGCAAACCCTACCGCTCAAGGAGTCAATCAAGTAAGAAATCAACAAATTGCTGATCTACGGAGTTTGATGCAAGATAGCCTCTTTTTTTTTTAATTACATATTATTAAAATAAATTAAACAATCACATTAATCATATAATTAAAAATTAGATTTTTCTATATATGTTATACCTTGAATTTTTAAAACAACTATAAATTATTAAAACTACTAAAAGTCTCACATTGTAATTTTGTGATCAGTTTTTTAGATTATTTGTTTTAAGACCATACAAATGATGATATAACCATATGAATAGGAAGTCTCATTTAATTAAATTTCAGATTAATATATATATATATATTTTATTATTGTTTAAATTAAAATATATACCATATAAAATATAAAATATTTTAATTTCATAATTTGCATTGAACAAGAATCGAGAACATAATATTTTACTTTTTTACATTTAATTTTTAAAAATGGTTATAAATTATTAAAACTATTACAAGTCTCACATTGAAAATTTTGTTGCCATTGTTTAAAAAATTACAACATAAAATCATGAGTACGAAGCCTTATTTAATAAATAACCATATTAAAATGTAATATATAATAATATCAATCAATTTAATTAAATACCATATAAAATTAATAAAATTATTTTTTAAGATTTATTTACTATAAAATGATTGTAATAAACAAGATTGATTATTTTTATTTAAGTTCTAACATCAACTTAATTATATACATAATAGTAACTAATGTATATTTTTATTTTATTATGAAAATAAAATATATAATAATATGTAAAATTAATTTATATACACAATATTCATACCGCATAAGACACAGATCTTAACCTAGTAATATAAGATAAAAATTGTGCAAGTATATTTTATTTTATAAATTTTAAGTTTTTAGTTTTGATTATATAAGATATTTTTAATTTTTATTTTTAATTTATTAAATTAATTTATCATAAAATTATTATTTAAATAAACTTGTTAATAAATATTAAAATAACAACGAATTAACTTCGAACTTGTTCTTAATTTCTTATTTCTTTAAGAACAAATTAACTTCGTATTTTTCTTACGGTAACAAAGAACTAACTTCGTTTCTTGCAAAAAATTTGTCGAATGTATGATGATTTTTTACAAGGAAATATGTTCTTACATAATCTCCACAAATTTATGGTGATATATCCTTTATTGAATCAAGCAATCTCTCAAGCACAAACTCTTAATTAATCTCTTTCTCAACGCTTTAAAAAACTCACTCAAAAACTAAAGCTTCTCGATCTCGAATCTCACAAGTTATGCAACACACTTTGCATCTCCTTATATAACTATATTTATCCTAAACTCATTAGGAAACCCTCAAATAGATAACTCTCAAATATAACTAACTTTCCTATTCCATAGCACGGTAGGAAAGTGATTACTTGCTTCTCAGGCTACTACAAGTTTACTCCAACATTCACCCCCTTAAACTTGAAGCCTTCATTTTATACATATTGAATCCCCAGTAGATCTCGCATCTCTTTTAACTTGATTCTCCCAAGTGATTTAGTAAGAATGTCGGCCTTTGCTTGACGCATGCGATGTGTTCTACGCTCACCATGTTCTTCTCTACACACTCTCTGATCAAGTGAAATCTTGTATGTATGTGTTTGCTGCGTCCATGAAACACCGGATTCTTGGTTAAGGTTATTGCTGATTTGTTGTCAATACGTATTACCACCTTGTTGCTTGATCGCCCATAGACTTCTTCGAGTAACTATTGTAACCACACGGCTTGCTTGGCTGTCTCTGTAGCTGCCATAAACTCTACTTCACACGAAGATAAAGCTACAATTTCTTGCTTCTGAGAACACCAAGTGATGGGATTACCACTGAGATAGAAGATGTGTCATGTTGTGCTCTTTCCATCATCAGGATCAACATTGTAGCTACTGTCGCCGTATCCAACTAATCCTGAGTTTGGTTTGAACTCGAGTCAATACGCCAAGTTCCTTGTAGATATCTAATACTTGTTTCAGGGCCGCCTTATGTAATTCCTTTGGGGCATGCATGTACTTACTCAAAACTCCAACACTGTATACAAGGTCTGGCCTTGTATGTATCAAGTAACAAAGACAGCCAATGTTCCTCCTATACTCCCTTTCATCAACACTGCGTTCCTCTTCTGCCTTGTGAAGTTTCAATCCAGCATCCGTTGGTATATGCACTGTGTTACACTCCTTCATCCCAGCTTCTTCAAGTATCTACGATGCATATCTTTCTTAACTTAGTCGTCCGAGATCACTCATCTCAAACCTTGTCGCCATTTCTTTCTTGAACTTAAGCATCATCTCCAAGCTGGAATCGTGATCAGCAAATCATCAACATACACAGCCACGACCAAGAGATGTCCCTGCTCTTCTTTTCGATAAAGGGATGGCTCCTTTAGAAATTTTGTGAACTTCATCTCGCGTAATACAGCATTGAGCTTCTCATTCCATGCCCTCGGGGCTTGTCTTAATCTGTAGAGTGCTTTCTTCAACTTGTAGACTTTAGTTTTACTCCCTTTAATCACATAGTCTTCAGGTTGCGATACATAGACCTCTTCTTTCATCTCTCCATGAAGGAAAGCTGTCTTTACATCTAGATGATGCAACTCCCAGCCATGACTAACAGTTATACCAATGATCAAACGTACTGTTTCTATACGTACAACTGGCACGAACACTTCATCAAAGTCCACATCGTGTTTCTGTATAAACCCTTTCGCCACAAGCCACGCCTTGAACTTGTTTATGCTTCCATCGGAGTTTCTTTTTATCTTAAAACCCCACTTCAGCCCTATCGCTTTGCACGTCGGAGGGAGATCAACCAGAGTCCAAGTATTGTTTTTCACAATCAACTCTATCTCATCATCACATGCATCTCTCCATACTTTTAACTCACTAGCTTCTTCGTAGTTCCAAGGCTCTTCGTCCAATAGCAACAGCAGGTTCTCGCATTCTACCTTGCATAATAGATCATAATCATCATCTTCTTCGCATAACAACTCATAATCTTCTAGATATCTCGGTTTGTTGCTTGGCCGAGTGGAGCGTCTTAATGCTACTGGTGACTCTTCTGCAGTTTTCTCTTCAGATACCTCCTCTTTGGTCTCTTGCTCGCTACTATTACTCTCTCCATGCTGTGGTATTTGATCGCTAAGCTCTCTGACTTCAAACATTATCCTACCAGGCACTTTTTCTTCTATTCTTTTCTCTGTATCGTCCCACTTTCAACTGCACTCCTCATCAAAAATTACATCACGACTCACGACTATCTTGCGAGTTGTTTGATCAAGTCGCCGGTAGGATTTAGATCCAGGTTTCGTTCCAAGATGAGCCAGTGTTCGTGATCTATCATCTAATTTTTTCAAGTGAGGAGTATCAATCTTCGCATACCCGATGCATCCAAAAACTCTTAAGTGATCAATATTGGGTTTCTTTCCTTTGTAGCTTTCCTATGGAACCTACATATTAAGAGTCCTTGTTGGTATTCTGTTTATAAGGTACGTTGCATGTCGAACTGCTTCCCCCCCAAAGCCAATTTGGAACATTCATGTGCTTTAAGATGCTTCGCGTCATCTCGAGTAATGTCATGTTCCTTCGCTCCACTACCCCGTTTTGCTGTGGTGAATATGGCGCAGTTAGGTGCCATTTGATGCCACTTTCGTTGCAGAAGTCTCGAAACTCGTGGGATGTAAACTCCCCTTCCCTATCGTTTCTAAATGTTTTGATCGTTGTACCAGTCTCTTGCTTCACCACTGCTTTAAAGTGTTTGAACTTTTCGAGAGCCTCGCTTTTCTCCTTCATCAAGATAGTCCACATATATCTAGAGTGGTCATCGATCAAAACAAACACATATCTATTCCTTTCAGCCGTGGGAGGTGTTATCGGACCGCACAAATCTCTGTGTATTAACTCCAATACATTTGTAGTTCGATAAGAACTTGCTTGTGGGAATGACTTCCGAATCTGTTTACCACTTAAATAGGAAGCACACGTCTCCTTTTCAACTCCAAACTGAGGCATGCCGACAACTAGTTTCTTGTTGACCATCGCTTTTAAATTATCCAACCCGACATGTCCTAGACGTGCATGCCACTTTGACGATTCTTTGAGATACATTAGCTGTAGACACTTGGTACTTTCCACTTCCGTGACCACCTTATATGACATGTTCTTAGCTCTGTTTGCTTTGACTAAAAGTCTATTGTCTCGATCATATAGATATAAGTAATCTCTCTTCATTCTAACTTCGCATCCAGACTCAGTAGCTTGACCAAGACTTATAATATTGCTCCTTAAATCAGGAATGAAGTAGACATCTGATAGTACTCTTCTTTCTCCATTCTTTGTAACTAACATAATTGATCCTTTTCCTTGTATATCTATTCGAGAATCGTCACCGAACTTAACCTTCCCTGTTATTCGGTTATCGATCCTTGAGAAGTAGCTAAGATTCCCTGTCATGTGGTTACTGGCTCCATTATCCAAGTACCATAGATTCTCCTCAGCCGCAGGGGTCTCAAACTTTCTTGGATTGCAGTTGCGCTCGTTCAAGAATACGAGTTCATGCATCATTAACTCCTATGCCTCTTGAGTGGATTCTCCTTCGTTCTCTTGTGTCTCTTGAAGTTTAAGTAGACGATCTGGACAGTTCTGCGCAAAGTCCCCCATCTTATCACACCTTAAAACATACAACTCTCGACGCATCCCTCTCCTGTCTATAGTAGTTGTCATACTGCTGATAACCATACCGGCCACGCCCTCTTCCTCTATATCCAAACCGACCTCCTCTACCTCGAACTCTCCTTGACTCATACCTTTCTTGTCGTGGCTGTGAGTCTGTATTAGCATACGTGATTTTATTCTGACCTTGTTCTTCATGCTTCTCTTCTTCCTCATCAAAAATTCTCTCCTCATAAGCTTTTATTCTTCCCACGACATCTTCAAAGCTTGTTTTATTGAGGTCAAGAAGTTGTTCTAATGCTGATGTGATATGTATGTATTTCTTGCGAGATAGACTGTTGAGAAATTTCTTAACAAGCTTCGGTTCCTCAATGACTTCTCCTAGGGCTGCCGATTTGGTTGATAATTCCGAGAGTCTTCCAACAAAGCTATCGACAGAATCAGTTTCCTTCATCTCTATCCGACTAAAATCTGCTGTTAGCGTCTGTAACCTAGCTTCTCTCACACGATCAGCTCCCATATGTCTTGTCTTAATTGCTTCACAAATCTCTTTTGCTGTGTTAAGATTTCTGACTTGTAGTATTAGTAGTTCTGGTATGGATTGGAAGAGCAGTGCCCTTGCCAAATTGTTCTTCTCTTCGTCTTCTTCCCCTGGTTTGATAGCTTACCATGATTTATGAACCTTCAACGCAGCTTTCATTCGCATTGTCCATACCGTTTAGTTGGTATCGCTGAGCAGAGGACACTGGATGGATGCAGACCCACTACTCTTTGAGTTGCTACCCAAAGCAACAATATCTCTCATGTTTGTTTGATCCAATAGATGCTCTGATACCAATTATTGAATCAAACAATCTCTCAAACACAAACTTTTTATTAATCTCTTTTTCAATGCTTTAGAAAACTCACTCAAAAACTAAAGCTTCACAATCTCAAATCTCACAAGTTATACAACAACTTTGCATCTCCTTATATAACTATATTTATACTAAACTCATTAGGAAACCCTCAAATAGATAACTCTCAAATATAACTAACTTTCCTATTCCATAGCTCGGTAGGAAAGTGATAGTTTGCTTCTCAAGCTATTTCAAGTTTACTCCAACATCCTTTACAACGAATATTTAATGATGAATTATTTATTATTAATTCATTGTAAACCATATAACAATGAAATAGCAACGAAGATCTACATGTAGCTAATTTGAATAAGATCGGGTTCACTATATAAAATAAAAGATATAAGAAAGGAAAAATTTTATATACAAATCTCCAAGTATAATGATATTGATCTAATCTGGGTCATTATATCACAATTCTCGACTAAGATACGGGTTTGGTAGCCTTAGACCTTAAACGAGAGGTATGGTTTTGTGAATGGACTATCTTTGGTTTTAGATTCGCTATAGCTTAAAAAAATGGTAGGCACAGACACAGTTTGTAGTATATGATTTTAGTACATATTTTACATGAAGAACCTCGTTATAAGATTTTTTTTGATAATTGAATCAAAATAACTAAAGTATAGTAATGAGTTGAGTGAGATTTTTCTTCTCCACCTTTAAACATGCAACAAGTTGCGTGATCTCTATATGTTCGTACGTAGTCACATGTGACGCTCATTTTCCATAACTACTTGGTCGGTATTTCCAGTCAAAAAATTGTTGCTAATCAGTCGTAACTAGCGACGATTTTTGGAAGTCACTTATGACGGATGCTAATAACGAATAGATCCAAATGAACTATCATATGAAAAGCTAGTCAATATATCAAATAAAGAATTATTAGTTAATGGCCGCACCAAAATCACAATTACATGTTTTTCATTGCTATTGTTTTTTTTTCATATATTTGATTGCGAATAATAAAGTGTTATTAATCTATCACAGATTCATAACAATTCTCTCCAATGTTAAAAGCTAAAAAATATTATGATTTGGCGAAATATGAATGACTGAACTGCGATAAAAATTTTAAATACTGTATTTTAAAATTTTGAAACTAATTTTATAAACTGTGAAAAGTCTTCAGATAAGTATTCTCACAAAATATGATTAGATTTTATTTAAGAAGATCCAGTCATTAAAGTAGTGGTATATAATGTTGCCTCCAAAATGTTGCCTCTTTCTTTCAGCCACATTTTTATACCATGCAAGAGCATTCTCAGTGAGTTTGACTGCTGCTAAGGCACCTTAACATTCAACAATGTACTCTAGACGTATCTCCCATTCCATGTATACTTCCGGATTGACTTGCATGTAAAGTTAGGTGGAACAAGTTTAATATCTTTATTTTGTTCTCTGAGTTGTACATCTCTGCCTTGTTGGTTTTTAATGGGATCATGTTTCCTAAAATGTGGTTGATGTGTGGATCATCTTCCTCAAGACTCGGCATGGTCTCATTGTCTCCATCTTCATCTTCTCGATTGGAGTTTTGGTTCCGGACTGGACCTTTTCTATGAGGTTGCTCCAATCGGAACAAGCGGGTGCTAAGTTGCTGACCAAGTTCGCCCATGGCTGCTTTAATCTCTTCTCTTATGGTCGCCATCATTGTTCTGTGGTAGCTTGCGTATTGGCTCCGTCTTCTCTCATGTCCTTCAGAGCAGGTGCAACGGAAGTCCGAGGAGAATCCTTAGCGTGACTTCATAGGATTAGTTGAATAGATTAATATTAAAAATGGCAAGTAATGCAAGGATCAGTCCGTCCGTAAGAGGTTTAGACTTGATCCTTAGGACAGGTGGCAACGGTTTATTGGGCAGGTGATGTTTTGTGTTTCGTTTTGTCGGCAAAAAAATACTCATTCGACCGAAGCCGAGAAAAAAAAAACCTCTCGACGAAAAAGAAGGCGATTTGGATCTCTCTGCTTCCGTCTCCTTCCATCGACTTCCAAGGTAAATCGAAGCCTCGTCTTGTATTTTTATGTTTGTAGATTAGGTTCCATGTAGTTTTCCTCTCAATTTAGGGTTCGTTTTGTTTTTTTCAATCGATTTGGGGATTTTCGTTTGAAATTAGGGTTTCAAATGATTTGGGTTTTCAATCGATTTGGGGAAGTTTTGGTTAGTAGTTACGGTTTCAATACTGAAATAGGTTTCAATCGAAGAAGTTATCTTCTTGTTTGTTTACGGTTTGAAAACACCATTGTAGTTTAAATCGATTTTACAAACTCGTTTTGTTTTGTTACAGATTATATGTGTTTGCCTTCTACTAAAAGTATCGGTGTGGTTTGGTTTTTGATCTCTTTTTTCAATTTTCATTGGTCGTATCCGTGTGTTTTCTTTTCTGATTTTAGTCATGTTTTACTTTTCTTGTTGTATGTTTTTCTCGAACACTGATTTTCTTTGTGATTGTTGTTGTTTATCTTCGCTTACATGATTTTTAATTTCAGGTTAAAGAAACATGGGACAAGACTATAGCTACACCCAGCCTTCTTCATCAGATGAGTTTGATAATACATCACTTCTTGAAGCTGAAGCTGCTTTGTACGCCGATGAAGCTGAGAGTAGCTACAACATTGCTCAGCCGGTTCAGTACCCACCTCAGCCGGTTCAGTACTTCTGCGGAGGACATGCTACTGCGGAGGAGATGCGTGACTTTCAGACACAGCTTAGGCTGCTTAAGGATCAAGTTAATGAGAGTGACCAGAACCTGGCTAAGCTCGAGAAGACTGTGTGTGATGAGCTATCCAAGAAGAAATCATGGGTTACAAAATGCTTTGCATTGGAAGTTTGTCTTCTGTTCTGCATTTTAGTTTTAATAGCGGTCATAATTCTTGGAGGTTAGTTTCACTCCTTGTGCTTTTTGAATGTTTTTCTGCAAATTTTAAAAACTTTTGACCTGTTTTATTTGATGTTTTTCAGGAAGATCTTCGAAGGATTACAACGAGAGTATCTGATCTCGAGACTGTCTTTAAGGTTAGAAAATGTACAACTTCGTACTCTCTTTTTGCTTATAGTATTCTATTTTCTGTGAAAAATAAAAACATATAAACTGAAACTCTTTGTGTTAAATGCTTTATACCTTCCTAACTCCTCAGATTTGATAGGTTATTAAACGTTATTACAATGGTACTTGTTTGCTTTCTGTGTTGCTAGTAGAGAACTTATTATAAGTGAGATTTGATTGGTGATAAATGCTAGTTGTTTTCTTTCTATCTGGCTAACTACATAGATTTTATTGGCTTTAAATTTTTCTTACTTCTAGCTCGCTTATTTAAGGCCTGTGTTGCTAATAGAGCGACACAGACCATTATCTAACAATGAATAACACCGGTAGTTATGTTAACCTCATGTATAGTCAATGTTCTATTGACCTTGATTCACCCAAACGAGTTTGGTTGGGTAGCCAAGCTCCTGAGCCTGTTGTCAAGTCTGGTCAGCCTGTTGTCGGGTCTGGTCAGCCTTTTCTCGGGTCTGGTCAGCCTGTTGTCGGGCCTGGTCAGCCTGTTGTCGACTTTTCTCACATCTCTTAAACTCAAACTTATGTCTGATATATTATGATGTTATTCTCTTTAAGGTATTGTCTTGTTTGCGTAGTAGATACATGTCGTGGTGTTGCTTTACTAAGTCTTGTCTTTTTTGTTTCAGGTTCAGCAGTAGGACATGTGATTATGTGAACCAAGTCACGGGTGCATTTGGAGTTGTGAAAGTGTTTTGTTGTGTATCTCATGTGAACCAAGTCACGGGTTCTTCTTTTCACTTTATATTCTATAAGTTTGTGTCAAGCAGGTCATTAGCTAGGTATCTTGTTTGCTTTGTTTCCATCACTTCTTCCTTCCTTTTATTTCCGTTTGCTACTACGCTTGTCGCGAGAAGTTGTAATCTTGTTGCTACCAAGTTGTTGTAAGATATTTGACTTGCCTCTACTTTAACTAGGTAACTCTATCTCTTTAGTTGATGTAATGTAACTTGCTTCTGCATTAACTCTCGAGTAACACTTATGTTTATCTCTTTAGTTGATGTAATGTACGTTGTAATCTTGTTGAATCCTGTTTGCTCATCAATCCGATATAACTGTCTCCTTATCCGTTAGCTCTACATTATAGGATTGTTGTGCAATTACACCAGTTAACTGTTAAAGATCGTAGATCACCTGTTTTATATATAATCTCAAACAAGAACACTTATGTCTTAGATTGCTATAATCAGAGACATTTTAGATTGTCAAAAACATGATTTATATTGTCGAACATTTTAAACACTTGTAAGATATAATGATTTATATTGTCGAACATTTTAAACACTTGTAAGATATAATGAGTTATATGCTATGATCATTTTAAACACTTGTAAGATATAATGATTTATATTGTCGAAAATGTAATGTAACATATAGAAACCATAATAAAAATGATGATATATAATCTTTTAAAAATATAATTTTAAAGAAATAATAGTAGAAGAAACCATATTTAAAAAAAAAAACTATAGAAACCACAATAAAAATGTCTAAACAATCTGAAATTTTAACTTATAGATAATTTTATTATTTTCCGAAGCAGGATATCTAGATATGTCATCATCTTCATCCGATGAACTCGATGAAAGATTGGACGAAATTTGCGACGAATACTTGGAAGAAACATACAACGACATAGTGGAGGCCCAAACCATACCGCAAATTAAGGACCGTGCTTATGTGGAACGAAACCGCGAAGGAGGACAAGACCGCTTATGGAATGACTACTTCAGCGAAGATTCGACATTCTCGTCTCAATTATTCAGACGCCGTTTCCGCATGAATAAGGAATTATTCTTGCGTCTTGTTCATGGCCTATCAGAGTGCTTTCCATTCTTTCAGAAAAGAAGAGATGCAACCGGGAGGTGGCGTCTTACTGCACTACAAAAATGTACTGCAGCTATTCGATGCGCTTGCTTATGAATGCTGCGGCTGACACCGTTGTGAATATCTCCGACATGGTGAGACCACTGCACTTCGTGTTTTCATAATTTCACTAACGGAATAATACAATTATTCGAGATGAGTATCTGACGACCCACACCGGAGGATCTTCAACGACTACCGATATTGGAGAACACGAGGGTTTCGGATGGTCGGAGTATTGACTGTATGCATTGGGAGTGGAAAAATTGCCCAACCGCTTGGAAAGGACAGTACACCGTGGATCAGGAAAACCGACAATTGTCTTAGAGGCTGTAGCTTCACAAGATCTTTGGATATGGCACGCTTTTTTTTGGTCCTCCAGGTACCTTAAATGATATCAATGTCCTCGATCGGTCTCCTGTTTTTGATGACATTTTACAAGGTCGAGCTCCCAGGATAAATTATGTGGTCAACGGACACATGTATAAGTTGGCGTACTACCTCACAGACGGTATATATCCAAAATGGTAAACATTTATCCAATCCATCACCCTCCCCCAAACTCCTCAACAACAATTATTTGCTAAAGTTCAAGAAGCAACCCGAAAAGATGTGGGGCGGGCTTTTGGAGTATTGCAAGCTCGATTTGCGATAGTGAGAAACCCGGTAAAAATATTGGATAAAGAAAAGATAGGGAAGATTATGAGAGCATGTATCATACTACACAATATGATAGTCGAAGATGAACGGGATGGATACACTCCTATCGATATATCTGAATTTGAAGAAGGAGACGTCACCAGAAGTTCAAAGGTGGAAACCGAGAGGCCTACGAATCTGAATAATATGTTTCCCAATCGGAATGATCTTCGTGATAGGCATATGCATGACCAATTGAAAAAGATCTAATTCAAAATATTTGGAACAAATTTAGTGATGAAGATTAATAATTGTTGTATCTTTATTTTTAATTATTGTATTTTTAAATTTAATTATGCAATAAAATTGAAAAATTAAAAATTCACTTTAAAAAAAAAATTATTCTAAGGACTCCAAATTGGGAATCACCATTGTAGACACTCTTTTGATTTGAATCCTTAACTATTTAAACAAAAAAAAATTAATAAAAAAATTCTAAGGATTCCTTGGAGAAATCCACCATTGTGGATGCTCTCATGTAGTCTAACACTTAACAAAACCAACAATGGATTAAAAGTACCAACGGTGTAATAAGGTTAAAAGAAATATAACTTTTATAGGTTTTTAAATTATTATGAAAAGATAAATGTAAATGAAAAAAAATGAAAAGAAATTTTTTTATAAAGTTTTTTGCGTTTTCAAAAACAAAGTAGTAGGCCGTAAGTGATCGAGTGCAACATGGTATGTGGTCGAGGGCATAATGTAAATAATTGAAATATTTTTGGGTTTTTTAAAAATTTATAGATCTAAACAACTTGTATATAAAGCAATCACAAATTCTTTCAGTTTTTCTTGAATCTTTAACTAAGAACAAGCGGAAACAAACAACTCTTTCTAGAATTTTCTTTATAGTCAGCTAACAACTTAACAATGATTCTAAATGCAAGAAAAAAAAATAAAATTTTATGGTTTTTATAAAAAAAGATAGCATGAACAAACGATCTGGATGCAAGAACATTTTTTTTCAACTAGTTTTGATTGATGAAACAGAGGAGCATACAAGATCGAACAACTAAATCCGGCGGAAACACCTTACCATCCCTGGAAGCTTATAGCCCACACAGGGGAAGCTCAAACCCAAACAACGGGTGCCATACTAAAAAATACTATAAATACGAGATTAATCTTAACTCTTACATCCAATCTTGAACACAAACCATGAGGAAGAGAATATAGATACGACTTCTGAGTTTTGAAGAGCCGGACAACTTACCGCGAACAGCACCAGTAAGAGACAGAGATTCAATGGCTTTCACAACGACACAAGACCAAGATAACCTGAACCTTCAGTCCACAAAACCAAACTAGAAACGCAAGCCAAACACCATACACCAACAAAGAAGCAAGCAGACAAACGCCTGGAAATTAAGTTCCCTTCTCAACTGAATTTTCTTCGGAAAATCAACAGCTTCAACCTCTTTATAAAGCTTCCATTAACCGAAGCCACCAAGGACAAGAGAAGCACAAGACAATCCGGACAAGACACTTATTCAAATGTCAGGAAAAGGACTCTAACCACAGAGATAGCAGCGAAACAAACCTGAGTCTTCTCAAAAGTGTTAGACCTCATGCGCTAACCACACACCCCCACAACAACCACACACAATCGCACCATTGACATCCATCGCTAGCACCGTAGCTGAAATCAAAACTAGAGAGCCAAACCCACCATCCCTGAGCCAAACCTGAACCGCAAGAGAGATCTTCGCAGAAACCTGACAAGCCGACTTCACCACGCCAGAACTCTCCACACTACCGCGCCTTAACTCCAGGCGCAGAGCCACTGATGATGTCGTTTAACTCCGCGAATTAACAACGAAAGATGAGAACTGGACCAGAGCTCAGACAAAGCGTTGAGGGAGAGGAGTCACGGAAGAAGCAAGGTACAAACAAACTGACGGGAGAAAAAGGGCTCCGGCGGCGGCACGCTCACTCACGCGCCGACCATACGCCGGACCCAAACCAGATCTACTATATCTCTCTACTTTATCTCTCTTCTGGATGTAAGAACATAAGCCAACATTTATGGATTTAAATTTATGCAATGAAGAAACAACAAAGAGAAAGCAGATCTAAAATATAAAGGTAAGAAAAATAAAAAATAGGAATCTTTAGCTTTGATACCAAAATGATATAAGATTCGGTGAAGAGCTTTTAAAAATTGTGAATAGATTGCACAAGCTGGCTTTCACGCTCTCTCTTTTGAATGAAGGATGGTCGATGGTGATGAACACTTATCCGGATGGATTGGTCAAGTGGGATGGGATCTAACAAGATGGCTTTCACGCTCTTTCTTGTTGGAACAGTTGATGAGCTTGATGATGGAATGGGGAACATTCTTCAGAATCTGCAGAGTTTTCAGAACTTGAATTTTCAAGATCTTCATCGTCCTTCATGTCCAGTTTTAGTTTTTGGTCGAGACTTTTTTTATCAGCTTCATGGTTGATCCAAATCTGTTTTGGAATATGTTCACGTTAGTTCTTGCCAAATAAGTGGTCATATCTTGGTTTTGATGGTTTTGGAACTGATTGAGGTTGAGATGGACAAACTTCTTTTTCAGCAATCTAATTCATATCAAAACGAATCAATGAAAAACGGTTTGGTTTAACTCCTTAATTGATTCGTTCAATCAAGTCTTTTTAAAATTTTCTATCGCCTTTGGTCCATCTATTGGTTTTTAAGTTATCCAAAATCTATCTCTCGTCTAACTAGTCAATGGTTCCTCCATTTGGATGATGTCATTCATGTGGATTTGGATGGCTAAAGGGAACCTTTTGGAACAATTCACTGAGTCTTTCTTAACTATATGTACGTGTGATTAGTCTTTCATTACATCAATGATTTCATTTATATCCGTAAAGAGGTTTATTTGTGGACTACACTATTTTTCAGGATTAGTCTGGACCTTTTCATATGTCTAAAATATTTTTACTTTAGTCAAAAAATTTTTTTAATAAATAATTAAAAAATGTAAATAGTATTATTATAACTTTTGTTCTTAGGTGTTAACTTTAAAACATAAACATGATTTATTGTTACCAAAAAAGTTATCATATTTTATATTATGGTGAAAATTAAAGAATAACAAATAAAATAATTTTTTTATTTCACTTTTCAAATTAAAAAAAAATTATAATTTTATTTTTCAAATAGTCCTTTTGAAAGGATTTTACTTCAAATTTTATTTTGAAATAAAAATTTAACAGAACTGGAGATTCTGTACTGATCAGCTACTTCAAACTTGGAACATAATCACTGTAACAAATTTTGTTATCGAATAATTACATGATTATTTGATCCCCAATCTCAAATAGTTAATATTTATATAAATTCCTTTTGCTTACAAAAAAAAATTATCCGCTAAGGAATCCGAAAAGAGTTGACGAGGTGAGAGGTGATGGAAAAAAACATTAGTGTAACTCTAGTAATAAAAGAAAGGAAACTGCGTGTATAGACACGAATGCTCCAAATGTTTGCATGTCGCACGCGTGTCATCTTCATTCTTCCTACTTATTACACATACTCGCATGCATTCTTCATGCAAACATAGTAGATCATTTCTGAATCATCAGAGAGATAGAGTGAGGGTGAGAAAATGGAGAAAAACAAGAGAATTTTCATGTTTTTGCTTCTGATTGTGTTCTTCAATGGAGTTATGATGATGAGATCAAATGGGTATGAAGGAGAAGAAGAGCAGGGAGGAGGAGGAAGAGAAAGAGCAGGGTTCATGATGAAAGAGTGGAGACAAGTGATCAAATCAGAAGGTGGGGAGATGAGAGTTGTGATATCTCCAAGAGGAGGGATCATTGAGAAACCAATGCACATTGGGTTTCTAACAATGGAACCTAAAACCCTCTTTGTCCCTCAGTATCTCGACTCTAACCTCCTCATCTTCATTCGTCAAGGTCCTTCTCCCTCACATTTCCCTTTCTCTAAGATTCATTTGTTTCTCGCTCTCAACATACATGCTTACTTGCAGGTGAAGCAACACTTGGAGTGATATGCAAAGACGAGTTCGGAGAGAAGAGAATGAAAGGAGGTGACATCTACTGGATTGCAGCTGGTTCTGCCTTTTATTTGCTCAACACAGGTCGAGGCCAGCGCCTTCATGTCATTTGCAGCATTGATCCATCGCAGAGTCTTGGTTTCGAAACTTTCCAAGTATACTTAACTTAGCTTCGACATTTAATTCAAGTGACTCAAAGTCACATTGATTTATAAAGAATTTTGATGTATGGCTAACTTGTTGCTTCCGTGTAGCCGTTCTATATTGGTGGAGGTCCATCCTCTGTTCTCACCGGCTTTGATCCCGACACTTTAACTTCAGCACTCAACGTTAGTGCAAGTCCAACCTAAATATTATTAAATTTTCGATTATTTTCCTGCGTTTAATAACAATCGGCATTTACGTTTTAGAATTGTTTTTTAACTCTAAAAATGTCTTTTTTAAAAAAATATGAATTTTATTATGCATTTTCTGAGGTAAACGTAGAAACTAGTGTTTGAAGCTCTCATATTAGTCCTGTCAATTTCATTCTCATATTGGTCTTTCCCTATTGGTCTTGTGCTCATGTAGATTTCTCGACCGGAGGTGCAACAGCTGATGGCGAGACAAGTCCGTGGCCCAATTGTGCACATCACGGAACATGCTCCCACAATGTGGACGGAGTTCTTGGGGTTGAGAGGTGAAGAGAAACATAAGCATCTCAAGAAACTTTTGGAGATGAAACAAGGAACCTCTCAAGAACTAGAATACAGTCCATGGTGGTCTTGGAAGAACATAGTAAGCTCGATTTTGGATGTAACCGGAGGAAAGAACCGGGTTTCAGGATCTTCCAAGTGCGAGGACTCTTATAACATTTATGATCGTAAAAACGATTTCGAAAACGACTATGGGTGGAGTAAAGCTCTTGATTATGATGATTACGAGCCTCTCAAATACTCAGGCGTAGGCGTTTATCTAGTAAATCTCACTGCGGTATAGTTCATATCTCTTATTAGTTGATTACTAGATTAAACTTGATTATAATAATATCAAAATTACGGTTGGTACAGATAAAACCAATTGTAAACCGGAACTAATAGTTGGAATTTAAAACCTTTTTTCAGGGATCGATGTTGGCTCCCCATATGAACCCAACCGCGACAGAATACGGTATTGTTTTGTCCGGTTCTGGAGAGATTCAGGTCGTGCTTCCAAATGGAACTGCTATGAACATGAGAGTCTCAGTAGGCGATGTGTTCTGGATCCCTCGCTACTTCGCATTTTGCCAGATCGCGTCTCGGGTCGCACCGTTTGAGTTTGTTGGATTCACAACATCGGCTTACAAGAACCGGCCTCAGTTTCTTGTCGGGTCGAACTCGCTACTGAGGAGTCTCAATCTGACGTCATTGGCGATTGCATTTGGAGTCGACGAAGGGACGATGAAGAGGTTCATCGAGGCACAGAGAGAAGCTGTTATTCTGCCCACCGCATCTGCGGCGCCCCCGCACGAAGGTGAACCAGAGCGTTTTGGTTCCGATCACATATTCACTTGAACAAGGAAAATGTGACAAACTTGTCTTTTGTATGTAGTAGACATATGAGTGTGTGGTGTCGGTATGTTTCTCTTTTTCTGAAAATAACAATAAAATGGTTGCGATGATATCTTTGAATTTTGAAAAAAGGTCGTCTTTGAATTCGTTATTTTTTTGTCATTTGAAGTGTGAAATGCAACTCTAAATAGTCGTCATTTTGAAAAGGAAAACTAACCTTTTTAAGAAAACTTTAGACATCTTTTTTTTTTTTTTTGTCGACAAACTTTAGACATCTTGACTGACATCTTTCATGTTTTTAAGTTTATGATTTTATAAAGGTACACTTCAAAAAAAAAAACAAAACAGAAAACCCGAACACAAATGAACATTAGTAACTAAATGTAAATTTATTCGCCAAACAAAAGTAATACTGAATTTCCCCGCGTTAACTGTAAATGAAATAACAAATGAGATAATGAAGTTGATAAATCAGACAATTAACAACTATGAAAAAACGTTCCACATGTGTAAATATGCGTGTCCATGAAGGGCATTATCATCGTGTCTCAAAACCAAAACTACTAATTGGCTATTTCTACAGGTTACCAGCAATGTAGCATAAAATGGGTATACAGTGACCTTAATTAAACCCAACAGCCCATCTTGTTCTATCAAAGTACAATCAACAAAGAAACATTGGACCGTGATCACACGAAAACTATATCTTCACAAGTTGAACTCTAAAAATCTATAACGGTAACAACTTCAGTCAATTGCAAAAACAGAGGAAAGAAAGAGGACGAACAAAAGATTCTTCATCTCACCAAGTGCCGCTCATCAACAAAGATAAAGCACTAATAAATCAGGATAACTGAGCTGTCACAGCCACCTATCAGTGCCTATTAGATCCAATGAAGCTCGAGCTCAAGCTCGGTGAAGATGGTGATGAAGAGTGAAAAGTAAAGAGTTTGTTACTCTGTTTTATTTCATTTAACCAAAAGTAACGTTTACAATCTATTTATATATGTACATGTATAACCGGTTTAAATCATATATACAATCCGGTTCAATAATCCTAATACCCCCCCCTCAAGATGGAATAAACAACCTGTGAATTCCCATCTTGGACATTAAGGTCTTGAAAACGCTTGGCTGAACTGCTTTAGTGAATAAATCAGCAAGCTGATGTTCACTCTTCACGTGCATCGTCTTCAAGAACCCACTCTGCAACCGTTCCCGAACCACATGGCAGTCATTCTCTATGTGTTTTGTGCGTTCGTGGAACACAGGGTTAGAGGCTATGTGTAACGCAGACATGTTATCACAGAATAGAGTTGCAGGGCCAGAAGGTGAGCTATGGAGTGACTTGAGTAGAGACGTCAACCAAATTAGCTCACAAGTAGCATCTGCCATAGCACGATATTCTGCTTCAGAGCTGCTCCTTGAGACTGTTGGTTGCTTCTTCGAACGCCAAGACACCAATGAGTCACCAAGAAAGACGCAGTAACCAGTTATAGATCGTCGAGAGTCAGGACAATTGGCCCAGTCAGCATCACTAAACGCAGTCAAGGTAAGATCAGCATTAGCTGAGTAGAATAAACCTTGTGCAGGATCATTCTTCAAGTACCGAAGTACGCGATAAGCAGCTGTAAGATGATCAGAGCGTGGAGCTGACATGAACTGACTAAGCTTATGCACAGCATAAGTAATATCCGGTCTTGTGTGAGTCAAATACAGAAGACGCCCCACGATCTTCCTGTAGACGGATGCATCAGGCAGTAAAGTACCAGTAGACTCAGATAATTTTTGATTTGGTTCCATAGGTACTGTAACCGGTTTGCAACCAAGATAGCCTGCATCTTGAAGAAGCTCCAATGTATATTTCCTTTGGTTAAGAGATATCCCATTTGAATTCCTGGCAATCTCAAATCCCAAGAAATATTTTGCAGGTCCAATGACACGGAGCTTGAAAGCAGCTTCAAGCACATCTTTGAAGTGAGCGATAGCTGCTTCATCATTGCCTACTAGCAAGATATCATCAACATAAATCAAGGCCGCAAGAAAGAGAGTGGATGTCGTCTTCACAAACAGGGAATGATCGGCATGTGCTTGAGTGAAACCTTCAGTATAAAATACAGCTGAGAGTTTATGATTCCATTGTCTCGACGCCTGCTTGAGACCATAGAGAGATCTGTGTAGACGACATACAGAACCAGGAGGAACCTTCTTGCCAGTTAATTCTTCATAGCCTTGAGGTATTGTCATGTATATTTCCTCATCCAAATCACCATTAAGGAATGCGTTGCTAATATCCAGCTGCAGAGTAAACCAGTTACGAGCAGCAACAAGGCGGAGGAGAAGCCTAAACGTTCCCAACTTCGCCACTGGTGAGAACGTATCAATGTAGTCTAGGCCCTCTAACTGAGTGTAACCTTTAGCCACCAAACGAGACTTAGGACGTTCAACCGTTCCATCAGGATTATACTTGTATGTATTCACCCATTTACAACCAACCGGATGTTTTCCTTCAGGCAGTTGACAGATAGACCAAGTACCAGTGCTCTCCAAAGAAGTCATCTCAGTTTTCATCGCACTCTTGAACACCTCAGAACGGATAGCCTCGTGAAAAGTCTTTGGAGCAAAGGTGGTAGTGAGGTTCAACAAGAAATTACGATGATCACCAGACACATTATCATATGACAAGAAAGCAGAGAGAGGATATGAGGTTGTATGAGAAATATGAGCAGGAAAAGGTGACTTTTGCATGAGGTAACAATGATACTGATCTAAGTAAGTAGGAACCTTAGTTTGACGTCTAACACGAGTAACAGGTTCAACAGGAATAACCGAAGAAGAATCAGCATTAGACAAAGCAGATGATGAGGGATCAATAGCGCAGGTTCCGTATGATGAAACATAGAAGAATCAGAAGGAACAGAGGAACCAAGATCAAAGAAAGCCGGAAATGACGAATCAGGAACAGGCAAAGGCAACACATGTTGACCGAAGAGATCAGAATCAGATGAAGCAGGAAAATTTTCAGAAAAAGGAAAAGTTGTTTCATGGAAAATCACATTTCGTGAAATTGAAATCACATTTGTTTGAAGATCAAGAACTTTATAACCTTTAAAACCATTAGGATATCCAAGAAACACACATGGAGAAGCACGAGGAGAGAATTTGTTTCTATCTTTAAGTAATGTTGAAGTGAAGCACAAACAACCAAATACACGTAAATGATCATATCGGGGAGGTTTATGCATCAGAAGCTCATAAGGAGTCTTATTATCAAGAACAGGGGAAGGAATACGATTGATGAGATACACTGCAGTTTGGACACAATCACCCCAATGAATGAGAGGAATGTTAGCTTGGAACATAAGCGATCTAGCCACATTTAATATATGCTGATGTTTCCTCTCAACCACCGAGTTTTGTTGTGGGGTATACGCACAAGAAAAGTAGTGAATGATGCCTTTAGTCTTAAGCAGAGAAGTAAAAGAAAGTTCAGGAGCGTTATCAGATCGTATGGATTTGACTTTGACATTGAACTGAGTCTCAACATATGTAAGAAATTCAGGAAACACAGTCTGAACAGAACTTTTATTCTTCAAAAGATAAAGCCATGTAACCCGAGTGTAATCATCTACAATGGTGAAAAAGTATTTGTATTCATCAATCGTTTCTACATGAAATGGACCCCAGACATCTATATGAAGAAGTTCAAAAGGAGATGATGAAACCGTATCTGAAGATGGAAAAGACAAACGTTTTTGTTTTGCTAAAGGACAAACTTTACAAACATGATTATGAGAAATTTTCAAAGAGGAAATATCCAATGTTTTTGCAAGTTGTTGAATCTTGTTGAATGAAGGATGACCCAAACGTTGATGCCAAGTATCAGAAGAAACGTGAGCAAGTGTATGAGTGTGTGCAATCGTGTTTTGAGCAGGAACAGAGGACTCCAAGAGATAAAGGTTTTGATGAAGATTACCCTTCCCAATCATGGAGCCCTGAGTATGCTTCTGTATCAAAGGTAAGGGATTAAAAGGAAAATGTAACAAGAATGAGATGAAAACAAAACCGAAATGGATGTATTTGCAGTCAATGCACTGATGCTAAGTAAGTTGAATTTGAAATGCGGCACAAACAACACATTGAACAAAGTTAATTGATCAGAAAGAACCACAGTTCCAGAGATAGTAACAGCAATGCGAGTACCATCAGGCAAAGTCACAGTAGTGTTCGAAATCAAATGAGTATCAGAAAATCGAGTTAAATCAAAACAAACATGACAGCTAGCACCAGTATCAATCACCCAAGTAGGAGCAGTTAAAGGCAAACTTTGATCAATTCCCGCAGAAGAAACAAAGTAATTATCACCAGACATAGTACCTCTCTCAAAGGGATTTGTCGTATGGGGAATGAGATGTGGTTGAGGCTTTATCACAGAGACTGAACCATCCGAGAGTTGTAGAGTACTGCCTGAAACCTGAGATACTTGCTCTGTAACTGACTTGGTGTTGAGAACACTGAGTAGCTTTTGAAGTTGATCTGTCGTTACTGACCCAAGATGAACACCGTTGTGATCATGCATAGAGATACAACCAGTATCCTGAGAAATGATGTTAGCCACATTATCTTTCTGTGGTGGCCAAGATTGCAGAGACTTGGATTGAGATGTCATCTGCTGACTCGGTGTGTGTTGTTGTGACTGCTGATGCCGAGGAACTGAACTCGGTATCTTATAACCCGGAGGATAGCCGTGAAGCTTGTAACATCTGTTGACGGTATGACCAAGAAGACCACAGTGAGAACAAACGGGTCGATTCTTGGACTTATTATAACCTCCAGAGTAAGCAGCAACAAGAGAATCAGTTGAAGTTGTATCCTGAGAAGCTTGAAAAACCACATTGCTAGCAGACTTCATTGATCTCTGACGTTCCTCTTGAGAACAAAGATTAAAAACCTTTGTGAGATTAGGCTTAGGTTCCATCATCAAGATCTGTCCACGAGTGGCCGTAAATGAATCATTGAGACCCATGAGAAACTTCAAAACTTTATCTTGTTCATCACGCTTAGCAATGTGTCGACTACTAGCACAGTCTTGATTACCACAGCAACACGTATATGGACTATCATGATTCTTCAGTTCCTCCCAAAGCTGCTTGAGCTTGGTGTAATAGTCACTGATACTCTGTGTTCCCTGTATCTCAGCAAAGATCTGTTGCTTGATATCAGCAGTACGAGGACCATCGCTTTGCTTAAACTGATCATGAATGTCAAGCCACATTTGACGCGCCGTATCAAGGTACATAATGCTTCGAGCAATTGGTTTATCCACAGCATTAACCAACCAAGTGCATACGATGTTGTTGCATCGTGACCAAGAACCAAAATCAGGATGATTCCTATCTACCTCAGGATACGTTCCATCAACAAACACTGCCTTATTCCTAGCACCTAAGGCCATTAACATCGATCTACGCCAGCTATTGAAGTTACCGAGACCGCTAAGTTTCTCAGAGACCAGAGAAGTACCAGCATGATCAGCATGATGAACATATAGCGGATTCGCATGAGGATCGGAAAGCGACGGCGGGATCGAAGAAGACGATGAAGTCGGATTCAAGTTTTGAGGATCCATGACTCCGAAATACAAGAAATAGAAATCGCGGCAAAGAGAACGCAATTTCTAGGTCAATGAAAGGAAAAGAACAAAGAAAGAAAGACAATCCGCGTAACAATCCAAAGGAAGACGATGATCTGAGCACAGAGGTGATCGATCAGAATGAAAATCCGCGGATCGAAAGCAAGACTCATCACCAAATACGAACGAATAGAGAATCGAAGCGGAAGAAACGAGATCAGAAAGGCTCTGATACCATATTAGATCCAATGAAGCTCGAGCTCAAGCTCGGTGAAGATGGTGATGAAGAGTGAAAAGTAAAGAGTTTGTTACTCTGTTTTATTTCACTTAACCAAAAGTAACGTTTACAATCTATTTATATATGTACATGTATAACCGGTTTAAATCATATATACAATCCGGTTCAATAATCCTAATAGTGCCCTAGATTGTTTCTCACCTTTGTATAAATAAGAGTAAAGAAATGACTGCAATCTCCAAAATTATGAATGCATAATTTCAATATCAATCACTAAATGTTGTTATTTTCTAAAGTTTCTTAACTTTTCTTTCATAGTATCAGAGCTACAGATGGGAATCAAGATCTACCCTCTGTCAGTACTTTCATCATTTATCAAGTCATCATCTTGAAATTAAAAAAAGGAAACTATCTCATACGGAAGCTCCAGCATGAGCAGTTCCTTTGCAGTCAGATGCTTATAGATTTTGTTACCAAAACTCAGCCACAACCTTCTCAGACCATCACGGTCCGTAAAGGAGACCAAGTCACTGAAGCAGTGAATCATGACATCCTCAAGTGGATCCATAAAGACCAACTGATTCTCACTTGGATCTATGGAACACTCTCAGAAAATGCCCCCAATCCATTTACGGTCTTCACCCATCCCAAAAGGTATGGTTTGCTTTAGCTAAGAAGTATTATAGTGTCTCTGCTACAAGGAAGTTAGATTTACAAATGAGAGTTCAAACTACTGTGAAAGGAACTAAAACTATGATTGGATATCTATCTAAAATCAAGTCTCTTTGCTATCAACTAAACTCAACAAGTGCTTCTATTACTGAGCATAAAAGATCTATGGAGTCTTGAATGGTCTATGGAAGGAATCTGAGGCAATATTTGCAGTTACTGAACATTATATAGATGTGTTTCATGGGCCTTAATTGTTTTGAAGATGTCAAACTTACAGGCTTTGAAAACAATTTGAAACAAAGAGAGTCTAGAACAGTTGTAAAGAAGACAGTCTAGAACACACATGCTGCTTAGACAGCTTCTTCAAAGTTTTCTCCTTGATATCAAGCAACACACCAAATTCCATCGTTTGCACAAACTATCACCTTGGAAACACAAGTTGAGTAAAGCACTCACCAAAAAAAATTCATATAAACCACAGTTTCACTAATCTAAGTGTGAGTTAGAAACAAAACTCACGGAGACAGAACCTAAGCCAAGAAATGTATAAATTACAATTGCGTTGTGCGAGACCTAATGGTATAGAAATATTATATTAAAGATAAATGTTAAAATTAATCCTAATCTTCTCGATTTTTTCCTCAGATTTTTCTTCATCTTTTACTTATTTTTTTCTTAGGTCGATATGTGATCTTCCAATAAAACTCGAACGCAAAAGGCAAAACGTTAGTAACAAAATGTAAATTTATTCAACACAAAAGAAAAAGTATAGTAAATTTCCCACGTTACAAGACCGTAATGGAAATAACAAAATAGGAAAACGAAGTTGACAAATCAGGACTATTAACAATTACGAGAAGACGTCCAGTATATATAATTATGTGCCTGTATGAAGGACCATTATCATCGTGTCTCAAAACCAAAACTATTATTGGATCATGTCTCCTACAATCGCATTGATCCTTCTTTCTCTTCAAATCATAACATCTTTTCTCTTTACCGCCACTGCCTCCTCATCATCACCTCCCGGTGGCTTCACCATCGACGTAATCCACCGTCGCTCTAATTCATCTTCTTCTCGTTTCTCTAAAACAGATGATCAGCTCGGATCACCCTACGCCAATACTGTCTTCACCACCTCCGTGTATCTAATGAAGCTACAAATAGGTACTCCTCCTATCGAGATCGAGGCCCTCATAGACACGGCAAGTGGCATAGTATGGACACAATGTTTGCCTTGTCTTAGCTGCTACGACCAACAAGATCCTATATTCGACCCTTCAAAATCCTCAACCTACAAAGAGAAAATATGCGACCAGGACCCTAACAATCCTTGTCGTTACGAGATTACCTACGTAGACCAAAGCTATTCCAAGGGAGCATATGCGACTGAGACGGTCACGTTCCAATCGACTTCAGGACAACCCTTTGTGATGGCTGAAACAACCATTGGTTGTGGCCACAACAACTCACTGACAACTCCGGCCGCTTCGGGCATTATTGGTCTAGATCGGGGAGCTTCGTCGCTCATCTCGCAGATGGGCGAGAACTTCTTTAGCTTTTTCTCTTACTGTTTTTCTCGTAAAGAAACTAGTAAGATCAACTTTGGAAGTAACGCTGTTGTGTCAGGAGATGGGACTGTATCAACCACTATGTTTACAAAGACGGAGAAACCTAACTTCTACTACCTAAACCTAGACGCGATAAGCGTTGGAGAGAACCGGGTTGAGACAATGGGGACACCCTTTTACTCCTTAGAAGGGAACATTATCATAGACTCCGGAACCACTTATACTTACTTGCCGGATAGCTTCTGCACCAAAGTGAAGGATGCTGTGGATAGCGTCGTGAAGGTGGAGCGATCAGCTTTTTCAGGAGATATGTTGTGCTACGATACCGCCGACATAGATATATTTCCGGTGATCACAATGCACTTCTCGGGTGGTGCGGATCTTGTCTTGGATAAATACAATATGTATGATAATACTGGAGATAACTATTGTGTGGCGATTTCGTGTGTTGGTCCAACACAAGATGCAGTCTTTGGGAACAGAGCTCAGAACAATTGGTTGATTGGTTATGATACTTCTTCTGAGCTTGTTTCTTTTAAGTCCACCGATTGTTCTGCGTTGTATTAAGAGAAAACAAACCAAAAGAGTTTCTCTATTCTAGTTTTAATATTCTTACCAAAAATAAAAATTTATATGGAAAATTTACATTAATGATATATATATATATACATTAACGAAAATTTACATATATATATATATATGAGTTCTTAGTCATTTTCAGGTTTAAAAATCATTACAAAAGTATAATTTTTTATAACAACATTTTACGTGTCACAATTAGTATAATGTTATATCATTCTTTTCTAAAGCTATATCATCTTTTAATGTTTTTTTTTTGAGAAATATCATCTTTTTAATTTTATATCATTTTTAATGAGAATGAATGTAGAGATATTATACTAATTTTGTTTGTTTTAATTAAAATATGTTAAAATGAGAATTCAATTTGTTAATTAATCTGATGGACAGATAAATTTAAATAAACTTTTAATCATTTAACTATAAAAAAATTGATCAGTGACAATTTGGAGTCGACGAAGGGACGATGAAGAAGTTCATCGAGGCACAGAGAGAGGGTGTTATTCTTACTACCGCATCTGTGGCGCCCCCGCACGAAGGTGAACCTGAGCGTTTTGGTTCTGATCACATATTTACTTGAACAAGCAGAATGTGACAAACTTGTCTTATATATGTAGTAGACATACGAGTGTGTGATGTCAGTATATGTTTTTCTTTTTTTCTGAAAATAACAATAAAATGGTTACGATAATTTAAAATGTCATCTTTGTATTCGATAATTATGTCTTTTGAAGTGTGAAATCACTTTTTTTGCTAAATTTTTGGTTAGTCGTAGTCATTTTTAAAAAGGAAAATTAACGTTTTTAAGAAAAGTTTAAACATCTTAACTGACATCTTTCATGTTTTTAAGCTAATGATTTTACAATGGTACACTTTAAAATTACTGAATCGGAAAACCAAAACACAAAGGTAAAAATTATTCCTTTTCACTGTATAGCAAAAATTTCATTTTTAATAAGTGCAAATTTCAATGCAAAATCTAATAACAATATTCTCCAGTTTATTTTTATATAGTTAAGTGTAAAAGTAAGAAAAAATAGCTTCAAATGACCCTAAATTAATTTTTTGTTTTAATATAACCCCTAAAGCCTAAAATCACCAAAACTATGTTTCATTTAATATTACCGGTTACCATTTTACTCTTTCAATCTTTGATTAATTATATAATTTAAATTTAATTTGGTGAAGCAATATCATCTTTCACCTTACCGCATGTTAGTTTATTGATTTTACTCAAGCAAAAAGTACGCTATATTTATTGTAATCAATTTTGTGGATGATGTGGGACATTAATATTTTATAAACATATCTCAAATATATTTAATACGTTAACAGTTATAGAGATTTCTGTATAAATTATTTCCTAAAATCTCGAGAATATATAATACTCTAAATCTTGTTAAATTCATAAAATCTTGTTAACAATAATTTATATTATATTATTTATTCATTTTTAGAATATTAATAAGAAAACAAATAACAAGAAAACAGAGAAATATTTTGGTGGGAGTATGTTCTTAAATGTCCAAAATACTCTTAATAAAAGACACAATTTTTTTTGTAAGTTTCATATAAATGTGTCAAATATTTGTAAGTTCATGTTTTTATATATTTTTAAACTTTTATTCAAAATGTGGGAAAGCATTTGGAATTTAACGTTTTAGTGAGTTGTTCATGTGTTTACATTGTGACAATATTCTCCTTGTTGAATTCAAAAACTTGGCCGAATTACCTTTTTTCAGCTGGAAAATGCTAATGGAAGCAACCTACCGCGATTTAGTTACTCGCTAAAAATTTAAATGGTCGATTTAATATAACTAAACACTATTACTCGGATTAATTTCCTAAGAGTAATGAAAAAAATTGTTTAAACCCAATCAAAAAGATAGGCTTTGAGTTTAATACGGCCCATTTGATTTTACTTAAGCAAAAGGGCATGTTATATTTATAGTAATCATTCTTGTTGATGAGTTTCACAAAATTTCGATGTGAGATATTTACATTTCATATATATAAAGATCTCAAATATATTTAATCGTTAACAGTTATAGAGATTTCAGCATAAATTATTTCCTAAAATCTCGAGAATATATAATACTCTAAATCTTGTTAAATTCATAAAATCTTGTTAACAATAATTTATATTATATTATTTATTCATTTTAGAATATTAATAAGAAAACAAATAACAAGAAAACAGAGAAATATTTTGGTGGGAGTATGTTCTTAAATGTCCAAAATACTCTTAATAAAAGACACAATTTTTTGTAAGTTTCATATAAATGTGTCAAATATTTGTAAGTTCATGTTTTATATATTTTTAAACTTTTATTCAAAATGTGGGAAAGCATTTGGAATTTAACGTTTTAGTGAGTTGTTCATGTGTTTACATTGTGACAATATTCTCCTTGTTGAATTCAAAAACTTGGCCGAATTACCTTTTTTCAGCTGGAAAATGCTAATGGAAGCAACCTACCGCGATTTAGTTACTCGCTAAAAATTTAAATGGTCGATTTAATATAACTAAACACTATTACTCGGATTAATTTCCTAAGAGTAATGAAAAAAATTGTTTAAACCCAATCAAAAAGATAGGCTTTGAGTTTAATACGGCCCATTTGATTTTACTTAAGCAAAAGGGCATGTTATATTTATAGTAATCATTCTTGTTGATGAGTTTCACAAAATTTCGATGTGAGATATTTACATTTCATATATATAAAGATCTCAAATATATTTAATATTTATATAGATTTTCAGCATAAATTATTTCCTAACATCTCGAGGATATATAATATTCTAAATCTTGTTAGATCAATAAAATCTTGTTAACCACGATTTATATTATATTATTTATTTTTAAAATATTAATAATGAAACAAATAGCAATAAAATAGGGAAATAAGTTAGGTGGTTCAATCACTACAAGAAAACATCGCTATTCTGAGGTACATACCGAGGGAAAATGAGTTCCTCGGAATTTTCTGAGGAAATACCGAGGAAACCAAGAAATGGGGTTTCCTCGGAATTTCCTCAGAAATTTCCGAGGAAATTCCGAGGAAGACACATATCCTCGGTATATTCCGAGGGATTACCGAGGAAACCAGGTCCGTCGGAAAAAACCGAGGGGGATTTTAAAAATTCCGATGACTTTTTATAGCCGTTAGAGAGCCGTTGGAGAGCCGTTGGGGGATTCCGAGGAAATTCCGAGGAAGTGTCTGTTTTCCTCGGAATTTCCTCAGTATCTCGGCAGGATTTCATCTATAAATACAGCCACTCCTCTTCATCTTCATTCACTCCATTTCTTCTTCTTCCCTCCTACTATCACGAATTTGGTTTCAAAAAAACATGTCTTCTTCAAATTATTTTCGTTCTTGGATCGATCGACCTCATTTGGATCCGACACGAGATTGCTTACGAAGAATACCAACGAGGTATAACCGAATTCATGGGGTTAGTTCACGACAACCGAAGTAGAAACAGGTAAGTTAAGATGTTCTTGCTCTAATTGTAAAAATAGAAAGGTTATTAAAGAGTGGGATGTTTGGACTCATCTACATTTGAGTGGGTTTACGAAGTTACAAAATTTGGTATCATCATGGGAAAACTAATTATGAACTTGGTAGTACTAGCGAACCTCAGCCTGCGGTTAGATTAGAAGAACCAATTAGAACGGATGTAGATTATGGTGTAGGTCTTGAGCAGATGGTAAATGATCATTTTAGAGGGAAGATTTACCCAATGCTGAAGCCGAGATTTTATGATATGTTGGATGCTGGAAAGCAACCATTGCAAGGTTGCGAGATGGTCATTCAGCTTTATCATCTGCTACAAGACCGATGGGCATTAAAACAGATTATAACTTGGCTGAAGACTGTATGGATGCGATAGCTGATTTTGTTAAAGGTATTCTACCGAGGATAATGTAGCTCCAGATTCATACTATGAGGTTCGAAACTCGTAGCTGGTGTTGGTTTATCTTATCGTAATAGATGTATGCAGCGATAAGCGCATGATTTATTGGAGGCGGATGACCAGCGGATTAGATGCAAATTTTGTGGGAAGCCTCGTTATAAAGATACGAGTGGAAGAGTTCCAGTGCCACATAAAAGGATGTGGTATTTGCCTTTGACGAAAGGTTGCAGAGGTTGTATCTTCGAACGCACGCTAAACGAATGAGATGGCATGCGGAGCACTCAACAGATGGTGAGATTAGACATCCTTCAGATGCAAAAGCGTGGAAGCATTTCCAATCAAAGTATCCCGACTTTGCGTATGAGAGAAGAAATGTCTACCTTGGATTATGTACTGATGGTTTCAGCCCGTATGGGAAGAGTGGAAGACAATATTCTCTATGGCCAGTCATTGTTACACCATACAACTTACCCCCAAACTTGTGCTTGCGACGAGAGTTTCTGTTTCTCTCCATTCTCGTTCCCGGACCAGAGCATCCTAAGAGATTGCTTGATGTGTTTCTTCAGCCACTAATATATGAGTTGCAACAACTATGGGCTGAAGGTGCTGAAACATACGATATTTCGTGTAAAGAGAACTTTCAAATGCGGGCAGTACTAATGTGGACAATAAGTGATTTTCCAGCATATGGTATGTTATCTGGATGGACAACGCATGGGAGGCTATCATGTCCATATTGTCAAGATGACACAGATGCTTTCCAACTAAAGAACGGAAGAAAAACGTGTTGGTTTGACTGTCACAGACGATTCCTACCACCTGATCATCCATACCGTCGGAGTAAGACTTTGTTTAGGAAAAACAAGCAGGTGTTTGATGGTCCACCTGAGGAAGTTAGTGGGAAAGGTTTGAAGACACAACTAAGAAATTTTGGTGCAGCAAGGACGCCTTGACGCCGGTGGACATGAGCAATTTCCGGTAGATCTTTGTTGGAGAACTACATAACGGCACAAAAAGTATTTTTTGGGATCTGCCATACTGGGAGGATCATCTGCTAAGGCATAATTTATATGCCATGCATATTGAGAAGAACTTTTTTGACAATCTCATGAACACGATCCTTAACGTTCAAGGTAAAACAAAGGATAATTTGAAGTTAAGACTGGATTTAGTCGATATATGTGCTCGTTCAGAACTTCATGTTGATGGGAATGGTAGGGCTCCTTTTCCCATATACCGACTTGATTCAGAGGGAAAAAATGCGTTCTTTGATTGGATTTCAAACGATGTGGAGTTTCCAAACGATTACGCATCTAATTTGCGTAACTGTATCGACAGAAATGAAGGAAAGTTTATTGGCTTGAAAAGTCACGATTGCCATGTGTTGATGGAGCGCCTCCTTCCGTTTGCCTTCAAAGAACTATTACCACAAAATGTTCATGAAGCAATTGCAGGGATAAGTGCTTTCTTCCGCGATTTATGCAGCAGATCAGTGACTCTTGAAGGTATTGAAAATCTGAAGACTAACATAGTCGTGATTCAGTGCAACCTTGAGAAGATATTTCCTCCCTCGTTTTTTGATGTTATGGAGCATCTTGTTATTCACCTGGCAAGAGAATTGGAACTTGGTGGTCCTGTGCAGTATAGATGGATGTATCTATATGAGCGGTATATGTTCCATTTGAAGAAGATGGTGAAAAAGTTAAGTAGGGTGGAAGGTTCTATAGTCGCCTGAGATGATCAATGAAGAAATTTCAAACTTTGCCGAAAGTACTACTTTCCAGCAGGTTCGGACCAAAAGCGAAGACCTGCTCGGCATGATGATAGAGGCCAGCGGGCAACATATCATGTTAAGGTTCCAGATATTTTCACAGATGTTGGGCGACTTAGCGGAAAACCAAAGGACCGTCGACTTCTTGGCGGGGCGAAGTCATTTGCAAACATATTTGCTAACCAACTGCGAAGATGTTCTTCAATATGAGAGGTAAGTTTATTATCTTATAAATTTTATTTTAACAAATTAACATTTATATCTTAATTAATTAAATTATTGTCATCACATGTACGGATTTTCATGGCGAAAAGCGGTTGGAATATAGATACGCCACAGAGGAGGAACTAGAAGAAATGAAGCAGAGAGAATTTGCTGGATGGATGTTTACTTATGTGAGTGCCTTAAACAAATTAAAATATCATTTATCACATATTTATACAAATTAAAATATCATTTATCACATATTTATACTAATTCATTATATATGTGCTATTAATAGGTGTCTGCTGGTTTAGCCAGAGGTGAAACATTTGACGATTGGATACGCGAAATGGTGGTTGGACCAAACTATGTTGTGAAGTCATATCCGAGATTTTGTACTTTCGAGGATATGCATTCTAACTGAAAAGAGGAGACGTTAAGCGTCGACCTATGATGCTGGCGTTTGTTCTGCATCAGGAGATGATGTATACTACGGACACATACATGAGATTATGGAAATCAAGTATTTGGGCATGCTTGGATTGCGCTGTACTGTTTTCTATTGTGATTGGCACGACAACACTCCAGATCGAGGTGTGAGAACAGATGCATTTGGTGTTACATCAGTACATTCGAGGCGAAAGATGCAATATTATGATCCTTTCATTCTTGCTTCTCAGGCCGATCAGGTAAGTAAATGTTAATTATTCAAAATGATTGATCATAATTTATACATTTACTAATAATTTTTTAAATGTTACAGGTTTGTTATATCAAGTACCCCCGGGTAAGGAACAGAGATGATCCATGGGTTACTGTTACAAGACTCAACCCGAGAGGCCGAGTTCAGGGAAGTTCTGAGCTGGAAGACCCACTACAACCAATCACATCCGGCAACTTAATTGCAGCAGAAGATGTTGCTGAAGGTGGCCTTGTAGTCGATTTAACCGACTTCGCAGAGGAAGCCGTCGTTCACGCAGAGGATAAACTAGTTATTGGAGAGTTTCACCAAGATCCAGATTCAGATTCATCTGGTGATGATGACTCGGAAACATACTAGTTTTTTTTTTTTAGAAATACCGAGGAAATTCCGAGGGACTTTAGGTTTTCCTCGGAATTTCCTCGGAATTTACCTTCTCGATTTAGGGATTTGATTGTAAAGTACATTTCCTCGGAAATCCCTCGGAAAATTCCGAGGACATTCCGAGGAAGGTGTGGGTTTTCGGTATCAAACCCACAGTTCCTCGGAATTTCCTCGGAATTTCCTCGGAATTTTCTGAGGGATTTCCGAGGAAAGACATGGTTTTCAGTACTTCCTCGGCATTCCCTCGGAATTTTCTGAGGAAATTCCGAGGAGGTAAGGGTTTTAAACCGAAAACAACATTTTGCGGATTGAATAACACGTATATAACCTTCATTAAGTGTCTTAACCAGATTATGAAGTCAAACTTTGGTGTTTTAGACGATAACAAACACTTTTACGATTGCATGAATGAAAACCACACAACATAAGAGAAACACTTATACACTTTAATAAACGTTAAAGATGATACTTACAATTAGTTTTGAAATTTTGTTATTTCATGGTTTATGATCATTTATACAAAGAATCCTCAATGGTATGCATTACATTTGTATAAGAAATGAAATACGGCAAAAAAATCGAGGTTTTGAAACCCCAAACCCTTTGTCCTCGGAATTCCCTCGGAATTTTCTGAGGAAATTCCTTCCGAGGAATGTCATGATTTTCAGTATTCCTCGGAATTTTCTCGTAATTTTCTGAGGAAATTCCGAGGAATATCATGATTTTCAGTATTCCTCGGAATTTTCTCGGAATTTTCTGAGGAAATTCCGAGGAACTAGGCTTTTTGCGAAGCCCAAAGTGTGATATATTTAATGATTCGACGGAATACCGGCGACCTGTGTCCGTCGAATCGTTAAATATAAACCGAAACACTTTCTTCTTCTTCTCCGCATCGCAATCTCAATTCTCTCATCTCTCTCATCTCTCTCCGCCGGATCTCTCTCCATTACGCCGCCTCATCTCTCTCCATTCCGACATACCGCCGCCTTATCTCTCCCACATCTCTTCTCCCTAACCGAAATCATGTAAGAATTATATAAAACCTTGTTTTTTTCAATTTTTTGGGGTTTGTGAGATTAGATTTTCGGATTTTAGGTTGTTTGTTAGAAAGTTTAGGATTGAATGGATAGTTTAAGTTAGGATTGTTATTTTGATTGTTGTTTTATTTCTTTTGAAATTTTTTTTGTTTTTGTTAGAAATTAAAACGTTTTTGTATTTTTAAAACGTTTTTTTTTATTTTTAAAAACGTTTTTCGATTTTAAAAACATTTTTCAAATTTCCAGTAATAAACTATATATAATAAAACGTTTTTAAAAAATTTAAAAATATTTATAAACCATTTTCTATATTTATAAACGATTTATATTTTTTTATACATATATACATATATATAAATCATGTATAATAACAATTTATAAAAAATTTATAATTTTTATATATTAAAACCATTTTTTTAATTATTAAACTATTTTTTATATATTAGAACTATTTTTTATATATTAAAACTATTTTTATATATTAAAACTATTTTTAAATTATTAAACTATTTTTTCTATATTAAAATTAATTTTTATATATTAAAACTATTTTTTATATATTAAAACTATTTTTTAATTATTAAACTATTTTTTATATATTAAAACTATTTTTTTTTAAATTAATTTTTTTGGTTATGAAAATGTTTTTTGTATATAAAATCTATTTTTTGTATTATACAATTTTTTAATATATATATATACAGATCTTATGATGATGATCAGAGCCGGTCTCGACAGCGTCGTGGTCGTGGTGGTTCGGGAAGCCACTCCATTCAGGGTTCCGCATCGTCGCCCCACAGCTCCTACCATACATCTCCCTCTCCATTTCCCTCTCCTGCTCCTCCCGCCGCCGTTGCTGGGCAGCCTCTGCCCTCTGCCCTGCCTCCGAGGGTCCTCCGGAGTGATGAGAGTTGCGGAGTTTGTTCGACAGCCCGGTCGTGACCATCTTCCCTATCTCACTCCATATCCACGTGGACGGGGTCAAACATGGTAATTAAAACTATTTTTTCATTAAAATTTGATTCCTTTTTAATAATTTGTTCTTTTTATTAGGTTCAACCGATCCTCGAACGGGATCAGCGCATGGATCAACCGTATGATGTACTCGGTCCTCGACAAGGGACATCCGACTTTCAACGACTTCCCTACCGACAAGCAGCATCTGTGGTTTCAACAGTTTGCGGTAAGTATTCTAATTTTTTACTTATAAATCTTTAATATAAATTTTCTACTAATTGTGTTTTATTTTCAGCAAGAATTCAACTGGAATGCCGATGATACGTTGTATATCTATCACCACTTCGTCCATAAAGTTTTGGACAACTATGGGAAGCAGATCCATGAGTGGAAGAAGAACTGGGAAATAAACAAGGTTTGTTTTTATTAAACAATTTTTAATTATTAAAATATTTTTAATTTATTTAACAATTTTTAATTAAAAGTCCCAAAGTCGATGAACCCCACGGTCTGGTTGGAGTTGGATGTGCATTGGAGTAAGGATGAGACGAAATCAACTTCTTCCACCAACTCCACCAACCGCAGGAGCTTAACGAAAGGAAGGGCGCCTTCGCAGCATAACTTGGGTGCTCAATCTATTGCCACTGGGATCGCATGGTAAGCTAGTCGCTTTTTATTCTATTATTTAAGGTTTTAAATTTTATTTTTTGTGCATTTCTTCTAACTACTAATGTTTGTTTAATTTATGTTTTTTCAAGGCGGGAGAAAATGAGGGCGAGCCGGTTGATGATCTCGCCCTAATGAAGAGGGCGTATACCAACAAGAAGACCGGCCAGATTGATGATGGTGTTGTGAGGGATGTGGTCACCCTCATCGACACACAGGTGGAAGACGAAGTGTCTCAGCTTCAAACTGAGGATGACGATTCGACGGGTTCGACCTACTTGCCTCGGGTTCGGATCAACGAAATCGTTGAATCGGTAAGTTTTTTTTTAAAGTTCAATTCAGATTTTCTATTATTTAAAGTTTTTTCATCTTTTCTATTATTTAAATTTGACACTTTTCTATTTCAGTCGGTTCCAAAGAAGAAGGGACGTTTGTTCGGTTTGGGTCGTCGGTCCCGGTCAGTTCCGTCTTCTGCTGCACCACCGCCCTTTGTTGATCTAGAAGCACTTATGGGTCAGTTGCAGGACAAGGATGATCGCATATCTGCGTTGGAGACCCAGATGGCGACTCAACAGGCGAGCTTTGAGGCACAGAGGAAGCTGAACGAGCAAATGATGGAGATGATGAGGAGGTTGCACCCGAACGAGGTGTTCCCGAGCATGCCAGACCCGAACACCCAAAACCCGTAGTTTTTTTTTTTCAAAAACTCGGAATGTTTTATTTTTATTTGTACTACTTTGAATTTTATATAATATGTTTTCTATTTTAATTTTAATTTTATATTTTCGAATTTAAATTTCAAAATTTTTTTGGATATTCCGAGGAAGATTTCCCTCGGAATATTCCGACGATCATAGTCGTCGGAATATACCGAGGAAGCTTGCCCTCGAAAATTTCCGAGGAAGTTTTCCCTCGGTATATGCCGACGACGGCGATCATCGGAATATACCGAGGGAGCCCGTCCTCGGAATTTTCCGGGCTAGCTTCCTCGGTATTATTCGTCGGAACTTCCGAGGATTTGTCCCTCGGAAGTGTCCTCGGTATATACCGAGGGAGAGCTTCCTCGGTATTTTCCGACGATATTTCCGAGGAACAGTTGTCCTCAAAGTTTCCTCGGAATTTTGTTTCCTCGGAATTCCGTCAGAAAATTCCGAGGAAATTCCGAGGGAAATTGAAATTCCGAGGAGTTTTTTCCGAGGACATATTTCCTCGGTATGTCGTCGGAATACGGTTATTCCGACGACATACTTACGATTTTAGCCCTCGGTATGAGCCTGTTTTCTTGTAGTGAATGTTTTAAAATGTTCAAATTACCTTTAATGAATTACACGATTTGTTTTCTTTGTAAGTTTCATATAAATGTATCAAATATTTGTAAGTTCATATTTTTATATATTATTAAACTTTAATTCAAAATGCGGAAAAGCATTTGGAGTTCAACGATTTAGAGAGTTGTTCATATTTTTCACATGGTGACAATTCTCCTCGTTGAATTCATAAACTTGGCCGAATTAGGTTTTGTAGTTGGAAAACGCTAATAGAGACAACCTACTGCGATTTTGGTTACTCGGCACAATAAATCGGTAAAAATTTAAACGACCGATTTAATATAACTAAACACTATTACTCAGACTAATTGCCGAAGAGTAATTAAAAGAATTTTTTTTGAACCCAATCAAAAAGATATGTTTTGGGTTTACTACGGCCCATTTGATTTTACGGAAGCAAAAGAGTATGACATATTTATAATAATCATTTTTGTTGTTCAGTTTCACAAAATTTCGATGTGGGACATTTACACTTCGTATATATAAAATAATATCAATATAAATTTGATACATATTATCCTAAATAAAATATAAATGTAAGTTTGTTAATATATATATATATATATATATATTTAATATTTGGTTATTAGCAATGCATCATAGCTTAGTTGATAAACCACTACTTTTACTAAGAAATTTTTTAAAACTTTGATCCTCATTACATTTTACAAAAGAAAAGCAAAACAAAACAAAAAATAAGCAGAAAAGAATAAGAGATAGATAATGATAAAACAGAAATATATTTTCACTACACAACCGAATTTCAATGTATTAAAACATATATTATCAATGTCAAACTACTTAGTAGCAAACTTCTCAAATGGGACAAAACAAGAATCAAGTAAATAAGGTTTACATGCGACTAAAAGATTTAAGTACAACATCACTTTCTTTTCTTCCAAGGACTAAAACAAAACAAATACATCTAAGAAGATCAAATTGAGTATTGCAATGGTGAACATATAAGAACGGTAGTTGATAAATCACACGACTCTCTCAAACATTACCATGTTAACAACCTTTTTAATTTTTTATATTTTTGAAAAACTAGTTACTTTCAACACAAACTAATCAGTCTTATCAACATTAAGAGCATTAAGAAAGACGAAGTAAAAACCGGGGCTTCTAACTCAGATGGTAAAGGATTCACAGCTGTGAGTACCGCCAACTGGGTTCGAATCCCGGCCATTGGGCTTCTGAGAGTTTCAAAGACTAGACAACATCTTCTTCTGTCAAGTGTTCTCCTTGTGATCATGGGAAGAAAGCAAGTCAAGAATGTGATTGCAAGAACCCAATCAAAGGAATTGTGGTACACACCAGTCTACTGTATGAGTGTAGCAACATGAGAAAATTAATAAATTCCTTATATACTAAAACGCAAGTCGTTTGAGCAATAAGAATTTGACATGTGTAATATCTTTTCAAAATCTTTAAAAGAAAATTAAAAAAAAAAACTGTTTTCAAAATGTTAAAATTTAACACTATTCAAATTTGTATTAAGGGGGTGTTATTGGTTATATAAGTTGAAGTCAACTCTATTAGATTTCAAATAGGCTAGATTTTAAATATTTTGATTCATTTTACAATCTAAGATTTATGATTTATTTAGATATTTTAAATCTCTGTTAATATATTTATAAATTCAACATAATATGATTTGATTTCTATAACAGAATTACAATTTATTTTTAAGGATTCTAAAATTGAATTGTAATTCCAAAGTTCTAACAAACTATAAAATTATAAAATGAAATCACACAAGTTATTTTACATATATTATTTTCTTAGATCTCCTCTTTGTATGTCCGTTCAAGAAAATAATATTATCATAAGATCACCATTAATAAACAATGAAAACAATATTTATTATTATGAGCAGTGAAAAGATAATAACATATCTGAAGTACCGATTGGAAAAAAATCCAATTTGATCAAGAGAAATTAGCATGTATAACCATTAAAAAAATTAATTCACCAAATAACCATATGAACAATATGGCTAGAATATACAATACATTATTATGTAATATTACAATATCTGTCCCTAAGCAATCTACACCCTTGATTCATTTTTTTTTTTCTTTTTCTTTTTTATTCTCTTTTCTTCTTTACCCCTTTCATTTAATTTGATCTACATTTTATTTATCAATATAATTTAAACAAATAATAATATCTGAATAAATTATACATATTTGTTTTTACAAATACTGCATTTTAAATTTTTTAAAACCGATATGAATTTATTTCAAAAATATATATATTATTTTTAACAAGAATATCGCATTCCATTCTATATAATTTGAATAGAATAGCACACATTTTAAATCTTTCTCTTTCTTTTTCTCTCACTCTCTCTCTCTCCCTCTATGAACAAACGATTCGATGATTCAAAAAAACAACAATGAATTTGGGATTCAAAATTGGAAAAGATGAACAACAATATTTATGAAGTATGTTATATTATATATTTTGGTTTGTTTTATTCTATATGATAAACATAGAATAGTTTAATATCTAATTTAAATGATACATCCTACCTAAACATATATATTAAGACAAATTTGAAACGAATTGATTTGGCTACAATGTTAACTCAACCAAACTATAAACCTTGTATCATATTTTCCCTCATACAACATATATATAATTGGTAATATTATATTAAATAAGATATATTATTCTATTTTAATGGCACAATATAGTATATTACAATATCTTATCATTTCATTCTTCACACTTCCTTCTTGATCTCAATCCTGACTCTGCACTCTTTCCTTTCCGACCATGTCCTCTACCTTCTTTTCCTCTTTCTCTTTACTTCTCATTATTCATTTTCCCTCTTATTCTTCTACTTCCTCTTTTTTCTTCTTCCTCTTTTTGCTTCTCCTTTTCCTCCACTTATTTTTCTCGCTCCTCTTTACTCACTCCTCATTGTTTAGTTTCCACTCTTATGTACTGATGCAATTGTTATAATACTAAGGTAATCAAATTTTTTTCTATAATTACAATTCTGTTTTAATCACTCTATTCTATATCGACATAACAAATAGAATAGTATTTCAGTAATGTGTATGTCATATTTACGCATACGCGCAGGAAGGAGTGCGTTGTCTATTAGTGGTACAAATTGGCACAGTTTTCAAGACATGGTTTTTTCTTAATTTTTTTATGTATAATGGTTATACCACCAATTCACCCTTTGATCAATGTAATGCAACAAAAATCTGGGTTTGGTCAAACGATGAAATCTGTTTTCTAGGTTTGATCAAATGACAGAGATAGATGAAAATGCCAGATGCTAATTTATAAACAAAATAGGAGACACTGACTTTATTAAAAAAAATTGTTCATATATTTTCTGGATACAAACTGAGAAATGCTGCCAATAGATGAGTGCTTTCAGTCACGTCATGTTTTTTTCATCTGAGTCTTGGTTTTAGTTGAAGTTGTTTATAAAATCATGAGGTAATACATTAGATTTTGACTCGTATATTTTACACATAAAATTGTATCCAAATCCATTGAAAGTATTTCAAATCAAAGGAATTGAAATTTTTAACAAAATATGAATAACACAAAATTTTAAATCTTGTATTTAAATCTTATATTGAATAACAATGGATTTTAAATTCTTTTAATGAAGAGATTGTAAATATAAGAACCAATAACACTAGATTTTAAAATCTCTTAACATAATATTTTAAATACAATAACCAATAACACAAGATTTTGATAAAAGATTTAAAATCAATCGTTGAATAACACTATATTATAAAACCAAATGAATTAACTTGAAATCCACTAACCAATAACATCACCTAAGTTTGTTGAATTTAATTAAATGTTTAGTAACTGCAAAAAAAGTTTCTGTTTTTTCTCTAACTATCATCATGACACGTTAAAAAATTCAGCAACTCTTAATATTACCTGTCTCATCTCCTATATAACATACAATAAAAAAATCTGTATTTTTTCTCTCCTCTTTTTCTCTATCAATTCATCTTTTTTTAATTTTTTTTTTCAGTTTTGAGTAAGAAAGATCTTTCTACTAATGCATAATGCATTCTTCTCTTTTTAAAAAATAATTCTCTATGATTCCTTCTTCATAATTATAAGTCGAAGATTCTGTCAGATTATACAAAGGAATCGAAAGTCACATTTTTGTTTCAGAGTACTACTATCAGAGATATGAAGTGATTTTCAATGCCAAAATCTATATTCTTGTGGAAAAAGGTAAACATATTTTCATTTGTATTTCTAATATAGAAAACTGTTTAAATAAATGAAACTCAGTTTTGTATACATTTTTTATATAACAAGGAAATACAAATCAAGCTTTTGGTGAAACAAAACATGATAAAAGTTAAAAAGAATTATAAAATGAGAGTGCTGTTAATTTCTATAAGTGAGGTTCGGTAGGCGGACAAATTCCAATTTAAATACTAAGTGTTTATGTATATATTATTCTAAAGTTTGTTAACTTTACTAATTGATGTCATTCAAATTACCTTAAGGAATAAATTACTCTCTCAAATAAGAGGTTCAGTTGTAGTACTTAGGGATCGAATTCACAGGGAGCTAGGGAACACAAAAGATCTAATCATTAGTGACTAAGCTAGGTTGATTTAGATTAACTTTAAATTGAAGAGGTTTGAGCAAGCAGTTGCTCGGTGGATTTGATTGAGGGTTTTAAAACAACTAAAGAAAGTAGCTACACTTAGGGTTTCTATTCAGGTGATTAGGATTATAATCCTATAGATGCCTAACAAGTTGCATGCATGATATTAAAGAGGTCAACACTTATGAACAAATCGATCAGCGTTCGCTTTCTAGATTCGTCTGATAACTAGATCTAATGATCTCACCTGTCGGGATGATCAATTAGAAAATGTCGATCGATGACTCTATAGGAATATCAATTGATACACCTTTCGCTCCATCGATCGATTATTCTATAGGAATATCGATCGACGCGCTTCTAGTAAGCTTTATGCGCGAGTAGAAATCAAACTCACCAAGACTATAGATCAGCTCTCACCTTTCTCTAGTAATCTTAGCTTGAATAGGATGTATTCAGGATGAAGTCAGGTTAACAAACAATCCTAGGTCAAGATTCTAGTTAGCTACTCTAGAACACAAACATTAAGAATATCCTAACAATGAATATCACAACTTAGCAATCTATAGTTGGGGCTAATCCCTCATAACCTATTTGAACCCTAAATCTAACAATGAAACTACTCAGACATGGCCAAGCAATTCATAGCAACAAGATGAAAGAAACTCATAGATAGATAGATAGATAGATAGATAGATAGATAGATAGATAGATAGATAGATAGATAGATAGATAGATAGATAGATAGATAGATAGATAGATAGATAGATAGATAGATAGATAGATAGATAGATAGATAGATAGATAGATAGATAGATAGATAGATAGATAGATAGATAGATAGATAGATAGATAGATAGATAGATAGATAGATAGATAGATAGATAGATAGATAGATAGATAGATAGATAGATAGATAGATAGATAGATAGATAGATAGATAGATAGATAGATAGATAGATAGATAGATAGATAGATAGATAGATAGATAGATAGATAGATAGATAGATAGACAGATAGATAGATGATAGATAGATAGACAGATAGATAGATGATAGATAGATAGATAGATAGATAGATAGATAGATAGATGAATAGATAGATAGATAGATAGATAGATAGATAGATAGATAGATGAATAGATAGATAGATAGATAGATAGATAGATAGATAGATAGATAGATAGATAGATAGATAGATAGATAGATAGATAGATAGATAGATAGATAGATAGATAGATAGAGATAGATAGATAGATAGATAGATGATAGATAGATAGATAGATGATGATAGATAGATAGATAGATAGATAGATAGATAGATAGATAGATATAGATAGATAGATAGATAGATAGATAGATGAGATAGATAGATAGATAGATAGATAGATAGATGATAGATAGATAGATAGATAGATAGATAGATAGATAGATAGATAGATAGATAGATAGATAGATAGATAGATAGATAGATAGATAGATAGATAGATAGATAGATAGATAGATAGATAGATGATGATAGATGATGATAGATAGATAGATAGATAGATAGATAGATGATAGATGATGATAGATAGATAGATAGATAGATAGATAGATAGATAGATAGATAGATAGATAGATAGATAGATAGATAGATAGATAGATAGATAGATAGATAGATAGATAGATAGATAGATAGATAGATAGATAGATAGATAGATAGATAGATAGATAGATAGATAGATGATAGATGATAGATAGATAGATGATGATAGATAGATAGATAGATAGATAGATAGATAGATAGATAGATAGATGATAGATAGATAGATAGATAGATAGATAGATAGATAGATAGATAGATAGATAGATAGATAGATAGATAGATAGATAGATAGATAGATAGATAGATAGATGATGATAGATAGATAGATAGATAGATAGATGATAGATAGATAGATAGATAGATAGATAGATAGATAGATAGATAGATAGATAGATAGATAGATAGATAGATAGATAGATAGATAGATAAGTTAGAACAAAGTAGGAACAATAGAAAGTATAAAAATCATGCATTGCTTTAAACACATAGGCAAGCTATAAATATTGAATTCATTAGGTTAGAAAAACTCATCAGGTGCAATCTTGTAATTTGGTGAAGACTTGGATTTTAAGTCGGCTGGAACCATTCTCTCTCTGTGCGACTCGGTATCAAATGATGTCACTGAATGTGCATTGATCGATCAAAATCTTGATACGTCAACCTTTGGATATTGATATCGATCGATGGCACAGAGTGTGCATCGATCGATTGTTGTTTCTGAATATCGATCTCTCGTCTGGTTTGATGGTCAGCTTGATATTAGGAGTTTTCAAGGCTCCTAAAGCAAATGCTGTAGTATGAGTGAATGTCGAACCAGTTCTGAGGGATTCAAAGCACCAAGAATGCAAGTACCTACTTAATCTAAATGCAACCGATAATTTGGATGGTTTAAAACTATTACTAATGAGAGAATGCAATAACAGAACAATAAAACAATAGATGAAAAGATTTTCTTTGGTTATGATGAAAGAGAACTCATGGGTATAGGAATTAGACCTTGGGTGATCAAGTTTCGAACTAAGGATGGCAAATGATCAATCAAACTATCAACCTTAAGCTTAGACACAAACTTAAACAAACTCTATGTCTAGATGAATGTTCATTTGTTAACACTTTCAAACATCAAATGTCTTTGGCTGAATAATATGAAAGCAATCATTACTAACAAGTCTATTGGCTATCTTAACACCTTTAACAACAAATGTCTTTGGTAAAGTATGTTAAAAGCTTAGGAGAGTTGTCTCAGGCATTTCATCAAACAACTTGTGGGTGGGAAATGCCTAAAGATCAACTTTTGAGAGGCCAACTCAGAAGATGCATTATGAATACTCTACTAGCAAGGAATAAGATTGATCTACACTAAAACATCCTAGATCTAGCCTAATCACCCTTAATCTCCTAACCCATGAATTCAAAGGAGGATTACTCACTAATCTTCATGATTCCCCTTAAACCCATATTGGATTTCAGATTAATCATGTAGAGAGAAACAAAAAAATAGATTAGAAATCAACAAGATAATAAGAACAATGATCAAATAAATCCTAGAGATGAACTCTCCAAAATGGTTTTTGGTAGTTTTCTCCAAGGTAAAAGATAATCTGCCACTCATGCCTTACAAAAGGTACTTAAACATAGGTTTAGGAAGTGTAAAACGTCCAGATAAATTGTCAAAAGGCCCCTGGAAAAACATAAGTTTCGACTGAGTAAATGACGCGGAGTGAGGTACAGGGGTCGCTCCAGGAGGTAGCTCCAGGGTGATGAAATGCCGAGCTACCTCTGCCCCTCGCTCTGCAGGTCACTCTGGCTCGGGAGCTACGTCTAGGGGTCGCTCCGGGAAGGTCACTCTGCGATGCTCGACCAGGATGGATATGCCTCTAGTAAATTGATCACAACTCCTTCAATATAGCTCCAAACGAATTGAAACCACTTGCGTTGGAAAGCTAACTCAATTTTCCGTGTCTCCACAAAATCTTAGCAATATAAGATTTCTCTAAAGCCTCCATCCATGCTCATCTTTCACCCCCTTTTGGATCACAATGCTCCCAAACATCTCCAATCATTCCTTAGCACTCTCCAACACCTAGTAAAGACAAATGAATGCAATATGGACCTAAAGATGTCTAATGTCCTAATTTATATGATCAAAATGCACAAAATAGGATGCTAAAACTGTGCAAATATGCAAGATATCAACTCCCCCAAACTTGTTCTTTTACTTGTCCTCAAGTGAACTTTCTAGAACTCATAGGGAAAGAGGTTTGAAGGTGGGAGCTCATAGCCAAAAGAAACACACATAGCACTCAAATCAACATCTAAATTCAGCATGAGCACACTCTCTCTTATTATACTCTAGCTTCTCTAGGCCTATCTTAGCTCTTTTTGTCCTTACACTCATCATCATGCATTCACACATACAAATCAGCCAACTCTCATGTTCATTAAGCATAGTATCAAGTGAATTCTTGCAAATGGTCAATTGGTCCAAATCATTTGGGTAAGGGTAGACTTTTTATTCAAGTGAGTCAAGAGGTTCAAGAAATATGATCTTTAAGGTGGTAAACTCTCAAGACTAGTAGCCTTGACATTGCACATAATATATCTAAGAAAGGGATCAACTCATGCATACAATGCTCAATCTCCATTGTTCTACCTTTTTCCCAAACATATATGATATACATTCATTTCCCAATACCAATCCCAACTCACATCTCTCACCCAAAGATCTCAAGAACATTTCTCAACATAAAACTCTTTATTCTACAAGGGATTTATCACACTTTTTGAACACCTCTTAACTCATACTAACTTTTCTAGCCCCCTTTCTTTATTCTTTCTTTTTTAATTAATTTTTTTTTCTTTTTTTTATATATTTGGGGGCTAAGACTTTTCACAGCTTGAACTAGATGTTTCTCTACTTATCCCATAAAGACTAGTCAATTAAGCACAAAGAGTTTATTATTTTCCTTCAACTTTTTCATATTCCCAAATCAAACTTTACAACACTCACCCCCATCCTATGGCTAGACAATAATATATCTAATCTAGCAAGAATGAAGATCAAGCATTGTCGTTCCCAATACTCTCAACATTATGTGCATGTAAGACTTTCCGAAAAATGCCTCACTCATCAATCAATGAAGGCTTAAAAGGAGGAAAGGGTTTTGGGGGAGGTCTACCACTAGAGGTTGTCAAAAAGATTGGCATAAAAGATGTGACAACTCAAGTGTGTATAGCCATGATTCAGTACACAAGGGACCATGAGCAAGATGCGTTAAGTTAGTCCAGTTCAAATAAGGTTGTAGTTGGCTTCAAAGACTGAGTTTCAGCAATTAACAAGTTTTAGGAAGAGTTTTCAAGGCTCGAAGCATACAAGTCTTTTTGAGAGGTGCATAAGCTACTCAAGCGCGGGGTAGTTTCTTTACAAGGCATTTTAAATCATTGCTCCCAATGCAAGTGAATGCAGCCTATATGCTCTAGACTCTCCTAAAAATGCAAGTGATGCAAACTAAATGATTCTTTTTGTGTGTTTTCAAATTTTTCAAAAAAAAAATTTTTATGCAAATAGATATGTACAATGCAAGACTCAATGCAAAAACATCAAAGCAAACATGATCAAATACTGGTACCTCCCCCAAACTTAAGTCACACAGTCTCTGTGTTGTTAAGTTGAGAGAAATACCCAAAAGAAAGCTAATATGCAAAAAATAACTGGATATACAAGGAAAGGTGGTGGAGTGGTACCTCAAATGGAGAGTGGAGAAGAGGGATCCTTCCCACCTTCAAGAGTTTCTTTCTCACTAACAACCACTGCAGCCTTGATCTTCTCAATGGAGGGATCTCCACAAGTGATGGTTCCACAATACTCAACATCCAGGGGAGACTGAATTGGGTAAGAGACAACTTTGTTGACATTGAGGAGTGTGACCTTTTTGTTGGAAAAATCGATGCAAGCACCCACAGTAGTAAGGAATGGTGTGCCCAGGATCAATGGAACTCTCTTCTCAGTAGCCATCTTCAAGACAGTGAGGTCTATAGGAATGGTGCAAGATCCAATCTTCAAAGGGAAGTCCTTGATGAGACCAATAGGGGTAGTAGAAGAAGAATCCCCAAACGTGAGAGAGGAAGTATCTGGCTCCATGTGATCAATCTCAAGACTCTTCACCATCTCCATTGAGATCACATTCACACTTGCACCAGAATCAACAAGAGCATCATCAAAGGTGAGCTTACCAAGGGAGCAAGACAAGGTGAACTTCCCTTGGGATTCTAGTTTAGGGAGAGACTTTGGTGTGACTGGTGGATCAAGTTTCAAAGTTGAGATGTTGAGAAGCTCTGCTACTTCTGCTTGGTGGTCTACAATGTCCTTGATGAGCATCATTTGGACATGAGCCTCACGCATACCCGAGATCTCTGGAAGCTTAACTCCAATAGCACCTAGGTCTTTTCTGAACTTGGAAATCACCTTCTTCTGAGCTTTGGTGAGGACCCTTTGTGGAAATGGGAGCTTGTCATAGGGTGACTGCTCAACCTCGTGGTGTCCTCGGCTTGACCTCTTTCAGATTCTGGTCAGCTCTCTTTGCAACTGGTTTGTCAGCCATGGGTTCATCTCCCTTCAAAATCTTTGCTTCAACCATCTTGTCGACTTCCTCCACAATCTTTTCCTCAGCTGTTGCTACAATCAGATGCTCAACCTGTCCAATCTCAGTTCCAAACACCAATTTTTCAATTTCATCTACCTCTTTCTTGTGGTTACTCAATTCAATCTTTGAAGAAGTAGTAGAGAGGACAACATTGCAATACTCGGGATTTTTCTCAGATTTTCCAGGTAGAGACCCTTGCTGGCGATTCGATGAGTGTTCATGGAAGCAAACTGGTTTCCAAAGCCCGAACTTGTTGTTGAGCTCATTGTAACTTCCATCAATCTTGGAGTGAAGGTTCTTCAACTCATATCCAACCTGCTTCTCACTTCTAGTCTGAGACTCCAAGATCTGTTTCAGTAGAACATCAGTGCTGCTTTCCTGAGGAGTAGAGGTAGAAGGATTAGCTTGTTGGTGAGAAGATTGGTTCCCTTTGTTGGAGAAACCAGGAAGAGGGTTTTGCTGAGGCTGATAGTTGCCTTGCTGGTTGTTCCTAGGCTGATAACCACTGTTGGTTGTTAGGATAGGATTTACGTTGGCGTTGTTGTACTGAAAGTTGGGCTCTTTCTTGTACCAACTGCCATTGTTGTTGATGAAACACAACTCTTCTTGACCTTCCAAACCTTCAACCTCATTGACCTTAGGTGGTGGTTCTTGGTTTGGGTTACCAACAAAGTGCAGCTGCTCTTGGGTAGCTTTATCAGCAATGAGTATGTCTATCTTATCTTGTAGAGCCTTTAGCTCCCTTCTTGTCTGCTTGTCATCAATTCTATCGCCTTCATGTGGTCTCCATTGTAGACTGCATCACTCTTCACCATGTTGTCAACCAACTCCTCTGCATCTTCCTCAGTTCTTCCCAAGAAGAACCCATTGCTAGCAGTATCCAATCTGGCTATGTACTTAGGGAGAGCACCCATATAGAATGTGCTTAGCAAGCTTTTCTTGGAGAAACCATGGTGTGGACATTGAGCTTGGTAGCCTCTGAATCTCTCCCAAGCTTCATGAATCCTTCCAAGTTCTTACATTTGAAAACTAGAAATCTCATTTCTCAGCTTAGCAGTTCTTGAAGTAGAAGAACTTCTAAGAATGCTCTCTTGCAGTCATCCCAGGTGGTGATGGAATCGCTGGGTAGAGACTTCTCCCACTGATGTGCCTTATCTCCCAAAGAGAAAGGGAATAGCTTGAGCTTGAAGGCATCCTCGGACACACCATTAGTTTTTGACAACCCGCAGTAACTGTCAAACTTGTCCAAGTGATCAAATGGGTCTTCTACAGCCAAGCCATGATACTTGTTGTTCTCAATCACGTTGAGGAGTCCTGGTTTGACCTCAAAGTTGTTGGCTTCCACAGCTGGTGCTCTGATTCCCAACCTATGCCCATGAATGTTAGGGCGGTCATAGGTTCCAATGGCTCGAGCTGGGCGCTGTGGGTGTTGTGGCCCTTGTGGTGGAGGGTCGTCAGCACCTTGACCGTTCACATTTCCACCTTGTGGTAAGTTTTCCATGTCTGTATCCAACCTCTCCAAGTGAGCCTGTTGCTCTTCTGCTTGTCTCCTTCTTCTAGTTTCCCTTTCAAATGCTCTAATGTCTTCAACTCTTGGAACAAGGTTTGTTGTGCCTCTACTCCTCAAGTTCATACACCTGAAATGCCAAGGGAGATGAAGATGGAGATCAGTAACAAGATAAAATAAAAAAAACGACTTAGTCTCAAGCAAGTGACTAAATCTCAATGTTTAAATCTACTCAGAATTTGGCAACGGCGCTAATTTGATGTTAGGAGTTTTCAAGGCTCCTAAAGCAAATGCTGTAGTATGAGTGAATATCGAACCAGTTCTGAGGGATTCAAAGCACCAAGAATGCAAGTACCTACTTAATCTAAGTGCAACCGATAATTTGGATGGTTTAAAACTATTACTAATGAGAGAATGCAATAACAGAACAATAAAACAATAGATGAAGAGATTTTCTTTGGTTATGATGAAAGAGAACTCATGGGTATAGGAATTAGACCTTGGATGATCAAGTTTCGAACTAAGGATGTCAAATGATCAATCAAACTATCAACCTTAAGATTAGACACAAACTTAAACAAACTCTATGTCTAGATGAATGTTCATTTGCTAACACATTTTAAACATCAAATGTCTTTGGCTGAATAATATGAAAGCAATCATTACTAACAAGTCTATTGGCTATCTTAACACCTTTAACAACAAATGTCTTTGGTAAAGTATGTTAAAAGCTTAGGAGAGTTGTCTCAGGCATTTCATCAAACACCTTGTGGGTGGGAAATGCCTAAAGATCAACTTTTGAGAGGCCAACTCAGAAGATGCATTATGAATACTCTACTAGCAAGGAATAAGATTGATCTACACTAAAACATCCTAGATCTAGCCTAATCACCCTTAATCTCCTAACCCATGAATTCAAAGGAGGATTACTCACTAATCTCCATGATTCCCCTTAAACCCATATTGGATTTCAGATTAATCATGTAGAGAGAAACAAAAAAAATAGATTAGAAATCAACAAGATAATAAGAACAATGATCAAATAAATCCTATAGATGAACTCTCCAAAATGGTTTTTGGTGGTTTTCTTCAAGGTAGAAGATAATCTGCCACTCATGCCTTACAAAAGGTACTTAAACATAGGTTTAGGAAGTGTAAAACGTCCAGATAAATTGTCAAAAGGCCCCTGGAAAAACATAAGTTTCGACTGAGTAAATGACGCGGAGTGAGGTACAGGGGTCGCTCCAGGAGGTAGCTCCAGGCCTATTTTTCGACCTCCAGGGTGATGAAATGCCGAGATACCTCTGCCCCTCGCTCTGCAGGTCGCTCTGGTTCGGGAGCTACGTCTAGGGGTCGCTCCGGGAAGGTCACTCTGCGATGCTCGACCAGGATGGATATGCCTCTAGTAAATTGATCACAACTCCTTCAACATAGCTCCAAACGAATTGAAACCACTTGCGTTGGAAAGCTAACTCAATTTTATGTGTCTCCACAAAATCTTAGCAATATAAGATTTATCTAAGGCCTCCATCCATGCTCATCTTTCACCCCCTTTTGGATCACAATGCTCCCAAACATCTCCAATCATTCCTTAGCACTCTCCAACACCTAGTAAAGACAAATGAATGCAATATGGACCTAAAGATGTCTAATGTCCTAATCTATATGATCAAAATGCACAAAATGGGATGCTAAAACTATGCAAATATGCAAGATATCACAGCTCGGATGAAATCTCTATTAAATTCTAAAATGCTCCAAAATCATCATTTTACTCCAAAATGCTCATGAACCTGAAAACATACATAATAGACTCCAAAACATAATATATATATCTTAAAAACACATATATACCATGGATAAAAACGGGTCAAATCTATGGTATATCACTAATCTACCTATGATTTTTATTTTGCAGATATATAATTTGGATCTAACAAAACATGTGTGCAGGTAAATATTCATTTAAGAGATTTTAGTTACAATTTACATACATTTGATATTAAAAACATTCTAAAAATATATTAAAAATGTTTTATGAAATCTATACTTTTATACAATGTGCTAATTTTATGATCTAATGTATTACGTTTTGAAAATAAGTAACTTTGGTAAAAAAATATGTAACTAAAATATATTGGTAATCCTTATAGTTTTGTGATAAAAGAAACCTTGGAATACAGTAAAATTAATTGACACGTGCGAAGAAACACGGGAGTGATACTAGTAATACATAAATTTACAACAACAATTCAATTCACAAACAAACTATTTAAATATATTATTGTCATTCTCAACATTCAATCTCAAAGAGACATTGTGATGAAATCTTTTATTATTGTCATTCTCAACATTCAATCTCTAATAATTAAAATTTCTCTTGTTCATTGAATTGATTATGTTCAATATTGATTTTTTAATATACAGTACGAAATGGGTATTACCAAATGCAAAATCATCATAACCATAATAAGTTACTTAAAATTTTTGAGTATTATTTCTATTTGTTAAAAACTTTCTTGTTCATTAAATTAAATTGATTATGTAAACAAATTTGTTTTTAATAACTAGTGGTTTGCCCGCCCTACGGGCGGGATGTTGTTTCAATTACAATATGAGAGTTTTTTCGTAACTTCTAAGTTGTGGTTTTGTGTGCTTACGGTTAATTGTTGTTTTCACTGAAGATTTTTTTAGCAATTTCGAAGTTGTGTTTAGAAAGAGTATGTTTTCCTCCTTTAAGATGTTTTTGTGTAAATCTACACCATACATATATAGCATGCCTTCTATTAGTTTTCTCGGTCTCAAAATGTCTTTGGTCAGCTTGTATTGTTGGGACAACAAAAAATAGCTAAATCATTTTCTGACTTTGCTTATCAGAACTAAGACTAAACTGAATATTTTATTTTTGTTTGTATGATTTTTGATTACCCACATACAACTAATGGTCGTTGATAACGTTTGTAAGTTTCAAATGTGGTTTCTGAATTCATTGTAGTTGTAAGTTGATAGGGTTTTTTTTTTGTTGTTGTCTTACATGTTGCTTTCTATTTCATCCGAAAGTTTTGTAACTCTAATAAATCCATGCAAAATATGAAACTCAAAATTGATCAAGTCATTTATGATCTACGTGCAACTTGTCATATTTTTTAAGAAACACTTTCGAACATAGATGTTTCCAATATGTTAGTTCTTAAAAAAACTTATAATGATTTTACAGGCGTAATAATAATAATATTATATATTACTAATATAGTTTGAGTTTTTTCTGCCTATAATATAGCTTTTGTACATTTTTATATTGTTATTCGACTTGTTTTCTTTTCTTTTCATATTTGAAGTGTAGATTTCGTTTCTGTAAAGATGAATATATCTATATACACGAATATTCACTTTAAGGTTCTAACGTTTAGAAGACTTCATTTAGAACGTTAACAAAGTTTTTGATGGCAATTAATGTCAAAAAATTGTTGTAACTCCTTTTTAATATATTTTTATATTCATAAAACTGTCATCATAATAGTCTAGTAAGGGTATAAAATGAACATTTTGGATATACCTACAACGGTGGAAAACATGTTAAAGAAATCGCTGAAATGGTGTGCTGTACATATCAAAGGAATTTAATTGGAAGGATGCATACTAATATCAGAGATGCCACTTTAAGTCAGTCAACCGACGAAAGAACACGCACTGTCCACATGCTCTACCCATTCACACTGTTTCACAGCAAAACACTACTTCACATCGTCAAGGTGACTTTTTTTATCTAAGCAGTCAACTCAACATATGGCACCATCGTTACGGCCGTTTTCCTTATTTCCTTCATTGTTGCACTGTATCAAACTCCATAGCTTATAAAGTCTTGACTCATACCTCTATATAAACAAACGTTACAGGTCCAGTATCTTATTAAACACCGGATCATAACTCATCAGCAATGGTTCACACTCTTATCTCCTTCTCATCTTAGATGTTGCTTGCTTCGTTTTGTCTCTCTTATATCATTGGTGATTTGACAAACTTTCTCTATACAAAACGTACGCTCCGCCAAAAGAACTCTGTTCCAGACTTGCATGGAACTACCCGAACTTTATTCCTACCACCACAACACGTGAATCGCGACCAACTCATCTTAATTCGTTGCTATCCAACTCCTGGATTGCTTGGCCTATAAATATGTTTGGATGAGTAGTTCTTAGGTGTTGAAGATATGCTGGTACTTGTGTAAGCTCTGATGCATCACAAAACTCTTCTTTATACATCTGTATGACCATTGGTTCTGAAGTCGAACTCTAGCATTTATAAACCAATTCGCAACCTAAAATTTGTCAAGAACAGAGAACCATTAAAATCAAAGGAAGACCAAAGATTGAGCCAACGATCGACAAAAGTATCATCTAGCCTTTTTACCTTGTTTACGACATTCATGTCCGCTATGCATGAATGATTTGCTCTGCTTCCTTTAGATATCTGCAAAATGCTTAAGATGGTTATTAATCAAACACAGAAAAGTAAAAGGGATTTATCGTAGTCAACACCTACGAATGAAGGGAAGGCTCAAAAAAACCAAACACGGAGTATAAAGACAGTTTTTTTCATGTAAGCCTCTTTGTGGTCTAACCATTCCAAGCTGTTGATTCAAAAATTTCTGTCATCTTAACTTCTGATCTAAATATCTAAGACATGGTATCTTCTCAAAGTTACATATAGATGTGTAAGCAAACTCTTGCACAGTAGCACAAACGAAATTGTTAATGAACATTGATCTTTCACATAGACTATTTCAGATCTGATTAGAATATATAAGTAGCATAACAAAAACAACAACCAAGCCACGGTCAGATCAGCAAATAGCTTATAGATATGCGTAGATTACCAGTGAAAAAACAGAACCACACAAATCGATTTAAAGGCCGACCGAAAGCCAGATAAATAAATCACATCACACCCAATCACAAACTCCACTCGATTATTTTTTTTTTTTGATAAATAAACCCCACTCAATTATGAAGTCAACTTAAAAAGAATCGAGCTATACCCAGTCGATGTAGGCTTTGACATCGAGTGGATGTGATGATGTGTTTGTTGAATAGATTACGAAGATTCGTCAAATCAGTTAACACGCAAAGCTTTCCATTGACGAAAACTATATCAATTCCTAGCTTCCCAGAAACGAAGATGATTACAGCTGCTTATTCTCCATTTCCTGAGTAAACTCTGAGCGTGTTTGGGTTCAATGATCTTGGGCGAATCAAAAGATAATATCAACCGGAATGCACAGTCTATTTATAGGATCCAGAAGAGAGGATGAAGAGAAATTAAAGAGTGATAAGCATGGATTAAGCATTGTGGATTGAAAGGCATAACGACATACATTACTTTAAGACGTCAATGGGAATGGGAAGTGGAACAAAGAGTTTTTCAGAAAAAAAAAATGGAATAAAGAAGCTTCTGTAGAAAAGAGAGAGTCGGCGTACTCGAGAATGTTGAACCAGGTTAGTTGTGTTTAAATAGTTTAGTTGTATTTGGACCTATTTTGATAAGATAATAATAGTCTAGTTTAAGAGTTCATCGTTTAAGAATTAAAAGAAAAAAAAAAAAAAAACACAATGCCACGTGGCAACAAATGCCCTAAGGAGATATAAAAGCCTCTTTTATAGTATTAGAAGATGTGTCTTTACTCATTAGTTTAGTATATGTGATAACAAAATAAAATGAGATTTACTTTATATAAAATAATATAAGGCCTTATAGTATTTTCGAGTACAATAAGCTAATTCGACCGCGTCACCAAATCGGCTCCTCTTCAACGCAGGACATAGACACCGTTACTTAACAGTCTGTCGTTATTCGCCGCTGCTTTGGCCGTGTTCATCACTCATCACCTTGCTCGTTAGCCAAAATCGGATTTCCTTCAATTTGAATTGCGATTCTAGTTGAATGTCTTCGTGATGTGTTTTTCTCTTGTAGATGCCACTTCCAAAAAGTTTTGTCCGCTCACCAATTGTTCGATGAAATTATTGTTTTTTTTTGTGTGTGTGTTCTCTCAGCTTGATGTCATTCTTGACGTGCATTACTTCATTTGTGTGTTTCAGTGAACGCGTTTTATAATCTGGGTACCTCTAGTTTAATCTCTAACCACTGTTATCTGTAGACAAGTTACCTAATGTTGTGTCTGGCCAATTCAGTTCATTCCTAACTGTGAAGTATAATATTTACATATTCTCTATGTATTGGTTCGACTTTTTTTATTGCAGACTTTGTTGTATTAAATTATTGAATTGCAGTTATCTTTAGATATTTCAAAATAATATATGTGATGTATATATAAAATAATTATTTTTTATCAACTTAAATAATTTATATTAATGATTTTTATAAATTATCGAAGTTTATTGTTATTTAAAGTGTGATATGTAAATAATATTTTATGTTATTTAAAATATTTGAATAATTTTAAAAACATCCAGAACTAAATTAAAATATTTATAGATATTTTAATTATGATTATCTAATTAATTTGATATTATAGATAGTTTTTTTTATTTTACAGCTTTTACAACCTATAAAACAAAGATGTAGGTGTTTTGCCTAAAATACATAAAATAAATTTTGCTTTAATTTTTTGATGTAACTTTAAAAATAAAGGTAAAGCATGATTGGTACAAGTTAATAGAAATTTGTTGTAGGCTTTGACTAAAAAATAAAGCTACAAAGATGATTGGTAAAATTTAGTGTTTTAAAATAAATAAATCTAAAGTAGAGAGCTTAATCCCAACCAATCACCCTCAATATTAGATATATCATTACTCATTAGTTTAGTATATGTGATATAATAAAATAAAATGAAATTTAATTTATATAAAATAATATAAGGCGTTATAGTATTTTCGAGTACAATAAGCTCAATTCAACCGCGTCACCAAATCGGCTCCTCTTCAAGACTTCAACGCAGGACATAGACACCGTTACTTAACAGTCTGTCGTTATTCGCCGCTGCTTTGGCCGTGTTCATCATTCTAGTTGAATGTCTTCGTGATGTGTTTTCTCTTGTAGATGCCACTTCCAAAAGGTTTGTCCGCTCACCAATTATTCGATGAAATTATTGTTTTTTGTGTGTGTGTTCTCTCAGCTTGATGTCATTCTTGACGTGCATTACTTCATTTGTGTGTTTCAGTGAACGCGTTTTATAATCTGGGTACCTCTAGTTTAATCTCTAACCACTGTTATCTGTAGACAAGTTACCTAATGTTGTGTCTGGCCAATTCAGTTCATTCCTAACTGTGAAGTATAATATTTACATATTCTCTATGTATTGGTTCGACTCTGGTTTTATTGCAGAGACTTTTGTTGTAGCTAAATTTGTTGTAGCTGTAAGCTATATGCTTTAGATATTTCAAAATAATATATGTGATGTATATATAAAATAATTATTTTTTATCAACTTAAATAATTTATATTAATGATTTTTATAAATTATCGAAGTTTATTGTTATTTAAAGTGTGATATGTAAATAATATTTTATGTTATTTAAAATATTTGAATAATTTTAAAAACATCCAGAACTAAATTAAAATATTTATAGATATTTTAATTATGATTATCTAATTAATTTGATATTATAGATAGTTTTTTTTATTTTACAGCTTTTACAACCTATAAAACAAAGATGTAGGTGTTTTGCCTAAAATACATAAAATAAATTTTGCTTTAATTTTTTTGATGTAACTTTAAAAATAAAGGTAAAGCATGATTGGTACAAGTTAATAGAAATTTGTTGTAGGCTTTGACTAAAAAAAATAAAGCTACAGCATGATTGGTAAAATTTAGTGTTTTAAAAATAAATAAATCTAAAGTAGAGAGCTTAATCCCAACCAATCACCCTCAATATTAGATATATCATTACTCATTAGTTTAGTATATGTGATATAATAAAATAAAATGAAATTTAATTTATATAAAATAATATAAGGCGTTATAGTATTTTCGAGTACAATAAGCTCAATTCAACCGCGTCACCAAATCGGCTCCTCTTCAAGACTTCAACGCAGGACATAGACACCGTTACTTAACAGTCTGTCGTTATTCGCCGCTGCTTTGGCCGTGTTCATCATTCTAGTTGAATGTCTTCGTGATGTGTTTTTCTCTTGTAGATGCCACTTCCAAAAAGGTTTGTCCGCTCACCAATTATTCGATGAAATTATTGTTTTTTTTTGTGTGTATGTTCTCTCAGCTTGATGTCATTCTTGACGTGCATTACTTCATTTGTGTGTTTCAGTGAATGCGTTTTATAATCTGGGTACCTCTAGTTTAATCTCTAACCACTGTACTATCTGTAGACAAGTTACCTAATGTTGTGTCTGGCCAATTCAGTTCATTCCTAACTGTGAAGTATAATATTTACATATTCTCTATGTTTTTTTTAGCAGGCTAGCTATATATGAAACATTCAATTCTTGAGACGATTTGGATTTTAAAATAATTGTCACACTTCTCGATGGCAATTGCTTTTGTTCGTAGTCTCCAAAGAGCTTCTTCATCTCTTCTCATTTCCTCCAGGTTAGTATATCTGAGACCAAACAACACATGGTTACTTAGTATGTTCACCACCAGGTCTCTTCCGAAAAGCCAAGAACTTGCTTATTCAACGTCTACATTCTTGGTACCGACCATCTCAACGGTTTCAAGGTCGATATGCAGAAGAAACTTCAGTCATGGGACGGTGAACCTAGTGATATCGGAAGGGAAACCCAAGTTCGAAACCCGGTAGCTTGATCCTCCCAAAAAATGGAAGTGGCTGACTAAAAAGAGGCTGAAGCTGAAAAGAAAGAAAGAAAGAGAGGAAAGAAACGCAGCCAACAGGAAAGACCCGCGACGACTTACCGTCAAGGGGAAGAGGAAGAAGTTTGATAATCCAGAGGAAAGAATCAAGAGCAAGCTCGAAAGAGCCAAGATCAAAGAAGCCTTGTTGATCGAGAAACTGAAACGGTACGAATTCGCTAAAGTGCAGGGACCTGAGGTTCGATCACATGAGATCACGGGAGAAGAGCGTTTCTACCTGAAGAAGATGGGTCAGAAAAGATCTAACTACGTACCGATTGGGAGAAGAGGAGTGTTTGGTGGTGTGATTTTAAACATGCATCTGCACTGGAAAAAACATGAGACCGTTAAGGTTATCTGCAATAACAGTAAGCCACCAGGACAAGTGCAGCGATACGCGGAGGAGCTTGCTAAACTGAGTGGTGGTGTGCCTGTTAACATAGTCGGCGATGATACAATCATATTTTAAAGAGGGAAAGGTTACGTTCAGCCAAAAGTTATGTCTCCTATCGATACATTATCGAAGAAAAGGGTATGACCTTATTAGTCTTAGCACCTTGCTTAAAACGTTACTAGTTTTGGCATCTGATTCTGGTCTTGTTTCCTTTTGTAGGCATATGAAAAATCAAATTATGAACAATCTCTGGACTCGGTGAGACACTTTATGGCAAATTGCAGAGAAGGAACTTGAACTATACTATAGGCATGTTGCTCTTTACGATGACCCGATTAACAGAGATCCTCTTTTGATCTTGGATGATTCTCCATCAGAATCCATGTGATTGCCATCAGAACAAGCTTTATATGGACTGTTCGGACACTCAAACCGAGTCTGAAGACGAAGAGCTCTATGAGTTAGATAATGGTTCTTCTTCCTCTCCAAAGGCAGAGTTGTCTCTTGAACCTTGGTTTATAGGTCTTGTCATAAATAAAAATGCAAAATGAAATTTCTCGTTGAGCAAGTTAATAAATTGAAGTTACTCAAAAAAAAAAGTTACTAAATTGAAGCTGTTATGTTTATGTACAAACTTCTAAAAAGGTTCAAGAGAGTTGATCTTCTTCTATGGCGTATAAATCAAAATAGATCTTCCAGTTTTTTTATAACGATACCATTCGGTAGCATCCAAAAATTTGCAATATGAGAAATATTGTGGATGAAAATCATGTTCTCAGGTGGAAAAATCAACAGTTAGGTGTTTTGTTGTTGCAACATGACATGTGATAACTCTTTTATTGGGTATAAAGCCCAAAAGTCTTTCTTTTTGTTGCTAATGACTATCCACAGACGCTTTAAAACAAAACTAAAAATGCATGGAAAAGCATCAAATTTGTCAGTATTTATTCCTAACATCAATAAAGAATTAGAATGAAAAGAAAAATAACTAGTAAGAAAATCAAAATATTAAATGAAATTAGTATGTTAATAACATGATTTCTATATGAATTCAACCCTCACAGAACTTATATGATAACAGCACTCACCCTGGATTAGGTGAACAGTTTTGCATACGAATGACATGGATACTTGGATAGTATACAAAAATAAATAAATAAAATAAAATTTTATGGCCTCGGTTGGTACAGCTGATAAAGAAGCAGTAACCGTATGTTGCAGAAACTGTATGTATTCAATAATTTTTTTAATAAAGTGATTGGTAGAGCAGTAGCAGTATACAATTTTAAAATTATTATAAAGTTAATATATAATATATTTATTTTAAAATAATATATTAAATTATAATATATATTAATAATATATTTTTTATTAAAAATAATGAATCTTATTTAATTATAAAATTAAATTAAATTTTAAATGCAAAATATTATTATTAAAAAATAAATGTAAATATTATTTTAAAATATAAAGTTATTTTTGGATATAAAAATAACTTTGATATTATTAAATAAGATGAACTAATTATATATAATTTATATTTAATTATCAGTATTTATCTATTGGTAGAGCAGTAAATGATTCATATATAATATTATCAAAAATTTATATATGGCATATAATTTATTTTTTATAAATAATATAGATATGTTTAATTTCTAATATATAAATATATATTATTTTTTTTTATTAAAAATAATAAATGATATGTTTAATTATTTTAATTATATTATATTTCAAATGTGAAATATTGTTCGTTTTAAAAAGTTAAAATAATTAATCTTAACTTTTATTTTAAAAATATTTATTTATTTTTTTGACTATGAACATAATTTTTACATTATTAAATAAAATAAATTAATTATATTTAATTACTTTTAAAATTTTATATATTTTACAAATGTTCTTCCAAAAATTCTATATGAGAATATTGAGTAAAAAGCATTTGGAGAATATTAGCATCTTGTAAATGTTCTTGTAAATATTTTTGTGATAAAAATTGATTGGATAATCACGAACATTATGTTTATTTATACTAATGTTCTACCAATCAAACCCGAAGTAAAAATAATGAAAATAAGGTGAGCGACTTGTGAGTAAATGATGAGAATGAGGTCCCTATGCTAATAGTACAAAACACGGACGATTCATGGAAACGCGCGTCACATGTCGTTGTTCTGTTGAGACAACGACAATCATCCCCAACGCTCACCATTTATAATACTCCCTTTTATCTTGTTTTATTTTATTTTCTAACAAATTTATTTATTTATTTGGGTTAATAAATCGCCATTCGTTTGGTTGATGACCAGAAATCCTAACTGATGACCAACAAAGTGTGACAATCCTATTTTATTGCCTATCTAACCACTATGCTTTGTTTGGCGCATGTGCTTATAATATAAATCATATATATTTCTATGATAATAAAATCGTGAGTATTGTCTATAACTTGTAGTTTAGTAGTTTGTGGTAGTATATTTTTGTGTCATCAACTAATTCAAATAAGCATAATTGATGTTATTAATAAAAAAGTTCATTTTTTTGCATAAGAATTAAGAACATCTTAAATTTTGTTTTTGGTGTCCTTTTTATCTACTAAATGCATTCTCTTTTTGACTTTCATTCTTTGTTTTTCATGACTCATATTAATAGGCAAAAATATAAACATCTATCGAAACTAGGGGTGGGACGGAGCGGGTATACGGGGAATTTCGAAGTATCCGGATCCAGATCCTTATCCGGCGAATCCATGATTTTACTATCCTTATCCGGATCCGGGGTTCTCGGATATCCGAGTGTCGGATATTCTTCTAAAAATTATAATATCCGGCGGATATCCGGATCCGGAAATAGAACCTTAAAATAAATAAAATAATAATATTAAAATATATAAAATATTAACAATAATTTAAAAATAAAAATGAATACAATGTTTTTAATTATTTTTATATATGCTATTACAAATTTTATATAAAAGCTATATATACTATTATAAAAATGAAAATATAATAAATAAAACTAGTTTTTATATATAGATATTACTATTTTTAAAATAATTATTAATAACAATAACGGATCCGGATATCCGGGTTAAAAAAATTAGATATCCGGATCTGGATTCGGTTTTGACGGATCCAATATTTTACTATCCGGATCCGGATTCGGCCTCTCCGGATATCCAGATTTTCGGAGCGGATCCGGATCGGATCTCGGATCGAATCCCGATCTCGGATAATAATTTCAGGCCTAATCGAAACCAACCTAATAATTAGACATCAGCATTTCCATTATTAACAAAAAAGGAATAAAAGACGACAAATATTAATATTAGTAGGCGCACCGACAGATATCCTATTTAATGACGTGTTGAAAGGTCGATTTACTATGATTTTTTTTCTTTGCAAAAAGAGAAGAAAACAGAGTCCAGTGGGTGGTGAACGTAGTGTTCTGACTCTGAACTATGAGGCAGTAGTTAGGCCTGGGATTTTTGACCGAACCGAATGTGCCGAACCGGACCGAACCGGTTCTTTTGGTTTTCGGTTCGGTTTTCAATTCGGTTCAATTCGGTATGGTTTTAAAAATTAATTCGGTTTTCGGTTCGGTTCGGTTTTTCAATTTTTTTTTAAAAAATTAAAATTTGAAAAACCGAAAATAACCGAAAATATCCGAAAAACCGAACTGAAAATAACTGAATTTAACCAAATTAACCGAAATAACCGAATTTAACCGAAAATATCCGAAAATATTGGAAAATTATATCAAAATTAACCGAAAATTTAAAAATTCGGTTATTTTCGGAAAAAAATTGAAAACCGAAATAAACCGATAACCGAACCGAACCGAAATTTCATTCGGTTTATTTCGGAATTGTTTTTATAAACTTCGGTTACCGAAAACCGACGGTTCGGTTCGGTTTCGGAAAACCGAAGTCGCAGGCTTAGCAGTAGTGCATCACAGTCTCTTTTAAGTCGTTGGAACCAACATTATCTGATGGTGAGTTGATATTGTCACCACTCACCAGAAACGCTGCACACACACATACGATAAGCATATAATTATGTTATTTTCTATTCGAATTATGACCTGATAATAACAACATTTAGTCATATAAGGGAGGAAACTGGGATTGGCTTCCTTATCAATATGTTGTGGTTTATTGATTTTGTCTTCATTTGTTTTTACTTGACGTATTAAAATTTACAAGAAAAGAACTAAAACACATAAGAACATGAGTTGATCAACTCACACACATTGATCAAAAAAAAAAAATCAACTCACACACCTGAATGATTTGAGGTGTAAACGCATGGACTGTGACATGGTATCATAGTCACGGTGCTACTTATCTTTCATCTGTATGAAGTTTAGTGTTATGGTTGGAGAAGAATTCTTTTTAATATTAAAATAGTATGATTTTGATAATAAAATAACGTCAATGGTTGGAAATGCTCTAACTGAATAAAAGCAGTGTTTTAAATAACGTTCTAATAGTCACTTAGGCAGCAATTAGACACCAGATTTTAGTAGACCATGGTAATTATTTCCTAAACCTCAAAACAATTGTAATATTATAATAATAAATAATATAGTTTATTATTTATGAATTATAATAATTAATATATTATAATATAATTTTATGAAAATAAAATAATATAAATTATATCATTTGTGAGTAATGATATGTAATATAAAATATTACCTATACTTTTATATTTTACCATTTATTAATGTTTAAACTGTTAAACTAATAATCTAGACGTTTGATTAATTATTATATGCGTTAGGTGTTGATTCACCTTCTGGTTTAACAATTTTTTGAACATTATAAGAGATTATAATCTGATGATCTCTTTTTTTTTGTCGACTATAATCTGATGATCTAATCGTTAGATAGTTTTAAAAATTTTATGGAAATTCCTCCAAAAAGGTTTAAATATCTAAATATACAATAATAACGTGCAAATTTGTTAACAAAAATAATACAAAAAGTCTTTAAAACTCAAATACTATGAATAGTCGCCTGATGCGAACCCAAAACTGGCAAGGAAAGGCCTCGTAAGTCATACTATTTAACATTTTTCTTCGTCCCATCATTTTCCGGTGACTTTCTCGACCAAGTAACCACCACGTGTCTCTCTTCTGTCAAACTAATAAATCATGGGTCCACTGTAATAGACAACTTTGTGAAGCACTCGATCATTACCCCACTCTCCGCTCTCTTTTCTCTCCCAACAACGCCTTTATATAACTTGCTTCGTGCCTAGGCTACTAAACGCGCGTCTTCATCACTCTACAAAAACCTTAATTAAACTTTAATAACTACACACTAATCCCTTTTTTTATTAAAGCTTCCCCTCCCCCGCCACTATTCCTGAGGAAAATCCAAACGAGGACGACGATGCAAAACGTATACGCATAGCTTATCATTCACCTGCGTAACGCCATTTTTCTTCCTTAGAATAAGCAAACAATGCGGTAATAATCAGAGATTATCCATAAAAATCATCAAGAAAGCAAGCCAATATCTATCTTCTAACATTTTTTCTCGAATATTTTTTTTTATAAATTTGTGTAGTTGATTGTTACTGGAAGGAAGAAGAATAGGAAAATGCAGTAACACAAAGCGGCGAAGCAACAGCTGAAGCAAAAAAAGATCCTTATCTGTATCTTCAAGCCATTATATATAGATTCCAAAAGCAGCAAATCAAGAAATCATATCGATCTTGAAAATCGGATGATGGTATTTGCAGCGAAAATGGTAAGAGAAGGCAAGAAGATACAGATTGTTTCTCTTCTTGTTCTTGTGATGGTGGTGGCGGCGGCGACGGCGGCGAGTGTGACGTACGACCACCGTGCTCTTGTAATCAACGGGAAGCGGAAGATTCTGATCTCTGGCTCTATTCACTATCCTCGTAGTACTCCTGAGGTAACTACACTGTTATTACGCATCTATACATACGTTTATATACATAAATGTGATTTTTATAATATAATTAATATGAATTTTTGCTTATTTGTTTTGGATATTTGTGGGTAGATGTGGCCAGACCTTATACAGAAATCAAAGGACGGTGGCTTGGACGTTATAGAGACGTACGTGTTCTGGAATGGTCACGAGCCTGAGAAGAACAAGGTCGGTTCTGTTTTTGGGTTTTGTGCTTTTTGGATTCTTTTTTCCAAATTTGTATTTTCACTGATTATTCATCTTTTAAAATTATTTTTGCAGTATAATTTTGAAGGAAGATATGATTTAGTAAAATTTGTGAAGCTTGCTGCTAAAGCTGGTCTCTATGTTCATCTACGAATTGGTCCTTACGCTTGCGCTGAATGGAATTACGGGTAATAAATTGTGGTTTTCTTCTGGATTCCACTCTATTTTTGATTAATTTTAGGGGTTTTATTATAAATTGTCGGATGGTTAATTGTGAAAATGGTGGATTTTGTGGAACAGTGGTTTCCCAGTGTGGCTGCATTTTGTTCCTGGAATTAAGTTTCGTACTGACAATGAACCATTTAAGGTATGGTTAGGTGATTCATTGAATATGTTTGTTTTCCTATGAAAAAATGCATAATGGTTTGTATTTATGTTTTGCAGACAGAAATGCAGCGGTTCACTGCCAAGATTGTTGATCTGATGAAGCAAGAAAAGCTATATGCATCACAAGGAGGTCCAATCATTCTCTCCCAGGTTCGTCCTGTGATTAAATGTTCTCATTACTAAATGTATAACATTTCTCAGGATTTCCTCAATTTTTTTTTTCGTTTTCATGATTCGGAATGTCAGATTGAGAATGAATACGGGAATGTTGATTCATCATATGGTGCTGCTGGTAAAAGTTATATGAAGTGGTCTGCTTCTATGGCTCTTTCACTAGATACCGGTGTACCCTGGAACATGTGCCAACAAGGAGATGCTCCTGATCCCATCGTCAGTTTCCTAAACGTTCCACTACTTTCTTGAAATAGGAAAGTGTTTGTTTGAGACATTCTTGATTTTTTCTTTTCTTGGTAGATCAATACATGCAACGGTTTCTACTGCGACCAGTTTACTCCTAACTCAAACAACAAACCTAAGATGTGGACCGAGAACTGGAGTGGATGGTGAGTCTCTTGGTTCTTTACTTTACCTTACTAAGTAACCTGTTCGTATCCAAAGTTGGCGTTAAACTCACTTTCTTGTATATCCTGAACCACCAGGTTCCTTGGTTTTGGAGAACCTTCTCCTTACAGGCCAGTTGAAGATCTTGCATTTGCGGTCGCACGGTTTTTCCAACGAGGTGGAACTTTCCAGAACTATTACATGGTAATTAAAACACAAGACGCCAATTGTTTTCTCTGTTATGTTCTACTCTCTTGTTGCTATTGATTAATACTGAAGCTTTTGTTACAATGCTTTTTATTTTTTATTTTTGGGTCTTGTCTTGTTCAGTATCACGGTGGAACAAACTTTGAAAGAACAAGTGGAGGACCCTTAATCTCTACTAGTTATGACTATGATGCTCCAATCGATGAGTATGGTACAGATTCTACCACTGGATATGTCTCTGTTTTCCTCTTTGATTTGTAGTTATCTGTGAATATACTGAATCGATGTTGATTTTTTCTTATTTGTTTTTGTTGTAGGACTTCTCAGACAGCCTAAATGGGGACACTTGCGAGATCTACACAAGGCTATCAAGCTTTGTGAAGACGCCTTGATTGCTTCAGATCCAAAAATTTCTTCTTTAGGTTCAAATTTGGAGGTAACAACAATGTCACTCCACTTCTTGCAACATGCTTTGATTTAAATCATTTTACATATATGATTTGACTTCACAGGCAGCTGTATATAAAACCTCATCTGGATCATGCGCTGCTTTTCTTGCAAATATCGGCACAAAATCAGATGCAACTGTGACTTTTAATGGCAAATCATATCACTTGCCTGCATGGTCCGTTAGCATCTTGCCAGATTGCAAGAACGTAGCTTTCAACACAGCAAAGGTCCCGTTTCATTAAGCATGTCTTTAAAACATATTCCACATGGCAGCAACAACTGATACCAATCTTGAAATGTAGATAAATTCTGCAACCGAGTCCACCGCATTTGCTCGTCAATCATTAAAGCCAGATGCTGATCCATCTGCAGAGCTAGGATCACAGTGGAGTTACATAAAAGAACCTATTGGAATATCCAAGGCTGATGCATTTGTGAAACCTGGATTGTTGGAGCAGATAAACACAACAGCTGATAAAAGTGACTACTTGTGGTACTCACTGAGGTAGGCCTGAGCCGTTTTCTTTTTCCTTAACCCTTCTCTTCTTACAAAAAAAGCTGAGGTTTTACCATGTGTTATCTAAAACAGGATGGATATTAAGGGCGATGAGACTTTCCTTGATGAAGGATCTAAAGCTGTCCTTCACATCCAATCCATTGGCCAAGTGGTCTATGCTTTTATTAATGGAAAACTTGCAGGTACATATTTGTTACTTTGAGTTTTCACAAGGAGATGAAGTAAATTTTGCAACTGAGTAGCATTGATTCTTGGTTGTAGGAAGTGGAAATGGCAGGAACAAGATCTCTTTGGACATCCCAATTAATCTTGTAACTGGGAAGAACACAATTGATCTTCTTAGTGTGACCGTAGGGCTTGCGGTAGGTTCCAAACACCAAAACATCACTGCACAAAATGTTTATTATGCATCATTTACTCAACCTATTTAGCCAACTGATCCCTCAGAACTATGGAGCTTTCTTCGACACAATGGGAGCAGGAATCACGGGTCCTGTGTCACTTAAAAGTGCAAAAACTGGTAGCTCAATCGATTTGTCATCACAGCAATGGACTTATCAGGTATGTTTGCATTTTGATTTGAATCAACCACGAGAATTTCTTCCTTTCAAGTTGTAAGGGTTGTTGATTTATAGGTTGGACTCAAAGGGGAAGACACAGGTTTAGGAAGTGGAGATTCTTCTGAATGGATTTCAAACTCACCTTTGCCGACTAGCCAACCACTGATTTGGTACAAGGTGATTATAATGATACAACAACAAGAACATTTAAAGAAAGAACTATTTGTCACCCTCCTAATAGTATCTTGTTATGTTTCTCAGACAACATTTGATGCTCCTTCAGGGAGTGATCCAGTAGCGATAGACTTCACAGGTACAGGAAAAGGCATTGCGTGGGTGAACGGACAGAGCATAGGTCGGTACTGGCCAACCATTATTGCACGAAACGATGGTTGCGTAGGCTCATGCGACTATAGAGGATCTTACCGCGATAACAAATGTCTCAAGAACTGTGGAAAACCTTCACAGACATTGTAAGTACTACTAACCATCTTACATCTCTCAGCTGCTGATTCGTGGAAACCTAACGATATCCCATTGTTGGTTGTTACAGGTATCACGTGCCTCGCTCGTGGATAAAACCAAGCGGGAACACTCTTGTTCTGTTGGAAGAAATGGGTGGAGATCCGACAAAGATATCGTTCGCGACAAAACAAACAGGAAGCAACTTGTGTTTGAAGGTGTCACAGTCTCATCCAGCTCCTATGGACACATGGACTTCGGACTCCAAGTTCTCGAACAGAACCAGTTCGGTTCTTTCCTTAAAATGCCCTGTCTCTACTCAGGTGATATCTTCTATAGGATTTGCAAGCTTCGGTACATCCACAGGGACGTGCGGTAGTTTTAGCCACGGCCGCTGCAGTAGCTCTCGATCTCTCTCCGTTGTTCAAAAGGTTTGGTTTCATTTGTTTCTTCTCTGTCTATGACTTTGACTACTCCCTATTTATATTTTGGAGTTTTGTCATATGTGGCAGGCATGTGTTGGATCAAGGAGTTGCAAAATTGAAGTCTCGACCAGAGTCTTTGGAGAGCCTTGTCGTGGCGTCGTCAAGAGCTTAGCTGTGGAAGCTTCTTGTTCCTGATCATGAGTGGCATGTTCATTCACCTCCGCAGATTTGATATGATACGAACAACCTGGATATGAAGTATGTAATTGTTTAAAATAAAGCAAATGAAATGGATGATATAATAAGTCGTCAAGTTTCAAATAAATTTGGCAGGAACTAAAAGTTCTCTGATGGTAGCTAGCTATTGTTACTCTAAGAGTGTAGACACGTTACAGTTTACACGAAAAATGTTGTATC